>CM040422.1:180667665-181155296 GCA_022702705.1 Papilionanthe hookeriana x Papilionanthe teres
CAAGCCAAGTATTACTATATCTGGATAGGCCTTTAATGATTTTGAATTCCACCCTTCCATTTAAAATAAAGGTCAGATATATATCTTTCACTTAAAAATCATAATAATAATATTTGAAAATTTCTCTTCAATAAAAGAAATTTAAGCTTTGAAGAATAAAAGTCAAATCTTTTATTTATCCAAAAATACAAAACTTCTTACTAAAGATAGTTTAAATTTATTTAACACCTCTTCATTAAGAAAATTTTAACTTTAAGTTTTTCAAGATTACTATAAATTTTAACTAAATCCTTTTATTCATTTCTATATTCAAAATTTTTGTTCTCCTAATATAACTTCATGTACATAATTGTTCTCAATCAAAAATAAGATTTATTTTTAAGTAATTTTGAGAATAAAATAAAATTTTAGTTTTTTAAAATCTTTGTTTTTAAAATCCCCTCAAAACTTTAATTTTTAGTTAAGATAAATCATTTAAGCATAAGAAATGATACAAGGGTGAGAAATCAAAAACTAACATATCATGCTTGCAGGAATTTTTAATATCCTAATATGCAAGTATAACAATTTATATAATAGGAGTAAATGAAATCAAATTTAGTTTTTCAAAACAGTTTTTTATACAAAGAATAGTAAAAATTTCAAAAAGACTTCTACAGTAGTGGAGGTTTTCAAAGTAAATACACACCAACTAAAATAACACACTGATACAGATAACAGATAATAGTGGAATTTGAAAAATTTTAAACATGTAGTTTACAAAGTAGAAGTTCCTAATAGTGGTTTATAATCTCCTAACAGTTTTTGAATTAAAGTACACACTACTAAAACACTGACATAACATACACATTAAAACATTTACTATTACACATCATTACCACATAGCAACATATAAAACATCAATACAACAACAACAATACATCTGAATATGCATAACAAAAAAAATAATACAAACTACAGTCTTACATACTATTAAGGTTCATATCACAATACAATGATCAAACTAAATACTAACAAAACAAACATACATCAACAACAACACCACAACGAAAAAAAATAACACTAACCTACTCATCATCCTCATCATCATCATCATCCTGCTCGTTCCAATCCCTAGATGGCACATAAGGTATGTAGAATGGATGAGGGGGCATCTCAGCACTCCGATCACCTCTAATCAGTCTATCCAAATATTGTTGATAACTCTCCTCATACTCATCATGTTTCACAATATATCTTTCTACATTATCCATCTTACCATCCAAATCTTTTTGATGCTCTCGAGTAAGACTCACTTTTTGAAAATTTTAATTAATAAACCAGTCCGTGAATCAGTAGATTATGAAGCATGTGTAGTAGAAGCACGAGAAGTAGATGTAGCAGAAGCAGAAGCAGAAGCAGAAGCCCTACCAAATCCTCCTCTCCAGCAAAAATATGAATGTACAGTGTAAGCACCAACGTTTACACTAGTAATTGGTCTCAATGGCTGAAGTACCACTTCCCAGGTTTCAAACTTCACTATAGATCGTTCACATAATGAATCAATCAAGGAAGGAAATCCCATACCTGCAGTCATGGTTGATCTAGCACAGTTCAAAACATAATCATAAATTATACCTCCAATGTCAATAGGCTTCCGTTGTTAAATACAATGGTTCAACATAGCTCTTTCTCTCATTACTTCACTAGTATGACTCGAAGGTAACAACTTAGATGAGATAAAATAATGACATGCCTGAGAAATGGAATTCAATTTGGAAGCAGTAAAAATCACTATTCTATCATTAGTTATTTTCCATAATCCTCTTCCATCAGTCAGAAATTCCATGATCTCATCTAATTCTCCTTCCGTAGGATGATAGTTAGAATAAAAAAAACATGTCAAGAGGTAGTCCGTAAAAAGTATTGATTGCCCCAGAAGAAATGTTGACCTCATGCCTCCTAACCATCACTTGATTCTCTTCTGCAGCAGGCAATTTTGCATAAAATTCTCTAACCACCGAAACAACAGCAACAACGGAGAAGCAACAGTAATTCTCCTAGTTCCTTCTAGCAATCATATCTTTAATCACCTCTCCTGGTTTACTAAACACACGCTCAAGAATCAACTTACGTGATTGCAATGCATCGACGTATCGTTCCTCAGCCCTCATACTAATAAATTTGTCAGAATCAAATCTTGTCTTTTCTCGTGCACGCTTTGACTTTGGAGCCATCTCTAAAAATTCACAAAAAAATTCACCATAAATTCCAAAATCAAACTAAACTTGCTAAATTATCTTCCAAAAGATATTTTCACTAAATCCAAGCAATTTCTCAAGTTTTTTCTCAAATTTTCACCATAATTAGTGATTTTAAGATTTTCAAAAATGTACTCAAAATACATGGTGAAAATCAAAAAATTTTACTTAGGAGTAGTGCTCTTACCCCAAGGAATCCAAATCTTGCAATTTTTGTTGAGATCGGCTCT
Organism: Papilionanthe hookeriana x Papilionanthe teres; assembly: GCA_022702705.1. NCBI lineage: Eukaryota > Viridiplantae > Streptophyta > Magnoliopsida > Asparagales > Orchidaceae > Papilionanthe > Papilionanthe hookeriana x Papilionanthe teres. The sequence goes on from CM040422.1 coordinate 180,670,136, forward strand.
TAAATGATCCACAATATGATGCCTTAGGCTCCTCTTTCACGATAAACCAAAGGTTAAAGACGATGGGTGATCCATGAAAAAAATATTCATTTTTATGCCTTAATTTTTATCAAATTTTTATGGATATTATGCTTTAATGAAAGGTATTTTTGTATTTTTGGATATAGGTGATGGAAAAATGTTCAAGAAGAAAAAAAAGTGAAAAATAAGCAAAAAGGAGTAAAAAGGAGCAAAAACGGAGCCAAAATGCAAAATTGTCAAAATTATTGGTCTAGCGCCTAGGCGCCAAAATCCGGCGCCTAAGCGCCAGGTCGATACGGGATCTGTCAAGATTTTTGATGACTTTTGGACGATTATTTTGACGGTGTTAGCGGTTCTTGGACCTTCTAGAAGACTGGAAGTTGTTCCTGGTTTATAGGACATGTGATACAATGTATTTGGACGCTTGGAAACGATTTTAATCACGAAGAGGTGCGATCCAAAGTGAAGAGGTGTGAAGAACTGGACGCAGAGTCTGACGCCTAGGAGCCAGATTCTGGCTCCTAGGCGTCAGGCACACCTTCTAGAAGATTCATTGAATGTGGACACATTTTGAAGAGGTGCCTTGAGGCAACCCTTGAAGCTTATAAATAGGAGGGTACTCCTTTAGAAAAAAGCGCCCCCTATCTAGAGCCCCATCTAGAGAGAGAATTAGAGAGATACTTTAGGGCCACATTATACTATCCTTCATAAATTAGTTAGTTATTTTATTTAGAGTTTGTATTGAGAGTTTAAAGAGTTGGTGCTTTTGAAGTTTATTTGCTTTGGAGTCAGAAGAATTCAGAGGTTCAGTAGATGAAACACTTGAGATAAGTATTTGTAATTTTATTCAAAGTTTCATTATCAAGTTTTGTTGTTTAAATTCAAGGTGTTCTGAGTAGTTAGTTTACTTTCTCCTTTCAATTATGAAAAGATAAATAAGATAATATAAAATTGTTGGAGAATTAAAAACAATTTATGTTTTAAAACATTGTGATGATAATAATACCAGATCTTAATTTACTATTTAAATTGGCCATTTAAATTGTTAAAATCTTTTGAAGAGTTTTGATACCTAGAAGGAGATGAATTCTTAACTAGTAGATATCACATAAATCCTTGGGTAGTCGAAGGCCTTGTGCGGGTTATTCAAGGTGAAGTGTAAATAAATTGGAAGATATTATATAATGGGGGTAGAATTAATAAGTCTTTAGAGTGACAGACTAAATTCTTGTGATTTGGTTTATAGAGAAGGAAAGGGCCACTAGTAGGGCCGACCATAGCCACCCTTAGACATCTAGTAGTGTGAGACTAGATTAACCCATTCTACTAACAATACATCCGGAACTGATCTATAGGCTAGCCAATGTTCTTTGCACCTGGATCAAAGGGTAAAGAATATGAATGCTTCTATTTGGCACAATACCATAAATTTATATTCTCCACGAATATTATCATTATCTTAGAAAATCTTGGATTAATTGATAGGACGAAAGTTGTTTGCTTATTGCTATTTACATCAATCATTTCATTACTCCTTTATTATTGTATCTAGTAAATTAAAAATATCAAATTTATAACTATAAAAGAAATACTTAAAAATAAAATTAAAATATTTAAAAATCCATAACTCACTCCTCGTGGGATCGATACTGGGGTCTTTGTTTCAAAGCCCTATATTACTTGATACGATACGTATACTTGCGTAGTACCCCTAGTGTGTAAAATATTTTCGATAAAATTATATTTGTATACACTAGCCGCTATTATTATCTATTACATATATTTAAAAGAATTAGATATTATATTTGTCATCAGCGGATTGCGAGTCAAGTTTTTGGCACCGTTGCCAGGGATTGAATTTTTAGTATGCATATATTTAGAGTGGGTCAATGGGGCAGTTTAAAAATGACAAATTTTGGGTTTTTAACTGTTGGGAACTAATTTTCGCGAACTGGCGCCTAAGCACGAACTCTCAGCGCTTACTCGCGAAATCTGGCACATAAGCGCCGACACTTTGGCGCTTAGCTGCCAATACCTAGATTTTCACAATTAAGTTATATGCACTAAATCACTATGTTAATCACCCTTAGTTACTCCAGAATAATTATTTCTCCCCATATAAATCTTTTAATATTCCAAATCAAAATTTAATATCCGTTGATTCCACACAAATTTCACAAATTCTAGAATTTCTATCCACACATAAAGGATGAAATTCTCTAAATACGAGAGACTTTAATCTCAAACTGATAAGTATACATCTCTAGGATGTAACCATCACATCATCAGGCTTAGTTAATACTTAACTATAAACGCTAAACACTCCAAACATAACACATAAGAACACTAAACATAACACATAAAAACACTAAACAAATAAGAACAAAACACTCTTAATTCCGTTCTCCATTAGGAGGATTATATCCAAGACCACTATTATTCTCATTTGACCCTTCTGGAATATAAATTTCATAGAACGGGCGATACTTGTTCATTCTTACATCTTCTTCAATCCATTTGTTTTTCACAAACATCACCTTATCTGCTTCTTCCACGTACCTTGAATGATTGAATTGCTTCTTGTGTTGCCATCCCATTTGCTCCAATTGTAAGTTAGTTTCATTGAACTTTGCTTCCATTGAAGTCACTCGGGCTTCAATATTTACAATCATTTCTGCAATACCTTGAATAGTAACAGTGAGATATCCATTGAATAATTCTTTAGCACTATCACTAATGAAATTACTTATGTCAAAATCTTGCTTCTTCTTCATTTCATTCTCCCAGGAAGACATGATGCACTCAAAACTCTCTTCTTAAGACTCAGAAATGAAAATAGGACTTGGGGCATGTGTTTCTCTTAAATTATGTCCTTTCTATAGACTTGGGAAGTGCTAAATCTGCCACAAGACGTTTTAAAACTCCAAAATAACTTCCAAAACTACTCCCCTACGATCTAGGCTTCTAGAATCTCATTTTTCACATTTCTTATAACTGTGGCGCCTAAGCGCTAACCAGTCGGTCCTTAGCCGCCAGTGCTCAATTTAGCACAGGTCTGCTAAGTGTCCAAATTTTCATTCTGACTTCTCTAAATCATCAATTAAGGTCAAATAAACTCTACTATAGTTTAAAAACTCCAAATTACTACCACTAAAAACATAAAAACAAACTAAACAAAGCAAACAAAGCAAGCAAGACAAATATTAAACAATGCACACCGATAATTATGGGTTGCCTTCCATAAAGCGCTTGTTTTAATGTCTTCATCCTGACATACCCAGAACTCATTCTGAGCAACCCAATATCAAATTATTATCAGATTTACATTTATTGACTTAAAAATATAGTTTAAGTCTATGTTTGTTAACTTTAAATATTTTTCCAGTCTTAGGATCTTAAATATCTATAGCTTCATAAGAATAAACTTTTATCACAATAAATGGACCCATCAACCTGAGCTTAAGTTTTCCACAAAATATTCTCAATCTAGCATTATATAGTAAAAATTTTTGTCCTGGTACAAGATTTTTAGTAAGAATCTTCCAATCATGCCATAACTTCATCTTTTCTAGATAAATCTTAGCATTTTCATAAGATTCATTCCTTATTTCTTCAAGAACATTCAATTGTAATAATCTCTTTTCAGTAGCATCTTTCAAATTAAAATTGAACTCTTTAATAGCCCAATATGCTTTATGCTCAGGTTCAAAAGGTAAATGACAAGCTTTTCCAAACTTCAGCCTAAATGGGGACAATCCTATAGGTGTTCTGTAAGCAGTCCTATAGGCCCACAAAATAAATCTAGTTTAATTGACCAATCATTTCTATTTGGATTAACAGTTTTTTCCAATATTCTTTTAATTTCACGATTGGATAATATAACCAAACCACTTGTCTGCGGATGATAAGCAGTAGCAATGCAATGATTAATATGATATTTCTTTGCTAACTTCCCAATAATCGCATTTCTAAAATGACTTCCCCCATCAGTTATGATTACTCTTGGTATTCCAAATCTGCAAAATATATTCTTTTCTAAAAACTTTGCAACACTTTGAGCATCAATTCGTGGTAAAGCAATAGCTTCAATCCATTTGGAAACATAGTCTACTGCCATCAAAATATAAACATTTCTGAATGATGGTGTAAATGGTCCCATAAAATCTAGTCCCCAAACATCAAATATTTCAACTTCCAACATATAATTGAGGGGCATCTCATTTCTTTTAAAAATATTGCCTCCACGCTCACATCTATCACAATTTTTAATATAAACATTCACATCCTTAAAAATTGTAGGCCACTAAAATCCTGATTGTAATATTTTATTTGCAGTTTTATCACTTCCAAAATGTCCCCCATAATTAGAATCATGATATTTTTGAATAATTTCATAAGTCTCTTCCAATGGTACACATCTTCAAATTATAAGATCCTTTCCTCGTTTATATAAAAATGAGTCATCCTAAAAATAAGTCATAGAATCAGACAGAAATTTCTTCTTTTCTTGGTATGTCAAACCATAGGGTATAATATTACTAACAATCAAGTTTACTATGTCTGCATACCACAGAACACGCAATTCCTTAACCGTGAACAGTTTTTCATCAAGAAAATGTTTATTTATTTGTTCAATATCACTGAGAGATTTTTCAATTTCAAACCTGGACAAATGATCAGCAATTTAATTATAAGATCCCTTCCTATCTACAATCTCAAAATCAAATTCTCGCAAAAGAAGAATCCATCTTATCAGTCTTGGTTTTGCATCATTTTTCTTCATTAAGTATTTAATAACAGAATGATCAGTATGCACCACACATTTAGTTTTTGACGGGACCAAGTTTTTGGCGTCGTCGCCGGGGAAAATTAATTAAATTGCATTTTAAAGAGAATTAAGAAATTATAAATATTTACTTTTCTTTGTTTTTGTTAGTGTGTTGGGTTTTGTTTTGTTTTATTATTATGTGCGTAGTTCAGGTTCTGAAGGACTTGTGCCTTACGATCCTGAATTAAAAAGAACTATAAAAAAAATAAAAAAAAAATTAAAAATACAGAAAAAGAAAAAAATATTCAAGAAATGGCAAATCATCAAGATCAAAATGTTGGCATCCATCAAGAATTAAGACCTTTAAGAGATTAGGTTAACCCTACAGTAGATGAACTTCATGCTAGTATTCAAAACCCTGTTGTAGCTACTAATTATTTTAAGCTTAAACCTGCTATTATCCGAATGGTGTCTAATAATCGGTTTGGGGGAGCAACAACTGAAGATCCTAATTTGCATCTTGCTAATTTTCTAGAGTTGTGTGCTACTTTTAAATATGATGGTGTTTCGGATGATGCTATTAGACTTAGACTTTTTCCTTTCTCACTAAGGGATAAAGCTAAAATGTGGATACATTCGTTAGCACTCGGATCAATTAGAACTTGGGGTGAACTGTCACAAAAATTCCTTGCTAAATATTTTCCACCATCTAAGACTGCTAAATTGAGAAATGATATAACAACTTTTTGTCAGTTTGAAAGGGAATTAATATATGAAGCATGGGAAAGATTTAAAGATCTCCTCAGGAAATGTCCACATCATGCGATACCAGATTGGTTAATAATTCAAAATTTTTATAATGGATTAATTGGATCTCTTAGATCAATCATCGTTGTTGCTGCTGGTGGATCATTAATGTCTAAACCATTTTCTGATGCTTATGCTTTAATTGATGAAATGGCTACTAATAATTTTCAAAGGCCTTCTGAAAGGTTAAATCCTAAAAGGTAGCTAGTGTTTATGAAAATAATGCTTTTACAATGTTAACAAATCAAGTTGCTGCTCTATCAAGGAAGATAGACCAATTTGGGAAGAATATTTCTCTGTCAAATCTCATGATTGAAGAAAATTCACTAGGCTAAAAGGTTGATTCTTATTCTTCACCAGAAACTGTGAATGCTATAATCAAACCTAACAACCCATATTCCAATTATTATAACCAAAGTTGGAAGAATCATTCAAATTTTAACTGGAATAACAATAGGCAGGGTGGTATTAATCAGCAATAGGGGAACACCGAAGTAAACCCATTAGGGAATTGGAACAACCAAGGTAATAATAATAATAGATTAACTTATCCTTCAGGTTATAACAATGCTTTACAATTTAAGGAGAAGAAGTTGTCTATGGAAGAAGTAGTATCACATATAGGAAATCAATTACAAATTCAAGGAGCAACCATCAGAAATATTGAAAATCAATTGGGACAAATTACAAATGCCTTAAGTAATGGATCCCAAGGAATTCTTCCAAGTAATACTGAAGTGAATCCAAGAGAAAAGAATAAAGAACAAGTGAAAGCAATTCAACTAAGAAGTGGAAAAGATTTGGAAGGTAGAGTCCAAAAAGAGACTGAAGTAGAGAAAGAAGAGATCGAAAGACCTAAAGAGGACGCTCCAAAAGGTTTTGAAAGACCTATTTCTCAACCTAAGGTTGATTTAGAAAAACCACCACCTCCATTTCCTCAGAAACTTCGTCAACAAAAGTTGGATAAGCAATTTTCAAAATTCTTGGAGATATTAAAGAAGCTTACCATTAATATTCCATTTGTTGAAGCCCTAGAACAAATGCCAATCTATGCAAAATCTATGAAGGATATTCTTAATAAGAAGAGGAAGTTTGAAGAAAATGAGACTGTTGCACTTAGTGAGGAGTACAGTGCGATAATTCAAAAAAGCTTCTGAAAAACTTAAAGATCTCGGTAGTTTCACAGTTCTATGTTCAATCAGAGAAAGATTCTGTGGAAAAGCTTTATCTGATTTGGGTTCAAGCATTAACCTTATGCCTCTATTAATATTTAAAAGACAGGGACTAGGAGAAATAACCCCAACTACTGTAACTCTGCAATTAGCAGACCGTTCGATCACATATCCTAAAAGAGTTATAGAAGATGTTTTGGTAAAAGTGGATCAATTAATTTTTCCTGTGGATTTCATTGTATTAGATATGGAGGAAGATAAAGAGATACCCACAATTTTTGGGATAGCTTTTCTAGATACAGGCAGAGCCATGATAGATGTACAAAAAGGGGAATTAACGATGATGGTTAATGATCAGACTGTTACATTTAATATTTCAAAATCGATGAAACATCTTGCAAGAGGTAAAGAAGATGAGTGTTATTTGATGGATGTTATTGATTATTTAAGTGAATTTCATTTCAAATCAACTTATGAAGAGAATGTTGAAAGAGAAGAATTTGAATATAAGAAAGAAGAGGAGTTATTTGATTCAGAAGATTTTTAAGAGGAAGATTTAAAGTATGTTCATGAAAATTTTTAATTGTTGGATATGACTGAGAAAGATAAATCTTATGGTCCATCAATTGAAAACCCTCATGAACTTGAGCCAAAAATGCTTCCTGAAAATTTGAAGTATGCTTTTCTAGGTGAATCCTTAACCTTGCATGTTATAATTTCTTCTCAATTAACTAGAAAAGAAGAATAGAGTTTACATGAAATATTAAAAAAGTACAAGAAAGCCTTTGGATGGACAATTGCTGATATTAAAAGAATTAGTCCTTCAATTTGTATGCACAGAATTCTTATGGAAGATAATTGCAAATTGTGGGCTGATCCTCAAAGGAGATTAAATCCTATTATGAAAGAAGTTGTTAAGAAAGAAATTTTAAAGTGGTTGGATGCTGGAATTATCTACCCTATTTTAGATAATGCATGGGTTAGTCCTATTCACTGTGTTCCTAAGAAAGGAGGAGTAACTGTGACTGCTAATGAAAAGAATGAAATGATACCAACAAGAAAAGTTACAGGGTGGCAAATATGCATTGATTATAGAAAATTAAACCTTGCCACAAGGAAACATCATTTTCCACTCCCTTTTCTAGATCAAATGTTGGATAGACTGGCTGGGCATAAATACTTTTGTTTTCTGGATGGATATATTGGTTACCACCAAATTCAAATTGCTCCTGAGGATCAAGAGAAAACTACGTTTACCAGTCCTTATGGTACGTTTGCTTTTAGAAGAATGCCCTTTAGTTTATGTAATGCCCCTACCACATTTCAGAGATGTATGATGGCTATTTTTTGTGATTTAATTGAAAGAGGGATTGAAATTTTTATGGATGACTTTTTAGTGTTTGGAATTTCATTTGAATCATGTTTAAAACATCTATCTAAAGTTCTAAAATGATGTGAAGAAACTAATTTGGTCCTTAATTGGGAAAAATGTCAATTTTTGGTAGCAGGAGGAATTGTTTCAGGACATCGGATTTTAGAAAAAGGTTTGGAGGTAGATCTTGCAAAAATTTAAGTTATATCTAATTTACCTTGCCCAACCAATGTAAGAGGAATTAGAAGTTTTTTAGGACATTATGGATTCTACAGGCGTTACATTAAAGACTTTTCAAAAATTACAAAACCATTATGCTGTTTACTAGAAAAGGATGCAATTTTTAATTTTGATGATAACTGCCGTAAAGCCTTTGAAACATTAAAAGAAAAATTAATCATTGCACCTGTAATAATTTCACCAAATTGGGAAAAACCTTTTGAATTAATGTGTGATGCTAGTGATTATGCTATTGGTACTGTTTTGGGTCAGAAATATGATAAAATTTTCAATGTAATTTATTATGCTAGTAAAACTCTTAATGAAGCTCAATTTAATTATACCACTACTGAGAAAGAGTTATTAGCTATAGTATTTTCCTTCGATAAATTTCGATCATATTTAATTGGAACTAAATGTGTTGAGCATACTGATCATTATACTATCAAATACTTAATGAAAAAAAATGTTTCAAAACTGAGACTTATAAAATGGATTCTTCTTTTACAAGAATTTTATTTTGAAATAGTAGATAGGAAGGGTTCTGATAATCAAATTGCTGATCATTTGTCCAGGCTTGAAATTGAAAAATCTCTTTGTGATATTAAACAAATTAATGAACATTTTCCTGATGAAAAACTGTTCATTGTTAAAGAAAGGAATGTTCCGTGTGATGCAAAAGGGTTCTGATAATCAAATTGCTGATCATTTGTCCAGGCTTGAAATTGAAAAATCTCTTTGTGATATTAAACAAATTAATGAACATTTTCCTGATAAAAAACTGTTCACTGTTAAAAAAAGGAATGTTCCATGGTATGCAGACATAATAAACTTTATTGTTAGTAATATTATACCATATGGTTTTACATATCATGAAAAGAAGAAATTTCTGTCTAATGCTAGGACTTATTTTTGGGATGACCCATTTTTATATAAACAAGGAAAGGATATTATAATTCGAAGTTGTGTACCTTTGGTAGAGACTTATGAAATTATTCAAAAATGTCATGATTATTATTATGGGGGACATTTTGGAAGTGATAAAACTGCATATAAAATATTACAATTAGAATTTTATTGGCCAAAAATTTTTAATGATGTGAATGATTATATTAAAAACTGTGATAGATGTCAGCATATAGGCAATATTTCTAGAAGAAATGAGATGCCCCTCAATTATATGTTGGAAGTTGAAATATTTGATATTTGGGGATAAGATTTTTTGGGACCATTTACACCATCTTTCGGAAATGTTTATATTTTGATAGCAGTAGATTATGTTTCCAAATGGATTGAAGCTATTGATTTACCTCGATGTGATGCTCAAAGTGTTGCAAAGTTTTTAGAAAATAATATATTTTGCAGTTTTTAAATACCAAGAGTAATCATAACTAATGGGGGAAGTCATTTTAGAAATGTGATTATTGGGAAGTTAGCTAAGAAATATCATATTAATCATCGCATTGTTACTGCTTATCATCCGCAGACAAGTGGTTTGGTTGAATTATCCAATCGTTAAATTAAAAGATTATTGGAAAAACTGTTAATCCAAATAGAAAGGATTGGTCAATTAAACTGGATTATGCTTTGTGGATCTATACGACTACTTACAGAACACCTATAGGAATGTCCCCATTTAGGCTAATTTTTGGATAAGCTTGTCATTTACCTTTTGAACTTGAGCATAAAGCATATTAGGCTATTAAAGAGTTCAACTATAATTTGAAAGATGCTGCTGAAAAGAGATTATTGCAATTGAATGAGCTTAAAAAAATAAGGAATTAATCTTATGAAAATGCTAAGATTTATAAGGAAAAGATGAAGTTATGGCATGATAATAAGATTCTTACTAAAAATCTTGTACCAGGACAACAAGTTTTGTTGTATAATGTTATATTGAGAATATTTTCTGGAAAAATTAAGTCTAGGTGGATGGGTCCATTCATTGTGATAAAAGTTTATTCTTATGGAGCTATAGATATTCAAGATCCTAAGACTGGAAAAATATTTAAAGTTAACGGACATAGACTTAAACCATATTTTTCAGTTAATAAATCTAAATCTGATGAGAATTTAATGTTGGGTCACTTTGAACGAGTTCTAGGTATGTCAGGCTGAAGACGTTAAAACAAGCGCTTTGTGGGAGGCAACCCATATTTATCGGTGTGTTTTGTTCTATGTTTGTTTTGTGTGTTTTGTTTGCTTTGTTTGGTTTATTTTTTATGTTTTTAATGATATTAATTTGGAGTTTTTAAACTTAAGTAGAGTTTATTCGACCTTAATTGATGATTTAGTGAAGTCAGAATCAAAATTTGGACATTTAGCAGACCTGTGCAAAAATGTGAACTGGCGGCTAAGCGCCGACTAGTTGGCACTTAGGCACCACAGTTATAAAAAAATGTGAAAAATGTGGATCTAGAATCCTAGATCATGGGGGAGAAGTTATGGGAGTTATTTAGAAGATTCTAAACGTCTAGGAGAATATTCTAGCATCTCCCAAGTCTATAAAAGGACTAGACTTGATAGAAACACTTATCCTAAGTCCAAATTTCATTTCTGAAGTCTAAGAAGAAAATTTTGAAGAGCACCAAGTCTTCCTTGGATAACGAGATGAAGAAGAAGCAAGATTTCGATAAAAGTAAGTTCTTTAGTGATAGTGCTAAGGAGTTATTTAATGTATATCTGTCTATTAGTACTCAAGGTATAGCAGAGATGATTGTAAAAATTGAAGACTGAGTGACTTCAATGGAAGCAAAAATCAATGATATTACCTTACATCTGGATCACATGGGATGGCAACTCAAGATGCAATTCAGTCATTTGAGGTATGTGGAAGAAATAGATAAGGCGGTGTATGTGAAGAACAAATGGATTGAAGAAGATGATATAAGAATGAACAATGATTGCCCGTTCTATCAAATTTACATTGCTGAAGTGTCAAATGAGAATAATAGTGGCCCTGGTTATATTCTACATAATGGAGAGTGGAATTAAATGTGTTTTGTTTGTATCTATTTTGGTGTTTTATGTGTTATGTTAGTGTTCTTATGAGTTCATGTTTGATGTGTTTAATGTTTTTATATATGCCTGATGATGTGATGGGTACATCTTAGAGATGTTCACTTATCTGTTTAAGATTATAATGTCTTGTATTTTGAGAATTTTATCCTTTATGTTTGTATAGAAATTCTAGTGTTCTATTAAATGTTACGTTTATTTGAATATAAGTTTGTGTTTTGTGAAATTTTTGTGGAATCAATAGTTATTAAACTTTGATTTGGAGTACTAGAAGACTTATGTGGGAGAATTAATTATTGTGGATTAATTAAGGGTAATTAAAAAAGTGATTCAGTGCTTATACCTTAATTATAAAAATTTGGGTACTGGCGGTTAAGCGCCAGAATGCAGGCGCCTACGCGCCAGATTTCACGGCCAAGCGCCGATAGTTCGCACTTAGGCGCCAGTTCGCGAAAATAGATTCCTGAAAGTTAAAAACCCAAAAATTGTCATTTTCAACCGCCCCATCGTCTTCAACCTTTGCTTTGCCGTGAAAGAGGAACCTAGGGTATCATATTATGGATCATTTATGAGCCGATCTCAACAAAAATTGTTAGATTTGGATTCCTTGAGGTAAAAGCACTACTCCTAAGTAAAAATTTTTTATTTTCACCATGTATTTTGAGTACATTATGGAAAATCTTAAAATCACTATTCATGGTGAAAATTTGAGGAAAATCTTGATAAATTGCTTGGATTTAGAGAAAATATCTTTTGGAAGATAATTTAGTAAGTTTAGTCTAATTTTAGAATTTATGGTGAATTTTTCATGAATTTTTAGAGATGGCTCCAAAGTCAAAGCGCGCTCGAGATAAGACTAAGTTTGATTCTGACAAATTTTTTAGTTTGAGGGCTCAGGAATGATACGTCGATGCATTGCAATCACGTAAGTTGATTCCTGAGCGAGTGTTTAGTAAGCCAGGAGATGTGATTAAAGATATGATTGCAAGAAGAAGCCGGCGAATTACTTGTTGCTTCTCCGTTGTTGCTTGTTGTTTACGTGGTAAGAGAATTTTATGCAAATTTACCTTGCTGAGAGGAAAATCGGGTGATGGTTAGGAGGCATGAAGTAAACTTTTCTTCGAGTGCAATCAATACCTTATATGGACTACCTCCTGATATGTTTTGTTTTTATTCTAACTATCATCCTTCGAAAGGAGAATTAGATGAGATTATGGAGTTTCTGACTGATGGAAAAGGATTATGGAAAATTACAAATGATAGAAAAGTGAACTTTCCTGCTTCCAAATTGAATGTCATTTCTAAGGCATGACATTATTTTATCTCATCTAAGTTGTTACCTTCAGGTCAGACTAGTGAAGTGACGAGAGGTAGAGCGGTGTTGAACCATTGTATTCAGCATGGTAGTCGATTGATAATGGAAGCATAATTTATGATTATGTTTTGAACTGTGCTAGATCAACCACGACTGCAGGTATGGGATTTCCTTCCTTGATTCATTAACTTTGTGAAAGATTTGGAGTGAAGTTTTAAACCTGGGAAGAGGTACTTCAGCCATTGAGACCAATTACTAGTGTAAACGTTGGTGCTTACACTGTACATTCAGAATTTGGTTGGAGAGGGGGATTTGGTAGGGCTTCTACTACTTCTGCTTCTGCTGCTTCTACTTCTCGTGCTTCTACTCCAGGTGCTTGATCATCTATTGATTCACAGACTGGTTTATTAAGAAAGGTTTTGAAAAAGTGAGTCTTACTCGAGAGCATGTGAGAGATATGGATGGTAAGCTGGATAATGTTGAGAGATATATTGTAAAACATGATGTATAAGAGGAGAATTATCAACAATATTTGGATAGACTGGTTAGAGGAGATCAGAGTGCTGAGATGCCACCTCATCCATTTTATATACCTTATGTGCCATCCAGAGATTGGAAGGAGCAAGATGATGATGAGGAGGAGGATGAAGAGAAGTTGTATGTGTGTTTGTTTTAGTTATTGTGTTGTTGTGTTGTGTTTTTGTATGCTTCATCTAGTATTTTGTTTAATGATTGTATTATGATGTAAACCTTGATAGTATGCAGATTGTAGTTGTACTATTTATATGTTATGCATATTCAGGTATTGTTGTTGTTTTATTATGGATTTATATGTTGTTGTGTGGTAGTGTGTAATTGTAAATGTTTTAATGTGTATGTTATGTCAGAGTTTTTAATAGTGTGTACTTTAATTCAAAAACTGTTTGGAGATTATAAACCACTATTAGGAACTTCTACTTAGGAAAACTACATGTTTAAAATTCTCCAAATTCCACTTTTATCTGTTATATGTATCAGTGTTTTATTTTAGTTTGTGTGTATTTGCTTTGAAAACCTCCACTACTGTAGAAGTATTCTGAAATTTTTACTTTTCTTATTATAAAAAAAAAGAAAAATGTATTGAAAATCTAAATTTGATTTCATGTTACTCCTGTTATTTAAATTGTTATACTTGCATATTAGGATATTAAAAATTTCTGCAACTATGTTATGTCAGTTTTTTATTTTTCGCCCCTATATCATTTCTTATGCTTAAATGTTTTATCTTAATTAAAAATTTAAAGTTTGGGGGGGGGATTTTAAAAATAAAGATTTTCAAAAACCTAAAATCTTATATTTGATTGAGAACAATTATGTACATGAAGTTATATTAGGGGAATAAAATTTTGAATATAAAAATGAATAAAAGAATTTAGTTAAAATTTATAGTAATCATGAAAAACTTAAAGTTAAAATTTTCTTAATGAAGAGTTAAATAAAGTTAAACTATCTTTAGAAAGAAGTTTTGTATTTTTGGAAAAATAGAAGATTTGACTTTTATTCTTCAAACCTTAAATTTATTTTATTGAAGAGTAATTTTCAAATATTATTATTATAAATTTTAAGTGAAAGGCGTATATCTGACATTTATTTTAAATGGAATGGTGGAATTCAAAATTATGAAAGACCTATCCAGATATAGTAATCCTTACGTTATTAAAAAAAGGGAAAAAATAGTATAGGAAGAGGGAGTAGAAGCTTGAGGATTTAAGGGTCTAATAAAAAATTGGTTTCATACCTAAAGTTTAAGATATAAGATCAGAGAAAATCTAATACTTAAAGTTGTAATATAGTAAGTAAAACTATTTTTCAAATAAAGAATTTTAAGTGAGAAAAATAAATGTTTGAATCCTATATTTTGAAAAATCTACAAATATTTCTGAAATAGATAGAGACTTATATTTATCATTTTCTTTTACTTAAGAACTTTCTAAACTTTAAGTTGGTTTTAATTACTGAATTTTTTTCTAAATTGGACTATTCCATTTCTAGAACAAAATTTTGTTATCTTCCTATGAAACTCATTACATAATTTGCATGCTAAAATGTTTTATGAGATTAACTGTCACTTGAGGACAAGTAACATTTTCTGTTTGGGGGATTTTGATACACCTAAAATATATAATATTTTTATGCACATTTTTATACCTATTTTTAATGATATTGCACTTTAATGGAAGGTATTTTGTGTTTTTCTTGCAGGTATGATGAAAAAAGTTGGTTATGATGAAAGGAGCAAAATTGGATCAAATTTGGAGCAAAAACCTGAAAAATAAAAAATTTGGCACTGGCGGCTAAGCGCCACTGGGTTGACGCATAGCTGCCACAGCTATAAATCAAACTTTAATTAGATTTGGAGCCAAATTTAAAAGGGAATTGATGCAACTCTTGGTGGTAACGTCCATAACTTCCTTTGGGCGGCAAATTTGAATGAAGGGGTGAGTTCCTTGGTAGATACATCGAATCTGAACACATTTTGAAGAGACACCAACGCACCTTTTGGTTCACTATTTAAAGAGAGTCTTAGAAGTGATGAAGTGAAGAGTTAAAGAGGCTCTTCACTGTATTTGAAAGAGATGAATTTAGGAGATTCTTCCACTGCATTTTACGTTTTTATTTAGAGTAGGAGTAGAGAGTAGAAAGGAGAAAAGGGTTGGAGTTAGGAGTTCTTCTCCCACTTCTTTTCTTTCTTTTAGTTTAGTTTTTATTGAAGTCTGAAGTCTGTATTATGAGTCATCGGAGTTTGCAGACTTGCTCTGAGGAGTAGTTTAGCGAAGAGTCAAAGTTTCAGAGGAACTTCCTTAGCCTTGTGGAAAGAATTTTAAAATAAGTGTTTTCTTTTATTTTGTTTAACAATACGTTGTACGGCTTATTTTTTAGGTTATGTGTCTCCTAACAGAAATTATCGGCAAATTTTTAATTTAATTTAAATAAATAATTTGAAAAGTAGTTTTTGATTTTGAAAATAATGTTAAATTTGAAAATTTTAAGATATGAAATCAAACTGATCTCACATCCCAAATAGTTTATATAAACAAGCACCGCATCACAAACTGTGTATCTATCTTGAAGAATAGACACATTGTTTGGTGATGGGGCTCGATTAAATAAACTAGAAGATTTGTGACATCCGTTTGGTCTGCGAACCAACTTTATAAGCCGACAAATTCCCCTGCTTAATATAAAAGCATTAAACAGGGTTTATATTACCTAGGTTCTTAAAATTCTCTATAAGGGCAAGCCCTTATAGTTAGTTACATCTTAAGTGACGGGAATCACCTAAGAAAACTCTCGATAATAATCGATGATTCGCTCTCAAGAATTTCAAAGTTTAAGTTTTCAAAGGATTGAATTTTGGAATTTCAATAGGGAATGGATCAAGTTTGGAACATTTTGTTTTGGGAATTCAAAGGAAGAAAGGTAGGAGAAATCACAGATTCGAAGCGAACTTCGGTAATTTCCTAACTATCCTATTGTTTAGCTTGGATTTAGGAAAGTCCTAATTTTTGTTTAATGTTTTGATCTTGCCAATTTTAATTAATTTGGACTTATATTTGTATGATAAAATCATACAAATAGCCTGGAAGATGTGAGGGTTTATGTCGTACCAAACGACTACCTCGGAGTCCTAAGACCGGTTAGGGCTTAATTTACATGACATGATCATGCAAATGCCTAACAAAGAGTTGAGGATTTATGTTGCACTAGGAAACTACCTCGAAATCCTCTGGCTTAGTTGTTTAATTCTAAGAATGGTTTTGCTGATGTAGATTCAAGTTTTGCTGACGACGATGGTTGTGCTGCCCACCATGCTCCGAGCTCCTTGTTGTTGCAGAGGTTTAGTTTTGGAAGTCATGAATCGGGAGATGAGAGAAGTGTTTTGGTTTAGAGAAAGTTTTAATTTGCAAGTGTTTTTTATGTTTTAATTAAAACAAATCTTAAATTTGATTATAACAACACCGGTTAAGATCCCACGGTTCCATCCTTCCAGCATCGTTATTTTTATCGGATTCACTTAGTCCAGATGAATTTGCTAAACTCAACTGAATGAGTTCCATACATTCATTTAGACCGTGGGAAATCCCGTTAGCAACACGTAGGTTACATCATCCGAGGTATTCCCGATCATCCAACAAGATGTTTTAATTTAGTTGTAATTGCAGTTTTGTGTTATGTTTGTGATTGAATTTTGAGTTGTTTTATATTTTGAAATGTTGTGGCGGTGAATTTTATCTTGCAATGACTTTTAATTTAGTTTTGGTTTCAGTTTTAGGGACTATCCTAAAAGTGTGGGTTTTCATGCAACAGTTGTTTATCATGCAAGAAAGGTAAGTGCGATGCGATTAAATAAATTGCAATAAGGTAAATTGCAATAAAATAAAAGCATACCTGGAGGGTCTTCCCGTCATCCCAAGCTGCACTTAAAACACAATTAGAATATTTAAGCATTATGTTCCTAGGTAAAGCTAAGGGAAGGGTTATGGTTTTCTACCAAGGTCCTACTCTTATAGCTAGACATCTACTATGATGTCTAGGTGCCGATATTTTGGTTTGAGGACGATTTCCTTCATCAAAGAACAATTAAGTTCAATTGTTCTTATAAACATCCTATCATATCGAGGAAGTGCTTAAGACGAATCTTAAACATCTTTTCAATATTTCTAGGATTATTTTAAGTCCAAGAGAATTTAATTATACAAATGAATGAATCGTCCGGGAGTTCATGTTTTGTTATCTTGCTCAGTGAACTAGGACATTTGAATATCCTATAAGTGAAGTAACACTTCACTTAACGTTCTGTTTAGGAGTTATGACAACAAAAGCTTTCGAGGGCAAATTAATGTTCAAATGGTTTATGATTTAATTTAATTTCAATTATTGGGTTTAAGCTTGGAATAGTGTTCAAGTTGCTTTATATTTATTTTTCAGTTTCTTTATGCCTTAGATGATGTTATTTTTAATTCAATTCAATTTAACTTTAATTTAATTTAATTTAGCTTAGTTTTAATTTTAATTTAATTTAATTTGATTTTAATTTTAACTTGATTTTATTTTTTTTATTTAATTTAATTCAATTTAGTTTGATTTGATATGCTTTAATTTAATTTAATTTAATTTGATTTAATTTGATTTAGTTTAATTTTAATTTAATTTAATTTAATTTAATTTAATTTAATTTAATTTAATTTGATTCGATTTAATTTGATTTAATTTAATATGTTTTAATTTAATTTAATTTAAATTTAAATTTTATTTTATTTTTAATTTTAATTTAATATTTTATTTTTTATATTTTAAAGATGATTTAATTTTAATTGTTAAAGTATTAATTTAATTGAAATTTTAAAAGGGTTTATTTTAAATAATTTAACTTTAATTTAATTTAATAATTAATTCTTTTAACATTTTAAATCTTAAATTTGGATTATCATTTTCATTAAGAATTTAGGGATTCTTAAATTAAAGAACAAATCTCCTCCTAATAATATCCCTATTTTAATAATTCCAATTTTATTATTCTTCCAAATTTAATCAATTATTTAATTAAAGTTCATTTCAATTATTTTTAAATTGTTTAATAGGTTTCAGCCCTTTAATTATTTAAATTTCAATCATCCAAATCAGATTAAGATCAAATATTTTACTCTTTAATTTTATTAAGCCTAAAGTTTAAAATAAAGGTTAAAATTTTAATTACCATTTTGCCCCTTCAAGCTTAATAATTTCATAACTCACTAAATTGAGCTTAAATGCACTTGAAATTTTTATGTGACTTCACTCATATGTCAATAAAGACATGAGAGGAGAAAATGTGATTTTTCTGTATTTAATTTATTTATGTAATTATTTTTGGTGGAAAATAGAGATTTCCAAGGAAAATTTAATAATATAACCAAGGGAAAGTTTTTGTCCTTAAGAAAATTATGGGACATTCCTAATGACAAGAGGACCATTTGGACCAATTTTGGTGATTTTTTGAATTATATTCTTTTTATTATAATTATTTTGAGTTTTGGAGTATTAATTAATTTAAAAATAAAATAAAGGTTGAAAAATGAATCTTATATTTTTCAAAAATCTCTCTGATATCAAGGACATCAGAAAATCAATTTTTACAATTTTCTGATTTTTCTTTGATTTACTAGAATTATTTTAGTGGAAATACTAAAAAATAGATTTTTTTTAATTTTAAAATTACCTTAGGGCTTTAAAATTTAATATCTCATTATAGAGATCTAAGAAAAATATGGGGTTTGTTCCTAAGTGATTAAAATTCAAAATGTGACATTTTGGTGAATTTTATTATTTTTGTGATTTTTATTATTTTTTAATTATTAAAATATTAAAATAATACAAAAAATCAACTTTTTTAGAAAATTGAAATTTTAATTTTTCTAAATTCCGCTGATATTAGAGAGGCTCCAAAACCAATTTGGTGAATTTTTGAAAAGTATTTTGAAAGTTATGAATTTTTAAAGTTTAAATTGGCTAAATGGCTTAATCAACCAATTTAGTAGGGCTAACCAAGTCCAATTGACTTCAAATTTTTATGGTGGGTTCCTCTGACCCTAAAGGTCAGTGGAGAATTGATCTCAAGTCAATTTGATGTATGATTAGCTCTAATTAATTAGGGACCTATTTTGGGTGTTTAAGCCGATTAGGATTATTCAAGTGGATTAATTCAAAACCTATTTTTCCTAGGGTCCTACTGGTCATAAGAAACATCACCAAATTTTCCTAGAATTTATTTCACAATATGCTAATTACTTGGATTTAAAATACTCAAAACGGCAACATGAATTTGAAAAATCAATAACTTCTCATAGGGATGGCCTCGACTTTGGAAAATTCGGGGAATGTTTCCAAATTCAGAGGCTTCAAAAGCCATATGGTACGATGCCATGGTGAATTTCCTATATGCATGGAGAATTAAAACAATGTAGAGGGTAAATAAATCATTAAAAATAAAATACTTGATGAAATTAAAAGATCTCTTTTCCACATTATTCTCCTCTACTCACTGAGCAAGTGGGTATTTTTATTTTATTTTTCTGATTTTCCTACACAAAGTTATGCATTTTTGAAGTTTAGGGAATTAAATAAATAGAAAAATAACCTATTTTTCTTCTTATCTACGCGGCGCCACGCCATCCTCGACAGCTCCGAACGCACACGCGTCGTCTTCTGATTCTGTGCCGCCATCCAACTCAGCGCTCCGGGGGCCCGCTGTATCGTTCAGTCTCCTCATCCGGCGCGATCCTGGCCGTCCGTCCGCGCGTGTATTAAATGAACGGCATCCGTTCATCGTCCCCAAGCCTCCTAGCTCGAGAACCGTCAACACTAAATCCCTAATATCTCACTCAATACTTAACGGATTTTCATGTTCTTGTGCTCTACGGATTCGTCTTGAAGAGACAAATACATCTATACAGCGATCATGCATTGAAATTAAGGCATTTGAAATGAAGAATCTCCAGAAGCTCGGGATAAAAAGTTAGCTCATACCTTTGCTCAGAGAAGTGTGGCTTCAATCTGAGGGTTGTGTCACCTTCGATTGGGTCCGAGCAAGCTCCGAGATGAAGTCCTTGGCTCGGTGAATTGTCTAGGTATGATTTCGACCAAGCCCGATCACAAAGCTTGGAGTACGGAACGGATGGGTGGCTCGGAGAGGGGCTTTTGCTTTGGTGAACCTCTTCCCTTGGTCTGTTGAAGGTGTAGGATCAATCAATTTGGGGATTGATCCTCTGTGGAGAAGTGTCACGGTTTTGGGTGGAATTTTGGGCTGATAAATTGGGCTCTGTTGGTGGGGATTAGGGAAAATTGTCACTGGGGATCAACTGCTCTAAGTATGGAGAGTGGTCTGGAGCAATTTTGGTAGGGTTTTAGTAAGGTCTAGTTCAGCACCTCTCATGGCCGAGAGGAGGTGAGGTTTAAATAGGATTGGGTGGAGGGCCTCCCAGGGGGGTTTAAGGCTTGAGATCAGCTGCTTAGGTCATGGGAAGAACAGCCATGATGGCCATTGGGCATGGGGCAGCTCAGCAAGTGGGAATTCCAAACTTTGGCTCACATGGGTTCTCTCGGCCTGGTGGTTTCCGGCGGCTGTGGTGGCTGGCCGGCTAGGGTCAGGTCACTCTCAAGGTCAGGGAGGTCAGGGTTGGGGCTTAGTGCAGTCAATTGGCCATGGACATGTGTAAAGGAATTGTATTGAAATGGAATGGTGGGAAGGCTATTTTGGGTTCAAATGAGTCAACCCATTGTTTTGGGCTAGGTTCACCAACCAAGGCCTGGTTTTGGGCTGAAAAGAGTCACTTGGGTCAGCCAAGACAAAATGGTGTGGTCTCCATCCATGGTGAGGTGGCTAAGCATGGTTTAGTGTGTGACATGATTAAGGTAAAAAAGGGTTTAAGAGGGTTTAAGAAAGAGATCCCCTCTCTTGCCATTAATGGTTTGGTGAGGTGGAAAGTAGATTCCATGGCTCTCATGGCTCCCATGGGGCGCATGCATGGCTTCATGGCTCCCTTTGGCTTGGGAAAAGTTAAGTCAACTTTCATGGAGAAGGATTTTGTGAATTTTGGCATTTAGGGGTGATTTGGCATGAGGCTTGATTTGGAATCATTTGATGATGGGATTGGAACTTAGGGAGTGACTTTGATTAAATGGATTGCAAATGAAAATGTCATATGGGCTTTAGGGTAGATTTTGGGCTCTTTGAAATGGTTTTAGATGGGCTTTTAATGTGATTTAGGGAAGTAATTTTTTTTTCATTTTAGGATGGGCTTTTGGGTGAAAATTTTGTGAATGACCATGTCAAATAAATGTTGCAATTGGTTTAGGGATGATTCATGAATGGTTTGAAGTCAATTTGGTGTGACTTGGAATTGAATTGGTTTGAATTTGGGCCTCTTTGGTAAATGGCTCAATGTAGGTCAAGTTGGGCTAATTTGGGCCAATGTTGTGCTAGGGTTGAAATTGATTTAAAATTAATGTTGGGAAATGTTTATGGGAGTGTTTCAAAGAGGTTTTGGCTTTGGTTGGGTCTTGATTTTGGGGTTTGGGCTTATTTGGTTTAGGTTTGGGTTTAGGTCAAAATTGGGCCTTTTAGTTTTGGGTTGAATTTGAGTGGGGTTTGGGTCCAAATTTTGGGCAAATCATGTTAGTGTTTTGTTTGTGGGGATGCTAAGGAAGGTTTAGAAAAGGTTTGGGGTTAATTGGAGTTGAATTGGGTTAGTTTGAGCTAAGTTTGGGTCATGGGTTCAAATTGGGCTTTAAGGTCAAAAGTGAAATTGGATTCAAATTTCAATCAAATTGGGCTTAGATTTGGTCTAGATTAGTGTTGGGGATGTTGAATTAAAGTTTAGAATTGAATTGGACCAGAATTTGGGTTAATTGGTTAGGTTTGGTTTGACATTGGGTTCACTTTGGCTTAAAAATGGGTCAAATTGGGGATTTTGATAAAAGTGGGGTAAATTGACAAAATTGTCCCATGGTGTAGTTAGACAAAACAAAATTGGGAATATTTGGGATTTCCTGGAATTTTATGGGAATTTTCTGAATTTTTGGATTTTTTGGCTAAGAGAGGCATTTTGGGTATTTGGAGGGTATTGGGAGGTATTTTTGGAATTTTTGATATTTTTTGCTATGGATGATCAATTTGAGTGGAGGGGAATGTTTAGGAATGATTTTGGGGAATTTTGGGTGATTTGAAAAATTTGGGTAATTTCAAGGGCTTTGGGCAGGCTAGGCGGGTGTAGGGTCCCGGGGGTCAAAAATTAAAAATTTGGAAAATTGAAGATTAGGTGAATGTAAGTGGAATAAAATCTTTTTGGTTGAGCCATGAAGCCATATCAAGCCCACATGAGCCATGAAGAGACTCATTTGAGGCATCCACTATGTTGTTCCTAACCCTCTTAGCCAAGGGCTTAGGGGTTAAGGACCATCCATGAGAATCACCTTTATGAGTCAGGAGGTCAAGTTAGGTATGGGTGTGTTTTTAGGATGTGTGTGAAAGTGTAGTGTATAGGTGTAGTGTGTGTGTAAGTCAGCCCTTCACCAGACCAGGCCACCTAGGGTAGTCCTAAGGCCAAAGAGTCCTATAGGAACTCATCCTTTAAACTTTCACATTTGGTTTCAACCCTCTAGATGATTAGGGGTCTACAGTCAAGTTTTTGGAGTTTGCAGGGAGTTAAGAAGTGGTTTGAATTTCTAAGTGGTGGGTCCCAATTCTAATCCTCTAGGATAGTCAAAGGAAAAGCCTAAGGCTAGATCCTAAGTACTAAAAAGAAGAAGAGAAGACCTCATCAAAAATGAGGTCAACAAATGAACCCCCAATAGGTGTGGTGAGCTGACGGAGCACACCGTGCGTATTGGTGTTGACTGAAGCGATCAACAAGACCAACACAAATGTCCAAGTGACAAACTCAGGACGAAGTAGAAGAATTTTCGCTGGGGAGTGTCAAGTATATCTCTGAGACTGGAGATTCCTGAACTCTCGCTGGGGAAAGGAAAAAGAGGTGAATCCCAAATCGCATGATGCGGGGAATTTCAATTTAGATTTTATTTTGTTTTAGTTTAAGTTTTGATGTGTGAGCTTAGATTTTAGCTTGAGTTTCAATTTAGATTGATGTTTTGTTAAGATTAATTTGAAGAGATTTGATTTGAAATGAGAATTGGAATTTTGTGGTTTTAGATGTAACATCTTCAACCCCAAAAGAAAATTGAATTAATTAGATTGAATCATTACAATGAGGAGAGATCTCAGAGCAATGTGGTATTGGATGTAAAATCCTTAACCTCAAGAGTTTGAATTTGAAGTATTTCATTGCAGTAGGGAAAGAATCCTAAAGCAATGCAGTCTCGGATGTAAAATCCTCAACCCCAAAAGTTTAATTTTGATGTATTTCATTGCGATAGGGAAAGAATCCTAAAGCAATGCAGTCTCGGATGTAAAATCCTTGACCCCAAAAATTTGAATTTGATGTTTTTCATTGCGATAGGGAAAGAATCCTAAAGCAATGCAGTCTCGGATGTAAAATCCTCAACCCCAAAAGTTTGAATTTGATGTATTTCATTGCGATAGGTAAAGGATCCTAAAGCAATGCAGTCTCGGATGTAAAATCCTCAACCCCAAAAGTTTGAATTTGATGTATTTCATTGCGATAGGGAAAGAATCCTAAAGCAATGCAGTCTCGGATGTAAAATCCTCAACACCAAGAATTTGATTTTGATGTATTTCATTGCGATAGAGAAAAGATCCTAAAGCAATGCAGTCTCGGATGTAAAATCCTCAACACCAAGAATTTGATTTTGATGTATTTCATTGCGATAGAGAAAAGATCCTAAAGCAATGCAGTCTCGGATGTAAAATCCTCAACCCCAAAAGCTTGAATTTGATGTATTTCATTGTGATAGGGAAAAAATCCTAAAGCAATGCAGTCTCGGATGTAAAATCCTCAACCCCAAGAATTTGATTTTGATTGAGATTTGATTTGAGATCTGGAAAGATTGAATTTGAAATTTGATTTGAGATTTGATTTGAAATTTGAAAAGATTGAATTTGAAATTTGATTTAAAATTTGTGCTCATTTTGTTTGTCCTTTAACGATTCAAATTTTATTTTATCGTGAACTTGGAGTTCATCATTTTTTATTTAGATTTTTAAAGAAAGTTTTCTTTTATTCTTTTTTGTTTCTTTTCTGTTCTTTGTTCGAAGTTCATTTAACTTTAATGGCGTTTCTCAGTCAACTTGCACAAAAGAGGTGAATGACAAAAATGTGACATGGTCACTTTCATTCCAATCATGTTGAAGATACATCATACAACTCGATCTGGAATACATCTCATACAATCCATGTAGACTCAAAACGGACTATGTATGATCTTTGTCGATTCATCCAAAAAAGGTATCTGTAGAAATCCATGTCTGAATAGTGAGGTACATGGTCAATAACATCACCTTCCAAGCCATCCTTGGCAAGGATGTCGTATGGATGTACGTTGGAGGTGTGATATTTTCCATGTAACTCACACCTCGTAAGGCCGGATGCTCTCTAGCTCCGGGTCTGGCTGGAAGTGGTAAGGTGCTTTCGTGTCATCCATCCTTCTGAAAGTAACAGAGATCCGCTTCATTGGTACTCCCGGTATGCAATGTTTAGCGACATCTGCTCCATTGCCCTTCAGTATCATGACGGAACCTACCGGTAATGGTATCTTTACTGGCCCTCGGAACTCATCTGGGCTTGCTATCCGGAGGTCAGATCCGAACATGATATTACATTCGTTCAGAAAAGAAGCGTGCGAAAGGTCTGACAAAGTCATGGTGATCGATGTGCAGGGGTATGCAGTCACCCTTCTTGTAAATGTTAATGATGCAATTGTTGGGTATGCAATCTGCCGGCAATACCCTCCATGTTATCATTCTCTTTACCATCCTTTTGATGACTAATGGCATTGGATCCACCTGGCCATGACGGAGTATCCCCGGTGGATTTCCCTTCCTGTCTTCTGCGAAGTTGTAGCAGCATCCACATTGTATTGTAATTCTTCCTTTCCCTGGCATCCATCTCCGGGGTTCCGAGTAAGTGTTTTCTCTTAGGCGGCCCTCTCGGGCCATTCTTTTCAAATCCCGGATGCAGTCCACGATTTGTTGTTGTTGGTATTCTGAGAACACGTCTGTATGTAGCTCGAGGCCTTCTAATATATTGATCCTCCTGCCTCTGATTCTCTCGAAGTATTCAAAAGTTTTCTTCTCGACATTCTGCATCCTTTCTAGCTCGTATTCTAGAATAATCTACAAATGGAATGATTAATTTAGGGATTTTTAAATTAAAGAACAAATCTCTTCCTAATAATATCCCTATTTTAATAATTCCAATTTTATTATTCTTCCAAATTTAATCAATTATTTAATTAAAGTTTAATTATTTTAAATTGCTTAACGGGTTTTTACCCTTTAATTATTTAAATTTCAATCATCCAAATCAAATTAGGATCAAAGATTTTACTTGTTAATTTTTTTATTAAACCTAAAGTTTTAATTAAGGATTAAGATTTTTAATTACCATTTTTACTCCTTTAAGCTTAATAATTTCATAACTCACTAAATTGAACTCAAATGAACTTGAAATTTTCATGTATTCTCACTCATATGTCAATAAAGACATGAGAGGAGAAAATGTGATTTTTCTGTATTTAATTTATTTATATAATTATTTTTGGTAGAAAAATTTAGATTTTCAAGGAAAATTTAATAACATGACCAAGGGAAAGTTTCTGTCCTTAAGAAAATTAGGGGACATTCCTAATGACCAGAGGACCACTTGGACCAACTTTGATGATTTTTTTGAATTATATTATTTTTATTATAATTATTTTAAGTTTTGCGTTGTTAATTAATTTAAAAATAAAATAAATGTTAAAAAATGAATTTTATATTTTTCAAAATCTCTCTTGATATCAAGGAAATCGGAGAATCAAATTTTATAATTTTTTGATTTTTCTATGATTTATTATAATTATTTTAGTGAAAATGCTAGAAAATACATTTTTTAATTTTAAAATTACCCTAGAGCTTTTAAAATTCAATATCTCACTAAATAGACCTAAGAAAAATATGGGGTTTGTTCCTAAGTGATTAAAATTCAAAATGTAACATTTTGGTGAATTTATTATTTTTGTGATTTTTATTATTTTTTAATTATTAAAAATATTAAAATAATATTAAAAATCAACTTTTTTTAGAAACTTGAAATTTTAATTTTCTTAGATTCCCCTAATATCAGAGAGGCTCCAAAACCAATTTGGTGAATTCTTGAAAGGTATTTTGAAAGTTATGAATTTTTAAAGTTTAAAATGACTATTTTCGCTTAATCAACCCAATTGGGTGTGGCCAACCAAGTCCAATCACCTCAAATTTTTATGGTGGGTTCCTCTGATCCTAAAGGTCAGTGGAGAATTGATTTGAAGTCAATTTAATGTATGGTTAGCTCTAATTAATTAGAGACCTATTTTTAGTGTTTAAGCCAATTAGGCTTCGTTTTTGCTTTAACTAACTCAAAACCTATTTTTCCTAGGGTTCTCGGGTCATAAGGAACATCATCAAATTTTCCTAGAATTTATTTCACAACATGCTATTTATTGGAATTAAAATACCAAAGCAAGAACATGAATTTGAAAATCAATAACTCTTCATAGGATGGCTCTGACTTTGGAAAATTCAGGAATGTTCCCAAAATTCGCAGGCTTCAAAAGCCCTATGGTCTCATGCCACACAGTGAATTGTATACATGCATGGAGAATTAAAAGTATGCAGAGAGTAAATAAATTATAAAAAATAAAATACTTGATGAAATTAAATGATTTCTTTTCCACATTATTCTCCTCCGTTCACCGAGCAAGAGGGTATTTTTATTTTATTTTTTTGATTTTTCTACACAAAGGCGAATTTTCAAGCTTTAGCACTAAATAACCGAAAAAAACTCCTAATTTTCTATTTGTCCACGCGGCGCCGCGTCAACCTCGCAGCTCCGAAACGCGCGTGGCGCGCTCCCATTCGACACCGCCATCCGACCCGCCTCCCGGCCCGCCGTATCGTTCGTCTTCCGATCCGACGCGATCCCGGCCGTCCGTCCGCGTGTTAAATGGACGGCATCCGCGTTCATCGTCCCTGCGGTCCTCACCGCAGCCGTCCACACTAAATCCCTAATATCTCACTCGATACTCAATGGATTTTCATGTTCTTATGTTTCATGATCTCGTCTCCTCAAGAGACGAACACATCTATACGGTTATCATGCATTGAAATTAAAGCATTTGAAATGGAGAATCTCCAGAAGCTCGGGATGAAGAAATTAGCTCATACCTTGCTCGAGAAGTGTGGCTTCGATCCGAGAGCTGTTGCACCTTCGATCGGGATCCTAGCTAAAGTCCCGCATGAAGTCTCGGTCTCGGTGAATTGTCTAGGTTGGATTTCGACCATGCCCATCACAAAGCTTGAGGCTGGATCAACTCGGGAAGCCTCGAGATGGGGCTTTTGTTGGTGGACACCTTCCCTTGGTCTCGGTGAAGGTGTAGAACCAATCAATTTGGGGATTGGCTCACTCGTGGAGAAGTGTCCTCGGTTTCTGGGGTGGAATTCCTGAGAACGAGTTTCGTCGCTGGGGATTGGGGGCAACTGACACTGGGGATCAACGCTCTAAGGGTGAGAAGAAGCCTGGGCTCTGCGCAGCCTTGCTCAGGCAACTCTCCTCATGGCCGCGAGGGGGCTCTGCCAGTCAGAGGTGGCCGGAGAGCCTCCTCAGGATGGCCAAGGGTTGGGATCAGCTGCTCTGGTCATGGGAAGAACAGCCATGGTGGCCATTGGGCATGGGGCAAACCAGCAAGGTGGAATTCTGAAGTTCGTTCTTCCCAAGGTCTCTACCATGGTGTTTTCCCACATCCAGCGGCTAGCCGCGGTGCATGCGGGTCACCTTCAGGGTCAGGAGTCCAGGGCTTCGAAGTTTGTCAAGTCAATTGGAGTTTGACATGTGTAAAGGCTTTCAATTAAAATGGAATGAAGAAGAGGTCATTTTGGCTTCAATTTGGTCAACCCATCGTTTGGGTTGGGTGCACCTCCCTGTATGGCCGCATTTTGGGTTGAGAGGATCAGTTGGGTCAGCCAAGAGAGAATGGTGTGGTTCTATCCATGATGAGGTGGCTAAACATGGTTTAGAGTGTGTCATGGATAAGGTTAAAAAAGTTTAATGAAAGATTAGAAAGGAGCCCCTCCTTTATCATTAATGGCATGGTCACATGCCAAACTTTCATGGCTCCATATGGCTTGTGAATGGCTCATCCTTGGCTCCATTTGGCTTGGGAAAAGCTTCGCTGGGTCAATTTCATAAAAAGGATTTAAGAAAATTTCGATATTTTAACGGGAATTTGTAATAGGCTTGATTTAGAATTGTTTAATTGAAGACTTTGAAACTTAGGGGCAATTTGATTAAATGGATGATGAGGGGAAGTGCCATGTGGGCTTTAGATGAATTTGGGCTTTTGAATTTGAAGGAAGGCCAGAAAAGTTTAAGGAATTCGGCTTTTTGATTTTAGATGGGCATTTGGGTGAAGATTTTATGAAGGACCTTGTCAAATAAGTGTTATAATTGGTTTAGGGATGTTCTATGAAGGGCTTGGAGTCAATTTGTGATTTGGGGTTGAATTGGTTTGAATTTGGATTTATTCGTAAGTGGCCTATGTAGGTCAGCTTAACTTGGGCCAATGTTGGGCTAGGGTTGAAATTGATGTAAAATTAATGTTGAGAAATATTTATGGAGTGTTTCAAAGAGGTTTTGACTTTGGTTGGGCTTTGATTTTGGGTTTGGGCTCATTTGGGTTAGGTTTCCTGGTTTATGTCAAAAATGGGCCTTTTAGCTTTGGGTTGAATTTGAGTGGGGTTTGGGTCTAAATTTTGGGCAAATCATGTTAGTGTTTTTTTTGTGGGAATGTTAAGGAAGATTTAGAAAAGATTTGGGGTTAATTGGAGTTGAATTGGGTGAATTTGGGTTAAGTTTGGGTCATGTCCGAATTGGGCTTGCGTCAAAAGTGAAATTGGATCCAAATGTCAATCAAATTGAACTTGGATTTGGTCTATATTGTATTGGGAATGTTGAATTGAAGTTTAGAACTGAATTGGACCAGAATTTGGGTCAACTGGGTAGGTTTGGTTTGACATTGGGTTCACTTAGGGTTAAAATGGGTCAACTGGGGTTTCTAAAAAGTAGGATAAATTGACAAAATTGGCCCATGGTATAGTTGGACAAAATGAAATTGGGAATATTTAGGATTTTCTGAAATTTTCTGGAATTTTCTGAATTTTTGGATTTTTTGGCCAAGAGGGGTATTTTGGGTATTTGGAGGGTATTGGGGATGTATTTTTGGAATTTTTGGTATTTTTGGGTATGGATGATCAATTTGGGTGATGTGGAAATGTTTGGGAATGATTTTGGAGGATTTTGGATAATTTGGAAATTTTGCAAAAAATTCTAGTAATTTCAAGAGTTTTCGTTGGGTGGTAGCTAAGCGGTAGTGGTCCCGGGGTCAAAAATTGAAAATTGGGAAATCAAGATCGGGTGGATGAAGTGAATGAAATCATTTCGTTGAGCCATGAAGCTATATCAAGCCCATATGAGCCATGAAGGGACTCATTCGAGGCATTCACTATGTTGTTCCTAACCCCTCTGCATGCGGCTCGTGGGCTAAGGACCATCCATGAATCACTCATGGCGTGAGTCAGAGGTCAAGCTGGGTATGGGTGTGTTTTTGCGTTGGAAGTGTGTGAAAGTGTAGTGTGCATATGTAGTGTATAAGTGTAGTGTGTAAGTCAGCCCCTTCACTGCAGACTGTGCCACCTGCATGTGGGCCCTAAGGCCAAAGAGTCCCCATAGAACTCATCCTTTAAACTTCCACATTCGATTTTAACCCCTCTAGGTGATTGTGGGTCTCGAGGCCGGTACCTAAATTCCAGCTTTTCGCAATCCCGAGATGGAACCTAGGTTTCAATTCTCGTTTCAAATCTAAATTTTCTCAAATTAATTTTAAATCAAACTTCAATCTAAAATAAAAAATCAAAATCTAAAATTACACATCCGAACTTAAATTAAAACAAACCGAAATCTAAATCGAAATTCCCCGCATCATGTGATTTGGAATTCACCTCCTTTTCCTTTCCCCGACGAGAGTTCGGGGATCTCCAGCTTCGTAGATATACTTGACACTCCCCACCGGAAACTTTTCTACTTCATCCTAAATTTGTCACTTGGACATCCGTGTTGGTTTTGCCGATCGCTTCGGTCAACACCAATACGCGCGTGTGATCCGTCGACTCACCACACCTATCGGGGTCCATTTGTCGACCTCATTTTCGATGAGGTCTTCTCTTCTTCTTTTAGTACTTAGATCTAGCCTTAGCTTTTCCTTCGACTATCTTAGAGGACTAGAATCGGGATCCACCATCTAGAATTTCAAACCACTTCTTAACTCCCCGCAAACTCCACAAACTCGACCGTAGACCCCTAATCACCTCGAGGGTCGAAATCAAATGTGGAAGTTTAAAGGATGAGTTCCTATGTGACTCTTCGGCCTTAGGATCGTCCCGGGAGGCCTCGGTCCGGTGAAGGGGCTGACTTACACACACACTACACTTATACACTACACTTTCACACACCTCCTAAAACCACACCCATACCTAACTCGACCTCCCGACTCATGTAGGTGATTCACATGGATGGTCCTTAACCCCTAAGCCCTCGCAAGCAGGGTTAGGAACAACATAGATGAATGCCTCAAATGAGTCCCTTCATGGCTCATGTGGGCTTCGATGTGGCTTCATGGCTCAACCAAAATGATTTCATTTCACTCAAATTTACCCAATCTTCAATTTTCCAAATTTTCAATTTTCGACCCGGGACCCTACACCCGCCTAACCTACCCAAAGCCCTTGAAATTACCCAAATTTTTCAAAATTTTCAAATCATCCAAAATTCCCCAAAATCAATCCCAAACATTTCTACATCACTCAAATTGATCATCCATACCCAAAAATACCAAAAATTCCAAAAATACCTCCCAATACCCTCCAAATACCCAAAATACCCCTCTTAACCTAAAATCCCAAAAAATCAGAAAATTCCCAGAAAATTCCAGAAAATCCCAAATATTCTCAATTTCATTTTTTTCAACAACATGATGGGCCAATTTTGTCAATTTACCCTAATTTTGTCAAAACGCCCAATTTGACCCATTTTAACCCTAAGTGAACCCAATGTCAAACCAAACCTACCCAATTGACCCAAATTCTGGTCCAATTCAATTCTAAACTTCAATTCAACATTCCCAACACCAATCTAGACCAAATCCAAGTCCAATTTGATTTACATTTGGATCCAATTTCACTTTTGGCCTTAAAGCCCAATTTGGACCCATGACTCAAACCTAACCCAAACTCACCCAATTCAACTCCAATTAACCCCAAATCTTTTCTAAATCTTCCTTAGCATCCCCACAAGCAAAACACTAACATGATTTGCCCAAAATTTGGACCCAAACCCCACTCAAATTCAACCCAAAGCTAGAAGGCCCAATTTTGACCTAAACCCAAACCTAACCCAAATGAGCCCAAACCCCAAAATCAAAGCCAAACCAAATTCAAAACCTCTTTGAAACACTCCCATAAACATTTCTCAACATTAATTTTACATCAATTTCAACCCTAGCCCAACATTGGCCCAACTTGGCCCACTTGGACCTATATTGGCCCATTCACCAAAAGAGCCCAAATTCAACCCAATTCAAACCCAAATCACCCCCAATTTGCTTCAAGTCACTCATGACACATCCATGAGCTAAACCCAACAATTATTTGGCCCAACCTCTTTACAAAATTCCCATCCATAAATTCATTTTTAAACTTAAAGGCCCATTCCTTAAACCATTTTAAAAGCCCATCTTTTACCACATCCAAAGGCCCAAAATTGGTCTCAAAGCCCATATGACATTTCCCCTCATCATACTTTCAATTAAACTCAATACCTAAGTCCTAAATTCATCATCAAATCATTCCAAATCAAGTTTCATACAAATTTCCATCAAATTACCAAAAATTCCTAAATTCCATTTTCATGAAATTGACCAAGCTTTCCCCAAGCCAAAGACAAGTCATGCAAGCCATGGACAAGCCACATGAAGCCATGGAGAGTTTGACATGTGATCAAGCCATTAATGGAAAAAGGAGGACCCCTTTCCTAATCCTTCTTAAGCCTTTTTTACCTTAAGCATGTCACACTCTAAACCATGCTTTGCCACCTAATCCTCGATGGAGACTCCACCACACACGGGAGATCGACCCACCCGACCTCCTCAGCCCAAAACCGAGTCTTGGGAGGTGCACCCAACCCATTTGCATGGGTTGACCAAAATAAGCTAAAATGGCCCCTTCCCCTTTCTACTTTGATTCAACCACTTTACACATGTCAAACCTCAATCGAATGCACCAAACCCCAGCCCTAACCCACCCGAACAAGATGGTGACCAATGCTCGGCCGGCCACCACCAGTGTCGCCGGAAAATACCATGGCCGAGAGCTCACATGTGAGCCAACTTTGGGATTCTACCTCGCCGAGCCGCCCCATGCCCAATGGCCACCATGGCCGTTCTCGCCCTCGACCTAAGCGAACTGATCCCAAGCCCTAACTCTCCCTGGAAGGCCCTCCACCCTCTCCTATTTAAACACCACCCCTCACGGCCATGAGAGGTGCTGAAATAAACCTTAAGGAAACTCTGCAAAATTGTTCCAGACTACTCCCCATACATAGAGAATTTGATCCCCACTAAAATCCCCCTGCCATTTCCTCTATGTGAGCTCAATTTCAGAGTTGAAATCCAAGCCCAAAACCAGGACACTTCTCCACAAGTGAGCCAATCCCCAAATCGATTGGTCCTACACCTTCGACTCGGACCAAGAGAAGGTGTCCACCAAAGAAAGCCCCATCTCCGAGCCACCCAGCTTGCTCCAGCCTCCAAGCTTTGTGATCGAGCTGTGGTCGAAATCCTACCTGAGCAATTCACTGCACTCAGGAGACTTCATCCGGAGCTTGCTGGGATCCAATCGAAGGTGAAACAACCCTCGCATCGAAGCCACACTTCTCCGAGCAAAGGTATGGCCTCACTCTTCTTCCCGAGCTTCTGAACATTCTCTATTTTTATTGCGTAAATTTCATCCCACATAAATCGTATGGATGTGTTCGTCTTCAAAAGACGAATCCATAGAACATAAGAACACGAAAATCCATCGAGTATCGAGTGAGATATTAGGGATTTAGTGTGGACGGCTCTCGGGTGAGGACGTTCGAGGACGATGAACGGATGTCGTCCATTTAATACACGCGCGGACGGACGGCTCGGATGGCGTCGGACCGAGAGATGGTACGTGAACCGCGCGGACCCGGAGCGCCGAGTCGGATGGCGGCGTCGAATGGGGGCGCGACACGCGGCGTTTCGGAGCCGCCGAGGTCGACACGGCGCCGCGTGGATAAATAGAAAATTAGGGTATTTTTCTATTTATTTAATTCCCTAAACTTGGAAAATTCATAACTTTGTGTAGGAAAATCATAAAAATAAAATAAAAATACCCTCTCGCTCGATGAATCGAGGAGAATAATGTGGAAAAGAAATCATTTAATTTCATCAAGTATTTTATTTTTAATAATTTATTTACTATTTGCATTCTTTTAATTCTCCATGCATATAGGAAATTCACCATGGCATGAGACCATAGTGGCTTTTAAGCCTCCGAATTTGGGAACATTCCCCGAATTTTCCAAAGTCGAGGCCATCCCTATGAGAAGTTATTGATTTTTCAAATTCATGTTACTGTTTTGAGTATTTTAATTCCAATAATTAGCATGTTGTGAAATAAATTCTAGGAAAATTTGGTGATGTTCCTATGCGACTCAGTAGGACCCTAGGAAAAATAAGTTTTGAAGTTAGTTCATTTAAAATAACCCTAATCGGCTTAAACACCCAAAATAGATCCCTAATTAATTAGAGCTAACCATACATGAAATTGACTTGAAATCAATTCTCCATTGACCTTTAGAATCAGAGGAACCCACCATAAAAATTTGAGGTCAATCGGACTTGGTTAGCCCTACTAAATGGGTTGATTAAGTCATTTAGTCAATTTGAACTTTAAAAATTCATAACTTTCAAAATATCTTTCAAAAATTCACCAAATTGGTTTTGGAGCCTCTCTGATATTAGGGGAATTTAAGAAAATTAAAATTTCAATTTTCTAAAAAAGTTGATTTTTAATATTATTTTAATATTTTTAATAATTAAAAAATAATAAAAATCACAAAAATAATAAAATTCACCAAAATGTCACATTTTGAATTTTAATCACTTAGGAACAAACCCCATATTTTTCTTAGGTCTATTTAATGAGATATTAAATTTTAAAGCTCTAGGGTAATTTTAAAATTAAAAAAATGTATTTTCTAGCATTTTCACTAGAATAATTATAATAAATCATTGAAAAATCAAAAAATTGCAAAAATTGATTCTCTGGTTTCCTTGATATCAGAGAGATTTTTAAAAATATAAAATTCATTTTTCAACATTTATTTTATTTTTAAATTAATTAACACTCCAAAACTTAAAATAATTATAATAAAAATAATATAATTCAAAAAATCACTAAAATTGGTCCAAGTGGTCCTCTGGTCATTAGGAATGTCCCCTAATTTTCTTAAGGATAGAAACTTTCCCTTGGTCATGTTATTAAATTTTCCTTGGAAATCTCTATTTTCTATCAAAAATAATTATATAAATAAATTAAATACAGAAAAATCACATTTTCTCCTCTCATGTCTTTATTGACATATGAGTGAAGTCACATAAAAATTTCAAGTTCATTTGAGCTTAATTTAGTGATTTATGAAATTATTAAGTTTAAAGGGCAAAGTGGTAATTAAAATTTTAACCCTTAATTAAAACTTTAGGTTTAATAAAATTACAAGTAAAATATTTGATCTTAATCTGATTTGGATGATTGAAACTTAAATAATTAAAGGGTAGAAACCGATTAAGCAATTTAAAATAATTAAACCTTAATTAAATAATTGATTAAATTTGGGAAGAATAATAAAATTGGAATTATTAAAATAGGGATATTGTTGGGAAGAGATTTATTATTTAATTTAAAAATCCCTAAATTAATCATCTCATTAATATTCAATTCTTAATTAAAGTGATAACTCAAATTTAAAATATTAAAAGACTTAATCATTAAACTAAAGTTAAATTATTAAACTCTTTTAAAATTTCAATTAAAATTAAAAATTAAATTAAATTAAGTAAATTAAATTAAATTAAATTAAATTAAATCAAATTAAATTAAATTAAAGATTAATTAAATTAAATTAAATAAAATTAAATTAAATTAAAATTGAAAGTAAAATTAAATTAAAGATTAAATTAAAGTAAATTAAATAAACAAATTAAATAAAATTAAATGAATAAATTAAATTAAATTAAATTAAATAAATAAAATCAAATTTAAATTAAATTAAGTTAAAAAAATTAAATTAAAATTAAATTAAATTAAATTAAATTAAATTAAATTAAATTAAATTAAATTAAATTAAATCAAATTAAATTAAAATTAAATCAAATCAAATTAAATTAATTTAACATCAAATCAAACTAAATTGAATTAAATTGAATTAAATTAAATTAAAACTAAATTAAATTAAATTAAATTAAATTGAATTAAATATAACATCACCTAAAACAGAAGGAAATTAAATATAAAGCAAATTGAACACTATTCCAAATTTAAACCCACTAATTGAATTCAAACTAAATCACAAATTTACCCTCGAAAGCTTTAGTTGTCATAACTCCTAAACAGAATATTAAATGAAATGTTACTTCACTTATAGGACATTCAAACATCCTTGTTCACTGAGTAAGATAATAATAAAACTTAACTAAACCTCGACGGTTAATTCATTTGTGTAATCGAATCTCATTTGGACTTAAAACAATCCTAGAAATATTGAAAAGATGTTTAAGATTTGCCTTAATCACTTCCTCGATATGATAGGATGTTCATAAGAATAATTGAACTTAATTGTTCTTTGATGAAGAAAATCGTCTTCAAACAAAAACACAAGGAACCTAGACGTCATAGGAAATGACTAGCTATAGGATTAGGAACTTGGTAGAAAATCATAACCCTTACCTTAGCTTTACCTAGGAACTTGCTTAAATATTCTAATTGTGTTTTAAGTGCAGCTTGGGATGACGGGAAGACCCTCCAAGTACACTTTTATTTTATTGCAATTTACTTTCTTGTAATTTACATTATTGTAATTTATTTAACCGCATTGCACTTACTTTTCTTGCATGATAAACAATTGTTGCATGAAAACCCACACCTTTAGGATAGTCCCTAAAACTGAAACCAATACTAAGTTAAAAGTTATTGCAAGATAAAATTCACCGCCACAACATTTCAAAATATAAAACAACTCAAAATTTAATCACAAACGTAACACAAAACTACAATTACAACTAAATTAAAACGTCCCGTTGGATGATCGGGAATACCACGGATGATGTAACCTACGTGTTGCTAACGGGATTTCCCACTGTCTAAATGAAAGTGTGGAACTCATTCAATTGAGTTTAGCAAATTCATCCGGACTAAGTGAATCCGATAAAAATAATGATGCCGGAAGGATGGAACCGTGGGATCTTAACCGGTGTCGTTATAATCAACTTTAAGATTTGTTTTAATTAAAATATTGAAAACACTTGGAAATTAAGATTTTCTCTAAACCAAAACACTTTTCTCATCCCCGATTTATGATTTCTAAAACTAAACCTCTGCAACAACAAGAAGCTTGGAGCATGGTGGGCGAGACGGCTATCGTCACCAAAGAAACTCGGGTCTACTTCAAGCAAAGCTTTCTTAGAATTAAATAACCAAGCCATAGGACTTCGAGGTAGTTCGCTCTAGTGCAACATAAATCCTCAACTCTTTGTTAGGCATTTGCATTGAAAATTAAGCCCTAACCGGTCTTAGGATTCCGAGGTAGTCGTCTGATACGACATAAACCCTCATATCTTCGAGGCTGTTTGTATGATTCTATCATATAAATATAAGCTCTAATTAATTAAAATTGACAAAATCAAAACATTAAATAACATTAGGACTTTTCCTAAATCCAAGCCAAACAATAGGATAGTCGGGAAATTACCGAAGTTCATTTCGAATCTGTGATTTCTCCTACCTTTCTTCCTTTGAATTCTCAAAACAAAATGTTCCAAACTTGATCCATTCCCTATTGAAATTCCATAATTCAATCCTTTGAAAAACTTAAACTTTGAAATCCTTGAGAGCGAATTATTGATTATTATCGAGAGTTTTCTTAAGTGATTCCCGTCACTTAAGATGTAATTAACTATAGGGGCTTGCCCTTATAGGGGATTTTAAAGAACCCAGGTAATATAAACCCTGTTTAATGCTTTCATATTAAGCAGGGGAATTTGTCGGCTTAAAAAAAAAATTGGTTCGCAGACCAAACGGATGTCACAAATCTTCTAGTTTATTTAATCAAGCCCCACCATCAAGCAGTGTGTCTATCCTTAGGGATAGATACACGGTTTGTGGTGTGGTGTTCGTTTATATAAACTATTTGGGATGTGAGATTGGTTTCATCTCATATCTTAAAATCTTCAAATTTAAAATTATTTTCAAAATCAAATACTACTTTTCAAATTATTTATTTAAACTAAATTAAAAATTCGCCGACAACTTCTGTTAGGCGACCCCTTTTCAAAATAAAACACATAACCTAAAAATATGCCGACAGCGCCGTTGCTGGGGAAGAAAGAAATAGAATAGTATAAATTTTCTTATTTAAAAAAAAAAGAAAAAGATATATATTTTATTCCTTTAGATTCTGAATTGGAAAGAACAATTAGAAAAATTAAAAAGGGAAAAAAATTCAAAAATTTCAAGAAATAGCTACTTTACAAAATCCAATTGAACTTAATGATCAAAATGTTTATAAACCATTAAGGGATTATGCTAACCCTACAGTTGATGAACTTCATGGTAGTATTCAAATACCCACTGTAGATGTTAATTCTTTTGAACTTAAACAGTCTATTATTCAAATGGTGCAAAACAATTAATTTGGTGAATCACCAAATGAGGATCCAAAT
This sequence comes from Papilionanthe hookeriana x Papilionanthe teres, assembly GCA_022702705.1. Classification (NCBI taxonomy): domain Eukaryota; kingdom Viridiplantae; phylum Streptophyta; class Magnoliopsida; order Asparagales; family Orchidaceae; genus Papilionanthe; species Papilionanthe hookeriana x Papilionanthe teres. The sequence goes on from CM040422.1 coordinate 180,708,631, forward strand.
TTACATCTTGTTAGTTTTTTAGAACTTTGTACTACCTTTAAATATAACAATGTTTCTGATGATGCTATTAGACTTAGACTCTTTCTTTTTTCTTTAAGAGATAAAGCAAAGATGTGGTTAAACTCATTAGCGACTGGTTCTATTAAAACATGAGCTGAAATGACACAAAAATTCCTTGCTAAATATTTTCCTTCTTTTAAAACTGCTAAATTAAGAAATGATATTACTTCGTTTAGTCAATTTGACGGCGAGACAATATATGAAACTTGGGAAAGATTTAAAGAACTTTTAAGAAAATGTCCTCATCATGCTTTACCTGATTGGTTGATTATTCAAACATTTTATAATGGATAAATTGGATCTTTAAAATCAATTATTGATGCTGCTACTGGATGTTCTTTAATGTCTAAATCATTTAATGAAGCTTACACTTTAATTGAAGAAATGGCTAATAATAATTTTCAATGGCCTTCCGAAAGGATTAATCCTAAAAAGATGGCCAGTTTTCACGATAATGAAGCCTTTTCTATCTTAGTTTCACAAGTTGCAGCAATGTCTAAGAAATTAGATAATTTTGCAATTAATATTTCGCATAATAACTCGCTAATATCGAAGATTCTCAAACTATTGAAACTTTACAAGCTATTGCAAGTAAAAATAATCCTTATTCAAATTATTATAATCCTGGGTGGAAAAATCATCCTAATTTTTACTGGAATAATTTACAGCAACAATGGGGTAGTAATCAATCTCATCCCACTGGAAATTGGAATAATCATGTTAATTCAAATTATAAACCTCCTGGATTTAAAAATCAACAGAAAAAGTTATCAATAGAAGAATTAATTATGCGAATGAATAATCAATTACAAAATCAAAATACTGCTATTCGTAATATTGAAAATCAAATGGGGCAAATTGCTACTTTAATTAATAACGGACACCGTAGGAACACTTCCTAGTAATGTTGAAATCAATCTAAAGGAAACTCGGAAAAGAAAATGAACAAGTTAAAAGCCGTGCAACTTAGAAGTGGAAAGGAATTAAAAGAAAAATTGCGAGAATGAAATTGAAAAAGAGATTGAGGTTGAAGAGATTAAAAAACCTAAAGAAACTCTCTCTCCTAGTCAAGATCAGGCTGTTATACCTGTTAATGTGGAAGTTGAAAAACCACCACCACCTTTTCCTCAAAGACTTACACAGCCGAAATTAGATCATCAATTTTCTAAGTTGTTTGAATATTTTAAGAAACTTACTATTAACATACCTTTTGCTGAAACTTTAGAACAAATGCCAACTTACACAAAATTTATGAAGGATATTTTAAGCAAAAAATGAAAATTTGAAGCTTTTGAAACCGTTGCATTAAGTGAAGAATGCAGTGCAATAATTCAAAAGATATTACCTGAAAAGCTTAAGGATCCTGGAAGTTTCACTATACCCTGTGCTATTGAAGAAAAATTTTGCGGAAAAGCTTTATGTGATTTAGGAGCAAGTATTAATCTCATGCCATTTTCTATCTTTCGAAGATTGGATTTAGGAGATATTACTCCCACCACTGTAACTCTTCGGTTAGGCTGATAGATCTATCACTTATCCTAAAGGAGTTATAGAGGATGTCCTTGTTAAAGTGGATAAATTTATCTTCCCTGTAGATTTCATAGTACTTGATATGGAAGAAGATAAAGAGATACCTATTATTTTAGGAAGACTTTTTCTAGCTACAGGACGAGCTATGATTGATGTGCGAAAAGGAGAATTAACCATGAGAGTTAATAATCAAGAAATTAAATTCAATGTTCTTAAATCAATGAACTAGCCTGATAAAGAGAAATGTTATCGAATGGATATAATTGAATATTTAATTGAAAAACATTATCAAGAAAAATGTAAAGTCATTTCTAAAGAAAAATTTGAATGTTTAACTGATGAAGATGGAGTAGTAGAAGAAGAAGAGACTCATTTTATTAAAGATAATTGGGAAAATTTAGACATAACTCAAAATGATATACTTTTACCCTCAATTAGAAAAGCACCTGAACTGGAATTAAAAATGTTACCTTCCCATTTAAAATATGCGTTTCTTGGAAATACGTTAACTTTACCTGTTATTTTTTCTTCTGAATTGAGTAAAAATCAAGAAGAAAAATTACTAGGTGTGTTAAAGAATTATAAGAAAGCTTTTGGTTGGACTATTGCTGATATAAGAGGAATAAGCCCTTCCATTTGCATGCATAGAATCTTAATGGAAGAAAATTTTAAACCTACTATAGAATCTCAAAGAAGATTAAATCCTGTCATGAAAGAGGTTGTTAAAAAAGAAATTATTAAGTGGTTAGATGCTGGTATTATATCCTATTTCAGATAGTAAATGGGTAAGTCCTATTCATTGTGTTCCGAAGAAAGGAGGTGTAAATGTCATTTTTAATGATAAAAATGAACTTATTCCTACAAGACAAGTTACTGGATGGCGAATTTGTATTGACTATAGGAAACTAAAAAAAGCCACTAGAAAGGATCATTTTCCTTTACCTTTCTTGGATCCAATTCTCGATAAATTAGCTGGACATTCATATATCTGCTTTCTGGATGGATATTCTGGTTATCATCAATTACTTATTACTCCTGAGGACCAAGAAAAGACAACATTTACAAGTCCTTATGGAACATTTGCTTTTAGAACTTTTGTTTTATGTAATGCACCTGCAACTTTTCAAAGATGTATGATGTCAATATTTTGTGATTTGATTGACAAAGGAATTGAAATATTCATGGATGATTTTTCAGTCTTTGTAACTTCTTTTGAATCTTGTTTGGAAAACATAGCCAAAGTTCTGAAAAGATGCGAAGAAACAAATTTAGTTCTTAACTGGGAAAATTATCAATTCATGGTCTCAGAAGGCATTGTAGTTGGACACAAAGTATCACAAAAAGGGATGGAAGTAGATCAAGCAAAAGTGAAAATTATTGCTGAATTTCAACCACCTACTACTGTTACTGATATGAGAAGTTTTTTAGGTTATGCTGGATTTTATAGAAGATATATAAAGGATTTTTCTAAAATTGATAAACCTCTTTGTCATTTATTAGAAAAAGATGCAAAATTTGAATTTAATAATGAATGTATTAATGCTTTTAATATTCTAAAAGAAAATTAATAACTGCACCTATCATTGTTGCACCTGACTGGAATAAATCTTTTGAATTAATGTGTGATGCAAATGATTTTGTAATTGGAGCTGTATTAGGATAAAAATATGAGAAAGTGTTCAAAGTTGTATATTATGCTAGTAAAACTCTCACTGAAACACAAAGAAATTACACTACCACTGAGAAAGAGCTTCTAGCTATAGTATATGCCTTTGACAAATTTAGACCTTATCTTCTTGGTACTAAATGCATAGTTCATACTGATCATTCTGCTATTAAATATCTATTATCTAAGAAGGATTCTAAACCTAGACTTATAAGATGGGTTTTACTTCTACAAGAATTTGATTTTCAAATAGTAGATAAAAAAGGAACTGAAAACCAAATTGCCGATCATTTATCTAGAATTAAAAAAGATATTATTTTGGAAGAAAATATAAATGAGAAATTCCCTGATGTATCTTTATATGTTATTCAAAGATGCAAAATACCTTGGTATGCTGATATTGTTAATTATTTAGTTAGCAATATTTTGTCTTACGACTTGGATAACAAATTTATTAAGAAATTTAAATATGATGGTAAATCTTATATCTGGGAAGAACCTCATTTATTTAAAATTGGTAATGATTCTATGATTCGAAGATGTGTACCTTATGAGGAAACTTTTGCTATTATTAAAAAATGTCATGATTCTGATTTTGGAGGACACTTTGGCATAGATAAAACTGCATTTAAAATTTTAAATTCTGGATTTTATTGGCCTACCTTATTTAAAGATGTGAGACAATATGTGAAAACATGTGATCGATGTCAAAGGATGGGAAATATATCTAGGAAAGATGAAATGCCTTTAAACTATGTATTGGAAGTTGAAATTTTTGATATATGGGGTTTAGACTTTATGGGATCATTTGTTCCATCATCTGGAAAAATTTATATTTTATTAGCAGTTGATTAAGTTTCAAAGTGGATTGAAGCTATTGCTTTACCCAACTGTGATTCCAAAAGTGTTTCAAAATTTTTACAGAAAATGATATTTTCAAGATTTGGAATGCCTAAGGTAATTATCACTGATGGTGGAAGTCATTCAGGAATATAAGAATTCAATCATTACTACAAAAATTTGGAATCAAACATAGAATTGCAACTGCTTATCACCCTCAAACTAGTGGAATGGTTGAAGTATCAAACAGAGAAATTAAAAGAATTTTAGAAAAGACTCGTTAATCCTAAAAGAACCGATTGGATCGATAGACTTGATTCCGCATTATGGGCTTATAAAACAGCCTTATAAGACACCAATCGGAATTTCACCTTACCGGTTAATTTATGGTAAACATTGTCACTTACCTGTAGAACTTGAACATAAAGCTTATTGGGCGATAAAGGAGTTTAATTTTAATTTGAATAAAGCAGGAGAAAAATGATTATTGCAACTAAATGAGATGGAAGAAATTAGAAACGAATCATATGAAAATGCTAGAATTTATAAAGAGAAAATGAAGATGTTGCATGATAAGAAGATTTCAGAAAAAAATTTTGAGCATGGACAAAAAGTATTATTGTTTAGTTCTCGTTTAAGATTTTTTCCTGGAAAATTAAGATCTAAATGGATTGGACCCTATTTATTTGAGAAAGTATACCATTATGGAGCTGTGGATATTAAAGATCCCAAAACAGGAAAAATTTTTAAAGTAGATGGAGTAAGATTGAAGCCTTATTTGGGAGGTATTAAAAAGGTTTATAAAGAGGCTTATGAATTGAGTCAACCCGATTAAATATTTACTTAAGTCGGGCTGACGACGTTAAACCAAGCGCTTTGTGGGAGGCAACCCATAATTATCTTTATTTGTGAGTGTTTTTATGTTTTAATGTAAGGTTATGCCTCGATCTTGATTAATTTTATATTACTTTAGAAAAATTTGATGCTCATAAGTCTTTGTTGACTTAGGCTGAAAATTATTTTGAAGTATGTAAAATTTAAAAATAGGATCAGTCAATTTTGAATATGAGTAAAAAGGAGATCAAGTTAACCTTCATTATGATAGTTTACAATGTGAGTTATCGAGTCTAAATTACTCTTACCAGTATAATTTACCTATCTTGGAGAACGAAATTTTGAAAATTTGACGATTAGTCGAAACAGAGTTGAATATAGTTCAGGAGCCTAGGCGCCAGAATTCGGCGCCTAAGCGCCAAAATCAACTATGTATCAATAGGTCCGGCGCCTAGGCTCCAGATTTGGCGCCTAAGCACCACGGTTACTGGGTCATGCAAAAACCGAAATTATTCAGTTTTTTCACACGATTTTCCCCTTTAAATCAACCCATCTTCTTCCCTAACCATCAAGCAATCAAAATTACGTCCCTTACACTTTCTTCTTGAGAGATTTGAAAAATTTTTGAAGAAATGGAAGGAAGAAATCATGGAGAAGAGCCTAGGGACAAGGTCTCAAAGGATCCTCAACCCTACTTCAATGGTTTCATCGCTGTAAGTTTAGAGAAAATTTCTAGTCATTTGGATAAGTTTGAAGTGGATTTTAAAAGCATTGGAGATCGCCTTCATGAGATGTTTCATCAAGTTGAACATCTAGAATGGCAAATGAAACTTCAATTTGATCATTTTTGCAGCTTATCAAGATGCGCATGTTGAAATGTATGCGAAGAACAAGTGGATTGACGAAAAGACAGCTACGGATTTCCCGAGAATGTTAGTGTTCTTTCCAAGTGGAATACACAATTTCCCTTATGAAGATTAAAATATTCTGGTAATGAGATAGCTATTATGGTTTGTTGAGTCGTTGTATCGATTTAGAGAATCGATTGTGTTTGTTTGTGTACTTGCTTTCATGTTCAATGTGTGTTGTTTTTGCTTGGAAATTGTTATGTTTGAGTGTGTATTAGGAACTTTAATCAAATATAGTACTTATCTAGAATGTATTGAGTCAATATTGAAGGTTTTAAATGGAAATTAGTGAGTTTGATTGAATCCTTATGTTTGATTGGTGGATTTAATATTTAATTTTTATAAATTTTTGAAAAATGTTGTGGAAGTTAGAAACTGAAGCTCTACTCAGATATGAGTAATTGGAAGTTGAATTTATAAATTTTGGTGGAAAATTAAATTAAAAAATTTTTTTTTTGTGAAAGGCGAGTCTAGTGCCTAGGCTCCAGAATTCGGCGCATAAGCGTCAGTTCGGCCTATACCCGAGAATTTACTTAAATAACCCCCAAAAGCCATTTTTGATGCCTAAGTTTCATCTTCTTCCCCATTTTCATGAAAATACATCCTCTAGATCCATTTTGAGGTCAAAACATTAAGGATTTGAGCACGAAACCACTCGATTTCTTCGTCTTAAGCTTAGATCTACACTTTAAACCATTTATTTTCGATTTTCACCATAGATTTCCCTAAGTTTTGCTAAGAATCGAAAATTTTTAAAAAATATTCGATTTTTAGTGATTTTTTGGATTTATAAACTTATTTTATAAACTTTAAAAGAGTTTAAATCTTTGATTCCTAAATTTATTCTTGTTTTCTTTCACGTTTAGATGGCTCCAAAATCTAAATGCGGGAAGGCACGAGATATCTTTGGTAGCAGCAAATTTTCTACTGCGGCTGCGCATTTTCGCTTCCATGAATTTGCGACGTCCAGAAAGTTCATTTCTGAATGAAGTTTCTATCATCCTGGAGAAATGATCGAAAACACTATTGTTGCACACAACTGGCAACAATTTTGTTATTTTACTGCTGTTGCTGTTATCCCGATTGTTCGAGAATTTTATGCAAATTTTCTGGATGCCGAGGATTATGAAGTCTTTGTCAGAGGAATCGGAGTAGGATTTAGTCCAGAAAGAATCAACATATTTTATGGCCTGCCACCGACTATTGAGTGCTATTATTCTGGATTATCACCATCTGAGGGAGATTTGGATATGATTATTGCTAATCTGACTAACGGTACTGAATCTTGGAAGATCATGAACAGAAAAAGGGTAAAATTCAAATCCTCCAAACTAAATGGTATATCTAAAGCATGACACTATTTTATTTCTACAAGATTGTTACCTTCCAACCACCTGAGTGAAGTGACTAGAGATCGAGCGATCTTAAACTACTGCATTCAGGAGAGGAAGCCTATTGATGTCGGGAGCATTATTTATGATTCTGTGGATTCTACTGCGAGGTCCAGCACTTCTGTTGGATTGGGATTTCCATCTCTGATCTACTCACTATGTGTTAGTAATGGAGTCACTGCTGATATTTCTGAGGAGAAGTTAAAGTCTACCAAGTCAATTGGGCAGGAGAGTGTTAGTATCTATGATCGTCTTTGAGGGAAGAGATCAACCGCTCCTTCTACTTCTACACAAACTTCAGGTAGACCTTCTACTTCTAGACCCTCTACTTCTACTGAGCCACCATCAGATTTCTGGAAATCAATGCATGATCAGTTTTTAGAGCAGCAGCAGGAGTTATTTCAAACTCACTGCAGGATTGATACTATTGATAGAAAATTAGATCATTTATTTGAATATACCCAGAGGAAGAGTAGTTATGATGCTGAGTATGATGAAGCCCTAGTCAGATTTCTGAAGGTGAACATGATATTAGTTTTCCTACTTTTTCTAGTTTCACACCATTTGTTGATCCTAAGGACGTAGAGTTTTCCTTTGGTGATGATGATGATGATGAGGGTACAACTAGTGACTAGTAGTTATAGAACTCTATGATGTGTTACTCTGTTAGTTTATTTTATTTGGATTGTTTGTTAGTTTTGTGTTTGATGTATGTTGACTAATTAGTGTTAGGATTTTGTTGTGTTGAGACTGAAGTTAGAATTAATTTACATGTTGTTTTAGTTTAATGTTTAGTAATTAATTATTTGCTCTGTTTTAATTTTGTTTCAAATTTAATATCATCATAAAATTAGCCTGCTTACTTTTTATATACATGCTTAAATTTTATCTTAATTATTCATAAAAGAATGATTAGAAGTTAATTTTTCTTTTTAAGATTGTTTTTACATACTTATTAAAAATTCTTATGATTTTCTTTCTCTCATACTTTCAAATTATCATAGTATATCAAAACTTAAAGTTTGGGGGAAGGGAGAATCCATTCAAAATTAAATTTTATTTGTCCTTAAAGAGCTAATATTTTCATACAAAAAAAACTATTTAACATAACTTAAGGAATGAAGAATTTATTTGAGATCACTTTTATTTTTGAAATTATAAACAATTTAGTGAAATAAACCAAAATTTTACTTCTTTGATTGATTTTAAGATTAGAATTATTTAACTTAAAGAAGAATAATATAAAGAATTTTTCTATTCATGGTAGAAATAATAGAATTTTAGAATTATTAAGTAATAAAAAATTATCACTTGAAAAAGAAAAGATTGGAAATCTTTTTGAGTTCTTATTTATGTTATAATAATTAAGTGGAAATGTATAAGTTTTGAAAATATAAGTTAAGGATAATGAAGTTCAAAACCATTAACAGGCTATCCAGATATAGTAATCCTCTCTAAATATATATAAAAAAAAGTAAAAAAAAAGAAGAAAAGAAAAAGAGATAGAGAGGAGAAGCTTGAGGAAATGCCTAATCAAAAATTGGTTTCACTTGAATTATCTTATAAGAAGAAAACTAGTTACATACTTTACTTAATATTTATACATAAATATTTATTTAGAAAAGATTTTTCAAGAAGATCTTTTTCTTGTAAATAATCTATGAAAGCTTAATATAATAGATTTCAATTATTTTCAAAATGGATGGAAAGTTTGAAATCTTAAGATTTGGTAGTTAAATATTCTTTAAATTCTTAAAATTAAACCAAGTTAGTGAAATTGGGTTAACAATTTACTAAAGACTTTATAAAATAAAAAATTATAAGGAATCTTAAATATTTATCTTTTATTCCAAAGGTTATATATTTTATATAGTAGAAAGAGTTACTTGAGGACAAGTAACATTTAAGTTTGGGGGATTTTGATCTATAAAAAAATTACCTATTTCTTAATGTCTTAATTCTTATTAATTTCTAAGGATATTATGCTTTAATGAAAGGTATTTTTTGTGTTTTTGGATGTAGTTATTGTAAAAAGGTCTAAAAAGGAAAAAAGAGCAAAAAGAAGCAAAAATGGAGCAAAATACAAAAAGTATAAAAAATTATGGCCTGGCGCCAGCTTCGTGCCAGAAGCTGACGCCTAAGCGCCAGACTCAATACAAAAACTGTCAAGTTTTTTACAACGTTTGATCAGTTATTTTGATGGAGTGAGCGGCTATTGGACATTCTAGAAGACTGGCAGTTGTTCCTTGATAATAGGACATGTGATACATTGCATTTGGACGCTCCAAAACGGTTTTAAACTCGAAGAGGTGTGAGCCAAAGTGAAGAGGTGCGAAGAACTGAATGCAGTGTCCGGCACTTAGGAGCCAGATTCCGGCGCCTAGGCGCCAGACACACCTTCTAGAATATTCATTGAATGTGCAAACATTTTGAAGAGGTGCCTTGAGGCAACCCTTCAAGCCTATAAATAGGAGGGTATTCCTTTAGAGAAAAACGCCCCATCTACCCGCCTATTTAGAGTCCAACCTAGAGAGAGAATTAGAGAGATCATATTAGGGCCACCTTTTTACATTCCTTCATAAATTAGTGAGTTTATTTTAAAGTTTGTATTTAGAGTTTGAAAGAGTTGGTGCATCTATAGTTCATTACGCTGTGGAGTCAGTAGGAATTAGAAGTTCAATAGGAGAAACATCTAAGATAAGTATTTTTATTTTGATTAAAAGTTTATTTATTATGTTTTATTATTTAATTTCAATGTGTTATGAGTAGTTATTTTACTTTCTCCTTTCAATTATGAAAAGATAAATAAGATAATACAAAATTTGTCGGTGAATTAAAAATCATATATTTTCAAAACATTGTGATGATATTAATACCAGTTCTTTATTTACTATTTAAATTGGCCATTTAAATTTTTAAAACCTGTTGAAGAGTTTTGAGGCCTAGAAGGAGATGAATTCTTAACTTGTAGATATCACATGAATCTTTGTGCGGGTTATTCAAAATGAAGTGCAAATAAATAGGAATATGTTATATATTGGACGTAGAATTGATAAGTTTTTAGAGTGACAGACTAAAATCTTATGATTTGGTTTATATAAAAGGAAAGGGTCACTAGTAGGGCTGACCATAGCCACCCTTGGACATCTAGTAGTGTGAGCCTAGATTAACTCATTCTACTAACAGTACGTCCGGACCTGATCTATAGGCTAGCTGATGTTCTTTGCACATGGATTAAAGGGTAAGGAATATGAATGCTTCTATTTGGCACAATAGCATAAATTTATATTCTCCACGAATATTATCATTATCTTAGAAAATCTTGGATTAATTGAAAGGGAGAAAGTTGCTTTCTTATTGCTATTTACACCAATTATTTTATTTCCGCTTTATTATTGCATCTAGTAAATTAAAGATATTTTATTTTTGATTATAAAAGAAATACTTTAAAATAAAAATATTTAAAGATCTATAACTCTCTCCTTGTGGGAACGATACTAGGGTCTTTGTTTAAAAGCCCTATATTACTTGAAACGATACATATACTTGCGTAGAACCCCTAGCGTGTAAAATATTTTCCATAAAATTATATTTACATTCACTTGCCGCCATTATTATTTATAACATATATTTTTGAAAGCATTAATTAGTACGTTGATCATCAGAGGACTTCGGGTCAAGTTTTTTGCACCGTTGCCGGGAAGAAGATTTTAGTACGCATATATTTATATCGGGTCAAGTTTTTGGTGCCGTTGCCGGGGAGAGCAGAGGCAGACTTTTAGATTTTAAGTATTTTTATTTTATTCATTTTTCTTTATTAAAAACAAAAAAAAACATACATATAATAATAATTTTTATTTTAAATCTTGCTAATTGACCTTTTATGCATAGTTCTGGATCTGAAGGATTATTACCTTTAGATTCTGAATTAGAAAGAACAGTTAGAAGAATTAAAAAAGGAAAACAAATTCAAAAATTTCAAGAAATGACTAATTTACATAACAATTTACAAAATCCAATTGAAATTAATGATCAAAATATTTATAAACCATTAAGGGATTATGCTAACCCTACAGTTGATGAACTTCATAGTAGTATTCAAATACCCACTGTAGATGCTAATTCTTTTGAGCATAAACTGTCTATTATTCAAATGGTTCAAAACAATTAATTTAGTGGAACACCAAATGAGGTCCAAATTTACACCTTGCTAGTTTTTTAGAACTTTGTGCTACCTTTAAATATAACAATGTTTCTGATGATGCTATTAGGCTTTGACTCTTTCCTTCTTCTTTAAGAGATAAAGCAAAGATGTGGTCGAACTCATTAGCAACAGAGTTCTATTAAAATATGGGCCGAAATGGCACAAAAATTCCTTGCTAAATATTTTCATCCTTCTAAAACTGCTAAATTAAGAAATGATATTACTTCATTTAGTCAATTTGACGGGGAGACAATTTATGAAACTTAGGAAAGATTTAAAGAACTATTAAGAAAATGTCCTCATCATGCTCTACCTGATTGGTTAATTTTTCAAACATTTTATAATTGATTAATTGAATGTTTAAAATCAATTATTGATGCTGCTGCTGGAGGTTATTTAATGTCTAAATCATTTGAAGAAGCTTATACTTTAATTGAAGAAATGACTAACAATAATTTTCAATAGCCTTCTAAAATTATTAATCCTAAAATAATGGCACGTATTCATGATAATGGAGCCTTTTCTATTTTAGCTTCGCAAGTAGCAGTAATGTCTATGAAATTAGATAGTTTTGCTATTAATATATCACATAATAACTCTACTAATATTGAAGATTCTCAAACTATTAAAACTTTACAAGCTATTGCTAGTAAAAATAATCCTTATTCAAATTATTATAATCCTGGATGGAAAAATCATCCTAATTTTAACTGGAATAATTCACAATAATGGGGTACTAATCAATCTCATCCCACTGGAAATTGGAATAATCAAGTTAATTCAAACTATAAACCACCTGGATTTAACAATCAACGTAAAAAGTTATCTATAGAAGAATTAATTTTACAACTAAGTAATCAATTACAAAATCAAAACACTGCTATTCGTAATATTGAGAATCAACTGGGACAAATCGCTAATTTAATTAATTATAGACCCCCAGGAACACTTCATAGTAATGTTGAAATTAATCCAAAAGAAACTGGAAAAGAACATGAACATATTAAAGCTGTACAACTTAGAAGTGGAAAGGAATTGAAAGAAAGAATGCAAAATGAAATTGAAAATGAGATTGAGGTTGAAGAGATTGAAAAATCTAAAGAAACTTATTCTCCTAATAAAGATCAAACTGATATTTCTATTAATATGGAAGTTGAAAAACCACCACCACCTTTCCCTCAAAGACTTAAACAGCAGAAGCTTGATCATCAATTTTCTAAGTGCTTTGAAATTCTTAAGAAACTTTCTATAAACATACATTTTGCTGAAGCTTTGGAACAGATGCCAACTTTTGCAGAATTTATGAAGGATATTTTAAGTAAGAAACGAAGATTTGAAGCTTTTGAAACCGTTGCATTAAGTGAAGAATGTAGTGCAATAATTCAAAAGAAATTACCTTAAGAAATTAAAGATCCTGGAGGTTTTACTATACCTTGTGCTATTGGAGAAAAGTTTAGTGGAAAAGCTTTATGCGATTTAGGATTAAGTATTAATGTCATGCCATTTTCTATTTTTTAAAGGTTGAATTTAGGAGAGATTACTCCCACCACTGTAACCCTTCAGTTAGCTGATAGATCTATCACTTACCCTAAAGGAGTTATAGAGGATGTTCTTGTAAAAGTAGATAAATTTATCTTCCCTGTAGATTTCATTGTACTTGATATGGAAGAAGATAAAGAAATACCTATTATTTTAGGGAGACCTTTTCTAGCGACCGGACGAGCTATGATTGATGTACAAAAAGGAGAATTAACCATGAGAGTTAATGATCAAGAGAATAAATTTAATGTCCTTAAATCAATGAAGTACCCTGATAAAGAAAAATGTTATCAAATGGATATAATTGATTATTTAATTGAGAAACATTATCAAGAAAAATGTAAAGTAATTTCTAAAGAAAAATTTGAATTATTAACCGATGAAGATGAAGAACTAAAAGAAGAAGAAACTCATTATATTAAAGATAATTGGGAAACTTTGGACATAACTCAAAATGATATACTTTTACCCTCAATTAAAAAAGCCCCTGAACTGGAATTAAAAAAGTTACCTTCACATTTAAAGTATGCATTTCTGGGAAATTCATTAACTTTATCGGTTATTATTTCTTCTGAGCTAAGTAAAGATCAAGAAGAAAATTTGATAGGAGTGTTAAAGAATTATAAGAAAGCATTTGGTTGGACAATTGCAGACATAAGTGGAATAAGCTCTTCCATTTGTATGCATAGAATTTTAATGGAAGAAAATTTTAAACCTACTATTGAACCACAAAGAAGATTAAATCCTATCATGAAAGAGGTTGTTAAAAAAAATTGTTAAATGGTTAGATGCTGGTATTATTTATCCTATTTCGGATAGCCAATGGGTAAGTCCCATTCATTGTGTTCCAAAGAAAGGAGGAGTAACTGTTATTGTCAATGACAAAAATGAACTAATTCCTACAAGACAAGTTACTGGATGGTGAATTTGCATTGATTATAGGAAATTAAATGACGCCACTAGAAAGGATCATTTTCCTTTACCTTTCTTGGATCAAATGCTTGATAAATTAGCTGGGCACTCATATTTCTGTTTTCTGGATGGATATTCTGGTTATCATCAATTACCTGTTGCTCCTGAGGACCAAGAGAAAACAACATTTACAAGTCCTTATGAAACATTTGCCTTTAGAAGAATGTCTTTTGGTTTATGTAATGCACCTGCAACTTTTCAAAGATGTATGATGTCAATATTTTGTGAATTGATTGACAAAGGAATTGAAATATTCATGGACGATTTTTCAGTTTTTGGAACTTCTTTTGAATCTTGTTTGGAAAATATTTCCAAAATTCTGAAAAGATGTGAAGAAACAAACTTAGTTATTAACTCGGAAAAATGTCAATTCATGGTCACAGAAGGCATCGTACTTGGTTACAAGATTTCACAAAAAGGGATGGAAGTAGATCAAGCAAAAGTGAAAATTATTGCTGACTTACAACCAACTACTACTGTTACTAATGTGAAAAGTTTTCTAGGTCATGCTGGATTTTATAGAAGATATATAAAGGATTTTTCAAAAATTGCTAAACCTCTTTGTCATTTATTGTTAAAAGATGCTAAATTTGAATTTAACAAAGACTGCGTTAATGCTTTTAATATTTTAAAAGAATAATTAATTACTGCACCTATCATTATTGCACCTAATTGGAATAAATCTTTTGAATTAATGTGTGATGCAAGTGATTTTGCAATTGGAGTTGTATTGGGACAAAAATATGAGAAAATTTTCAAAGTTATATATTATGCTAGTAAAACTCTTACCGAAACTCAAAGAAATTACACTACTACCGAGAAAGAGCTTCTAGCTATAAGTATATGCCTTCGATAAATTTAGACGTTATCTTCTTGATGCATAGTTCATACTGATCATTCCACTATTAAATATCTAATGTCAAAAAAGGATGTTAAACCTAGACTGATAAGATGGGTTTTACTTCTACAAGAATTTGATTTTCAAATAGTGGATAGAAAAGGAACGAACAACCAAATTGCTGATTATTTATCTAGAATTAAGAATGACGTTATTCCTGAAGAAAACATAAATAAAAAATTCCTGATGAACATTTATATGTTATTCAAGGATACCAAACACCTTGGTATGCAGATATAGTTAACTATTTAGTTAGCAATATTCTACCTTATGGATTGGATGAAAAATTTATTAAGAAATTTAAAAATGATGTTAAATATTATATTTGTGAAGATCCTCATTTATTTAAATTAGGAAGAGATTCTATAATTCGAAGATGCGTACCTTATGAAGAAACTTAAGCTATTATTCAAAAATGTCATGATTCTGATTTTGGAGGACACTTTGGAGTAGATAAAACTGCATTTAAAATTTTAAATTCAGGATTTTATTGGCCTACTTTATTCAGAGATGTGAGACATTTTGTTAAAACATGTGATCGATGTCAAAGAATGGAAAATATATCCAAGAAAGATGAAATGCCTTTAAACTATATATTGGAAGTTGAACTTTTTGATATTTAGGGTTTAGACTTTATGGGACCATTTATACCATCATGTGGAAAAATTTATATTTTATTAGTAGTTGATTATGTTTCAAAGTGGATTGAAGCTATAGCTTTGCCTAACTGTGACTCCAAAAGTGTATCAAAATTTTTAAAGAAGATGATTTTTTCAATATTTGGAATGACTAAGGAAATTATCACAGATGGTGGAAGTCATTTTAGAAATATAAGAATTCAATAATTACAACAAAAATTTGGAATCAACCATAAAATTGCAACTGCATATCACCCACAAACAAGTGGAATGGCTGAAGTATCAAACAGAGAAATTAAAATAATTTTAGAGAAGACTGTTAATTCTAAAAGAATTGATTGGGTTGATAGACTTGATTCTACATTATGGGCTTATAGAACGGCTTATAAGACACCAATCGGAATGTCACCTTACCGGTTAGCTTTTGGAAAACACTGTCACTTACCTATTGAACTTGAACATAAAGCTTATTGGGCGATAAAGTAGTTTAATTTTGATTTGAATAATTCAGGAGAAAAATGATTATTGCAATTGAATGAGATAGATGAAATAAGAAATGAATCATATGATAATGCAAAAATTTATAAAGAAAAAATGAAGGTATTACATGATAAAAAGATTTCGGGAAAAATATTTGTGCTCGGACAAGAAGTATTACTATTTAATACTCGTTTAAGACTTTTTCCTGGAAAATTGAGATCAAAATGGATAGGACCATATATAATTGAAAAAGTATACCAATATGGAGCTGTGGATATTAGAGACCCCAAAACGGGAAAAATTTTTAAAGTTAATGGATTAAGATTAAAGCCTTATTTGGGAGACATTAAAAAGATTTATAAAGAGGCTTATGAATTAAGTCAACCTAATTAAATAATTACTTAGGTCGGGCTAACGACGTTAAACCAAGCGCTTATTGGGAGGCAACCTATATTTTTAGTGTGTTTTTACATTTTTAATGTATGGTTATGCCTCGGTCTTGACTAATTTTATATAACTTCAGAAAATTTAAAATTATCTTGAAGTATATATTGTTTGGACTTTGGATCACTCCATTTCATATGTGAGTAAAAAGGAGACCAAGTTAACCTTCATTGAAATTATGTATAATTGTGTTATTGAGATTGTTCTGATCTTACCATTATAATTTACCTATTTTTGGAGAACGAAACCTTGAAATTTGATGTTGGGCGAAACGGAGTTGAACATGGTTCTAGTGCCTAGGCACCAGAATTCAGTGCCTAAGCACCAGAATAAGCTGTGTGTCGATGGGTCCGACGCCTAGGCGCCAGATTTGGCGCCTAAGCGCCACAGTTACTAGGTCGTGTAAAAACAGAAAATTTTCAGTTTTTCACATGATTTTCACCTTTAAATTAACCCATCTTCATCCCCAATCCCTATGCAATAATTATTTTGACCCATATAATCCATTCTTGAGAGATTAGAGAGGATTTTTGAAGAAATGGAGAGGATAAATCTTGGAGAAGAGGCTAGAGACAAAGGTCCAAAAGATCCCTAACCCTACTTCAATGGTTTCATCATTGTAAGTTTGGAGAAAATTTCTAGTCGTCCTGATAAATTTAAAGCAGATTTCAAGAGTATTGGAGATCGCCTCCATGAGATGTATCATCAGATTGAACATCTGGAATGGCAAGCAAAACTTCAATTTGATCATCTAGCGGCTTATCAAGGTGCTCAAGTGGAGATGTATGCGAAGAACAATTGGATCGATGTGAAAATGGCTACGAATTTTCTAAGAGCATTAGTGTTCTTCCTAAGTGGGCCGAATAGTTTTCCTTGCCAAGATAATGGAAATTAGATAGTGATTTGGTGAGATCGTGATTTATCTAGTGAGTCTTTGTATCGATTTAGTGAATTAATTGTGTTTGTTTGTGTATTTGCTTTCATGTTCAATCTGTGTTGTATTTGTTTTCAAATTATGTTGTTTGATTGTGTGTTAGGACTTGAATCATTATATTATGCTTATCTGAAGTGTATTGAGCTAATATTGAAGATTATAAATGGAAATTAGAGGAGTTTGATTTAAACCTTGTGTTTGATTGGTGGATTTAATATTTAATTTTTAAAATTTTTTGGAAAATGTTTTGGAAGTTAGAAACTAAAGCCCTACTCTAATATGAGTAATTAGAAGTTGAATTTATGAATTTTGGTGGAAAATAAAATTTTTAGAGTGATTTTTTTGAAAGGCGAGTCTGGCGCCTAGGCACCAGAATTTGGCGCCTAAGCGCCGGTTCGACCTGCTTACCCGAAAAACACCATATAAACCCCATTAGCCATGGATGACGCCTAAGCTTCATCTCCTTCCCTATTTTCGTGAAAATACACCTCTTAGATCCATTTTGAGGTCAAAACATCTTCGTCACAATGTCAGATCTAGACTCTAATCCATTTATTTTCGATTTTCACCATAGTTTTTCCTATGTATTTCTAAAAACTGAAATTTTGAGAAAAATTTTGATTTTTAGGTATTCTATTTGGATTTTTAAACTTATTTTAAGTTTCTTAAACTTAAAAAGAGTTTAAATATTCGATTCCTGAATTTGTTCTTATTTTCTTTCACATTTAGATGGCACCGAAATCTAAGCGAGGGAAGGGATGAGAAAATTTTGACAGTAACTAGTTCGCGACTGCGGCAGCGCATTTTTGATATCACGAATTTGCGACGTCGAGAAAGATTTTCTTGGAGTGAAGCTTTTACATTCCGGGTGAAATGATCGAGAACACAATCGTTGCGCACAACTAGCAACGATTCTGTTATTTCACTGTTGTTGCTGTTATTCCAGTCGTTCGCGAATTTTATGCTAACTTTTTAGATGCAGAAGACTACGAAGTCTTGGCAGAGGTATTGGAGTAGGATTTACGCTGGAGAGGATCAATGTGTTTTATGGACTGTCACCTACCATCGAGTGCCACTATTCTGGATTATCTCCATCTGAGGGAGATCTTGAGATGAATATTGCTTATTTGACTGATGACACTTGAGCCTGGAAGATCGGGAATGAAAAATGGGTAAACTTCAAATCTTCTAAACTAAATGGTGTTTCAAAGGTTTGGCATTATTTTATTTCTGCTAGACTTCTACCTTCTAACCACCTGAGTGAAGTTACTAGAGAAAGAGCTTTCCTGAATTATTGCATTTAGGAGAGAAAGCTGGAAGATGTCAGCAGTATTATTTATGATTCTGTGGACTCTACTGCTAGATCCAGTACTTCTGCGGGACTGGGATTCCCATCTTTGATCTATTCTTTATGTGTTAGCAATGGAGTCACTGCTGATATTTCTGAGGAGAAGCTGAAGTCTACCCAGCCAATTGGGCAGGAGAGTGTTAGTATATATGATCGTCTTCGAGGGAAGAGATCGACTGCTCCTTTTACTTCTATACACACTTCAGGTAGACCTTCCACTTCCAGACCTTCTACTTCTACTGCTGAGCCACCATCTAGTTTTTGGGAATCGATGCATGATCAGTTTATAGAGCAGCAGCATGAGTTATTTCAAACTCACTATAGAGTTGATTCTATTGATAAGAAAATTGATCATTTATCTGAGTATACCCAGAGGAAGAGTAGTTACGATGCTGAGTATGATGAAGCTCTCGTTAGATTCCCGAAGGGAGAGCATGATGTTCAGCTTCCTACCTTTCCTAGTTTCTCACCATATGTTGATCCTAAGGATGTTGAGTTTTCTTTTGGTGATGATGACGATGACGAGGCTACAGACAGTGATTAGTGGCCTGATTTACCTCTGAGTTGTGCTAAGCCTGTTGTTAGATTAGTTTGTTTTGCTAGTATTGATTGTTGTTTGTTGTTAGCTAGTTTAGATTTGTTTATGTACTTTGTGTGGATTGTTGGGTGTTGAGACTGTTGTTAGAGTATTTTTAATGTATTGTGTTTAAGATTAAAATTTGGATAAATTTATGTTTATTTCTGTTTCAGCCTAATGTTTAGTAGTTATTATTGTTGTTCTATTTCTGTTATTATAAGTAGTATAGTAATTTAATTTAATTACTAATGAGACTCCTTACTTTTATACCTGCTTCATTATTTCAGTATTATTCATAAAAGCATGTGTAGAAGTAAATTTTTCTTTCTAGAATGTTTTTTTTTCATACTTATAAAAATTCCATTTTAAAATTATGTTTTTCTTTCTCTCATACTTAAAAAAAAATTTCATGATAGACCAAAACTTAAGTTTGGGGGAAAGGGAAAATACATTCAAATTTAAATTTTATTTGTCCTTTAGAACTAATATTTTTTTTAAAATAAAAATTTTTAACATAACATGAGGAATGAAGAATCTATTTAAGATCACTTAAATTTTTGAAATTATAAATAATTTAGTGGACTTAATAAAAAATTTTAATAACTTTGATTAATTTTAAGAATAGAATTATTCAACTTAAAGAAGAATAAGATTAAGAAATTTTTCTATTCATAGTAGAGATAACTGAATTTTAGAAGTATTAAGAAATCAAAAATTATAACTCGAAAAAGAGTAGATTGAAATTCTTTTTGAAATCTATTTATGTTATAATAGTTAAGTGAAAATGTATAAGTTTGAAAATATAAGTTAAGGATGGTGAAGTTCAAAACCATTAACAGGCTATCCAGATACAATAATCCTCTCATTTAAAAAAAAAACGAAAGAAAAAGAGAGGAGAAGCTTGAGGAAATGCCTAATCAAAAATTGGCTTCACTTGAATTAACTTATAAAAAGAAAACTGATTACATATATTACTTAATTTTTATGCATGTATTTTTATTAGAAAAGAATTTCATGAAGATCTTTTTCTTGTGAATAATTTATGTGATCTTAATATAATAAACTACAATTATTTTTGAAGTGAATGAAAAATTTTTGAAGTCTTATGATTTGGTAGTTAGAATATTCTTTAAATTCTTAAAATTAAACTTAGTCAG
This sequence comes from Papilionanthe hookeriana x Papilionanthe teres, assembly GCA_022702705.1. Taxonomy (NCBI): domain Eukaryota; kingdom Viridiplantae; phylum Streptophyta; class Magnoliopsida; order Asparagales; family Orchidaceae; genus Papilionanthe; species Papilionanthe hookeriana x Papilionanthe teres. The sequence continues at coordinate 180,729,051 of CM040422.1, forward strand.
TGAAATTTGGTTAATGATTTACTAAAGCATTTATAAAATTAAAAATCATAAGAAGTATTAAATATTTACCTTTTTATTCCAAATGTTATACATTTTATATAGTAAAAAGGGTTACTTGAGGACAAGTAACATTTAAGTTTGGGGGATTTTGATCCAAGAAAAAAATACCAATTTTATGCCTTGATTTTTATTAAATTTTAAAGATATTATGCTTTAATGAAAGGTATTTTTGTGTTTTTGGATGTAGGTGATACGAAAATGTTCAAGATGGAGAAAAATATGAAAAGGGAACAAAAAGGAGAAAAAAAGGAGCAAAAATAGAGCCAAAATGCAAAATTATCGAAATTACTGGCCTGGCGCCTAGGCGCCAGAGTCCGGCGCCTAAGCGCCAGCGATAGAGAAAAATGTTATGTTTTTGACGACTTTTGGGCTGTTATTTTGACGGTGTGAGCGGTTATTGGACCTTCTAGAAGACTGACAGTTGTTCCTGGTTTATAGGACATGTGATACAATGTATTTGGATGCTTCAAAAAGGTTTTAATTGTAAAGAGGTGCAATCCAAAGTGAAGAGGTGTGAAGAACTGGACACGGTGTCCGGCACCTAGGAGCTAAATTCTGGCGCCTAGGCACTAGACACACCTTTGTTGACCTCATTTTTGCTGAGGTCTTCTCTTCCCTCTTTAGTGCTTAGGATCTAGCCTTAGGCTTTTCCTTTGACTATCTTAGAGGACTATAATTGGGACCCATCCCTTAGAAATTTGAACCACTTCTTGCCTCCCTACAAACCCCACAAGCTTGATTGTAGACCCCTAATCACCTAGATGGTTGAAATCAAATGTGAAGGTTTAAGGGATGAGTTCCCTATAGGACTCTTTGGCCTTAGGGCCACCCTGGGTGGTTGGTCTGGTGAAGGTTGACTTACACACTCACTACACTCACACTCTACACTCTCACACACACAATCCAAATCCTAAAACCACACCCATACCCAACTTGACTCCTTGACTCATGTAGGTGATTCATATGGATGGACCTTAACCCCTAAGCCCCTGGCTAAGAGGGTTAGGAACAACATAGTGAATGCCTCAAATGAGTCATCTCATGGCTCATATAGGCTTAATATGACTTCATGGCTCAACCAAAGTGCTTCCATTTCACTCATATTTGATCAATCTTCTTTTTTTCCAAAATTTCAATTTTTGACCCCGGGGACCCTACACCCACCAAACCTACCAAAAGCCCTTGAAATTGCTCAAATCCTCCAAAATCTCCAAATTACCCAAAATTCCCCAAAACCATTCCTAAACATTTCCCTCCACTCAAATTGATCATCCATAGCCAAAAATACCAAAAATTCCAAAAATACCCCCAATACCCTCCAAATACCCAAAATGCCCCTCTTAGCCAAAAAATCCAAAAATTCAGAAAATTCCCAGAAAATTCTAGAAATTCTCAAATATTCCTAATTTCATTTTATCCAACTACATCATGGGCCAATTTTGTCAATTTACCCCACTTTTACCAAAACCCCCAATTTAGCCCATTCTTAACCCAAGTGAACCCAATGTCAAACCAAACCTACCCAATTGACCCCAATTTTGGTTCAATTCAATTCTAAACTTCCAATTAATATCCACAATATCAATCTAGACCAAACCCAAGTCCAATTTGGTTGAAATTTGAATCCAATTTCACTTTTGACCTTAAAGCCCAATTTGGACCCATGACCCAAACTTAGCCCAAACCAAACCAATTCAACTCCAATTGACCCCAAACCTTTTCTAAACCTTCCCTAACATCCCCACAAACAAAAAACTAACATAATTGGCCCAAAATTTGTACCCAAACCCCACTCAAATTCAACCCAAAACCAAAAAGCCCAATTTTGACCTAAACCCAAACCTAACCCAAATAAGCCCAAGTCCCAAAACCAAAACCCAACCAATGTTGAAACCTCTTTGAAACACTCCCATAAACATTTCCCAACATTAATTTTACATCAATTTCAACCCTAGCCCAACATTGGTCCAAATTAGCCCAATTTGACCTACATTGGCCCATTTACCAAAGAAACCCAAATTTAACCCAATTCAAACCTAAACCACCTTAAATTCATTTCAAATCACTCATGACACAACCCTAAACTAAACCCAACATTTATTTGGCATGGCCCTTTGCAAAATTTTCATCTAAAAGCCCACTTCTAAAGGACATTCAAAAGCTCATTCCTAACCAAACTCAAAAGCCCAAGCCCATCCTAAAGCCCACATTACAATCTCTTCTCATCCTCACTTAATTAAAATCATTCCTAAGTCCTAAATAAGCAATCAAATCTTTCTAAACAAAGCCATATGACAAACCATCCAAATTTTACACCAAAATACCAAAATTCCTTAAACCCATTTCCATGGAACCAAGCCAACTTTTCCCAAGCCAAATATGAGCCATAAAGCCATTCTTAAGCCACATGCAAGCCATGTGAGTTGTTTACATGTGACCTTACCACATTAGGCAAAAGGAGGAGGTCCTTTAAGCACTTCCTAAAAGCCATTAACCTTACTTATGATTCCCCTTAACCCAAATTTAATCTAAATATTCTTGGATGGAGACTTCTCCACTTAAGACCAGCTGACCCAACTGGTTCACCCAGCCCAAAACCAGGTCATGGGGAGGTGAACCAAGCCCAAAATCATGGGTTGACCAATTTGAGCCCAAAATGAGCCCTTAACCTTTCCATTTTAAGCCATCCTCTTTACACATGGCAAAGCTCAATTGCCTGCACAAACCTCCAGCCCTGACCCACCTGGACCTGAGGGTGACCCTTGCCTGCCGGCCAGCCGACTGGATCGCCGGAAAACACCATGGCCGAGACCTTGGGAGGAGCCAAACTTTTCAATTCTGCCTTGTTGAGTTGTCCCAACCCAATTGAACACCATGGATGTTCTTCTCTTGCATGGAGCAGCTGATCCCAAGCCTTAAACCCCCCTGGGAGGCCCTCCACCATCTCCTATTTAAACACCACCTCCTCTCGGCCATGAGAGGTGCTGAACCAAAACTTACTGAAACCCCTGCCAAAATCATCCCGGATCACTCTCTACACATAGAGAACTTGATCCCCACTGAAATCCCCTGCCATTTCCTCTCCGTGAGCTCAATTTCAGAGTTGAAATTCAAGCCCAAAACCAGGACACTTCACCACAGTGAGCCAATCTCCAAATTGATTGGTCCTACACCTTCACCAAACCAAGAGGAGAAGTTTCCCAGCAAAAACCCCCTCATCAAGCCAGCCATTTCTTCCAGCCTCCAAGCTTTGTGATCGGGCTTGGTCAAAATCATTCCTAAACAATTCACCAGGCCAAGGGACTTCATCTGGAGCTTGCTTGGACCCAATCGAACGTGACACAACTCTGAGCAAAGGTATGGACTCACTCTTCCTCCCAAGCTTCCAGAGATTCTCAATTTATTTTGGGTCAATTTCAATCCATGTTTACCGTATGGATGTGTTCGTCTCTTTAAGACGAATCCATAGAGCATAAGAACTTAAAAATCCGTTGAGAATCGAGTGAGAAATTAGAGTTAGAAGGTTGACGGTCACGGGTTCACACCAGTCGTAGACGATGACTGGGAACCATTGGATTGCGCGTGTATTGAGCGGACGGCCAGGATCGCGCTGGACGGAGCAACAGGACATGAACCGCCGGCCCCTGGAGAGCTGAGTCGGATGGCGGCGCTGAATCAGGAGACGATGCGTGGAGCTTCGGAGCTGCCGAGGTTGACACGGCGCCGCGTGGATAAGTAGAAAAATAGGCTATTTTTCTATTTATTTAATACCCAGAATTTCAAAAATCCATAACTTTGTGTAGAAAAATCCTAAAAATAAAATAAAAATACTCTCTTGCTCAATGAACAGAGGAGAATAATGTGGAAAAGAAATCAAGTAATTTCATTAAGTATTTTATTTTTAATGATTTATTTACTCTCTGCACTATTTCAATTCTCCATGCATATAGGAAATTCACCATGGCATGAGACCATAGGGCTTTTGAAACCCGCTGAACTTGGGAACATTCCCTGAATTTTCGATGGCCAGAAGCCATCCCTATGAGAAGTTATTGATTTTTCAAGCGCATGTTATTGTTTTGAGTGTTTTAATTCCAATAATTAGCATGTTGAGAAATAAATTCTAGGAAAATTTGGTGATATTTCTTATGACCAGAGGGACCTAGAAAAAATAATTTTTGAGCTAATTCACTTTGACAACCCTAATTGGCCTAAACACCCAAAATTGAACGTTAATTAATTAGGGTTAATCATTCATCAAATTAACTTAAAAACAATTCTCCACTGTCCTCTAGGGATAGGAGAACACCACATAAAAATTTGAGATCAATTGGACTTGGTTAGCCCCACCAAATGGGTTAATTAAGCTCCATGAATGAAATCAAACTTTAAAAATTCATAACTCACAAAATACTTTTAAAAAATTCACAAAATTGGTTTTAGAGCTTCTCTGATATCAGAGGAACTTAGAAAAATTAAAATTATAATTTTCTAAAAAAGTTGATTTTTATCAATATTTTAATAATTTTAATAATAAAAAAATAATAAAAATCACAAAAAGATTAAAAATCACCAAAATGTTATATTTTGAATTCTAAACACTTAGGAACAAACCAAATATTTTTCTTAAGTTCCTAAGATAAGATATTGAATTTTAAAGGTTTAATGTAATTCTTAATATTAAAAATGTATTTTTCAACCTTTTCACTAAAATAATTCTAATAAATCAAAGAAAAATCAGAAAATTATAAAAATTGGTTTTCTGGTTTCTCTGATATTAGAGAGATTTTTGAAAAATATAAAATTCATTTTTCAACCTTTATTTTATTTTTAAATTAATTAATGCTCCAAAATTTAAAATAACTATAATAAATAAAATAAAATTCAAAAAATCACCAAAATTAGTCCAAATGGTCTTCTGGTCATTAGGAATGCCCCATAATTTTCTTAAGGATAGAAAATTTTCCTTGGTCATCTTATTGAATTTTCCTTGAAAATCCCTATTTTCCACAAAAAATAATTATATAAATAAATTAAATACAGATAAATCACATTTTCTCCTCTAATGTCTTAATTGACATGTGAGTGAAACCACATAAAAATTTCAAATTCATTTAAGCTCAATTTAGTAAGTTATGGAATTATGAAGCTTGAAGGGCAAAATGGTAATTAAAATTTTAACCCTTAATTAAAACTTTAGGCATAATAAAATGAAAGAGGAAAATAGTTGATCCTAATCTGATTTGGAGGATTGAAATTTAAATAATTAAGGGTAGAAACCCATCAATCATTTTTAAGAATAAACCTTAATCAATTAATTAATTAAATTTGGAAGATTAATAAAAATTGAAATTATTAAAATAGGGACATTATTTAGAAGACATTTGTTATTTAATTTAAGAATCCCTAAATTAAGCACCTCAATAATATTTAATTCCTAATTAAAATATAATTCAAATTCAAGATTTAAAATACTAAAAAACTTAATCATTAAATTAAATTAAAATTAAAACATTTAAATTAAATCCTTCCAAAATTTCAATTAAATTAATACTTTAACAATTAAATTAAATCATCTTTAAAACATAAAAATAAAATATTGAATTAAAATTAAAATAAAATTAAATTAAAATTTAAATTAAATTAAGATTAAAATTAAATTAAATTAAATTAAATTAAATTAAATTAAATTAAAACATATTAAATTAAATTAAATATAAAAAAATAAAAATCAAATTAAAATAAAAATACAATTAAATTAAAATTAAAATTAAATTAAATTAAAATTAAAATAAAATTAAATTAAAATTAAACTAACCAAATTAAATTAAATTAAATTAAATTAAATTAAATTAAATTAAATATAACATCACTTAAGACATAAAGAATTCAAAATAAATCTAAAACAACTTGAACACTATTCCTAACTTAAACTCATTAACTAAAATTAAATTAAATCGTAAATCACTAAAACATCAATTTGCCCTTAAAAGCTCTTGTTATCATAACTCCTAAATGGAGTAGGTGAAGTGTCACTTCATTCATAGGATATTCAAACATCCTAGTTCACTGAGCAAAAGAACAAAACTTAATTAAACCTTGGATGATTACTTCACCTGATTAATTAAATCCATTTGGACTTAAAACAATCCCAGAATATTGAAAAGATGTTTAAGACTCATCTTAAGCACTTCCTTAATATGATAGGATATTTATAAGAACAATTGAACTTAATTGTTCTTTGATGAAGAAAATCGTCCTTAAACCAAAATACAAGAACCTAGACGTCATAGGAGATGACTAGCTATAGGATTAGGACTTTGATAGACAACCAAAACCTTTCCCTTAGCTTTACCTAGGTACTTGTTGAAATATTTAAATGTCTTAACATGTGTTTTAAGTGCAGCTTGGGATGACGGGAAGACCCTCCGAGTACGCTTTTATTTTATTGCAATTTACTTTATTGCAAATGCACTTTACTTTTCTTGCATGATAAACAATTGTTGCATGAAAACCAAAACCTTTAGGGTAGTCCCTAAAACGAAACCAAAACTAAATTAAAAATCAACTGCAAGATAAAATTCACCGCCACAACATTTCAAAATATAAAACAACTCAAAATTTAATCACAAACAGAACAACAAAATTACAATTGCAACTAAATTAAAACGTCTCGTTGAATGATCGGGAATACCTCGGATGATGTAACCCACGTGTTGCTAACAGGATTTCCCACGGTCTAAATGAAAGTGTGGAACTCACTCAGTTGAGTTTAGCAAATTCATCTGGACTAAGTGAATTCAATGAAAATAACGATGACTCGGATGACGGAACCGTGGGATCTTAATCGGTTCTGTTATAATCAACTTTAAGATTTGGTTTAATTAAAATATTAAAAAAACTTGGATTTTAAGATTTCTAAACCAAAACACTTCTCTCATCTCCTGATTTATGACTTCTAAAACTAAACCTCTGCAACAACAAGGAGCTCGGAGCATGGTGGGCAGCACGGCCATCGTCATCAACAAAACTCGGGTCTACTTCAGCAAAACCTTTCCTAGAATTAAATAACTAAGCCATAGGGTTTCGAGGTAGTTTGCTTAGTGCAACATAAATCCTCAACTCTTCGTTAGGCGTTTGTATAATCATGTTATGCAAATTAAGCCCTAACCGGTCTTAGGACTCCGAGGTAGTCATTTGGTACGACATAAACCCTCACATCTTCGAGGCTATTTGTATGATTTTATCACACAAATATAAGTCCAAATTAATTAAAATTGGCAAGATTGAAATATTAGATAATATTAGGATTTTCTTAAACTCGAAGCCACACAATAGGATGGTTTGAGAAGTTGCCAAGATTCTTCTTGGATCCTCAGCTTCTCCTACTTCTCTTCCATTGGACTCCTGAAAATAATTGTTCCAAAATTTGAGTCATTCCCTATTTAAATTTCAAAAAATCTAATTGTTTGAAAACCTTAATCTTTGAAATTCTTGAGAGCAAAACCAGTGATCATTATCGAGAGTTTGCTTAGGTGATTCCCGTCACTTAAGATGTAATTAACTATAGGGGCATGCCCTTATAGGGAACTTTAAGAACCCAGGTAATATAAACCCTGCTTAATTCATTTATATTAATCAGGGGAATTTATCGGCTTATAAAATTGGTTTACTGACCACACGTATGTCACAAATCTTTTAATTTATTTAACCGAGCCCCATCATCAAGCAGTGTGTCTATTCTTCGGGATAGATACACGGTTTGTGATGTGGTGCTCGTTTATATAAACTATCTGGGATGTGAGATCGATTTGATTTCATATCCTAAAATTACTTTCAAAATCAAATACTACTTTCTAAAACCATATATACATATTTAAATTAAATTTAAAATCTAAAATTCGTCGACAATTTCTGTTAGGCGACCCCTTTTTAAAATAAAACACATAACCTAAAAATATGCCGAAAACCTTCTAGAAGATTCATTGAATGTGGACACATTTTGAAGAGGTGCCTTGAGACAACCCTTGAAGCTTATAAATTGGAGGGTATTCCTTCAGAGAAAAATGCCCCATCTACCCCCCTATCTAGAGTCCAACCTAGAGAGAGAATTAGAGAGATCATATTAGGGCCACCTTTTTACTTTCTTTCATAAATTAGTGAGTTTATTTTAGAGTTTGTATTTAGAGTTTGAAAGAGTTGGTGCATCTGTAGTTCATTATGTTGTGGAGTCAGTAGGAATCAGAAGTTCAGTAGAGAAACATCTAAGATAAGTATTTTTATTTATATTCAAAGTTTATTTATTTTGTTTTATTATTTAATTTCAATGTGTTCTGAGTAGTCACTTTACTTTCTCCTTTCAATTATGAAAAGATAAATAAGATAATACAAAATTCATCAGAGAATTAAAAATCATATTTTTTCAAAACATTATGATGATATTAATACCAATTCTTAATTTACTATTTAAATTGGCCATTTAAATGGTTAGAACCTGTTGAAGAGTTTTGAGACCTAGATGGAGTTGAATTCTTAACTTGTAGATATCACATGAATCCTTGGGTAGTCAATGGCCTTGTGCGGGTTATTCAAGGTGACGTGTAAATAAATAGGAAGATGTTATATATTGGGCGAAGAATTGATAAGTTTTTAGAGTGACAGACTAAAATCTTATGATTTGGTTTATAGAAAAGGAATGGGTCACTAGTAGAGCCGACCATAGCCACCCTTGGACATCTAATAGTGTGAGCCTAGATTAACCCATTCTACTAACAATACATTCGGACCTGATCTATAGGCTAGCTAATGTTCTTTGCTCCTGGACCAAAGGGTAAAGAATATGAATGCTTCTATTTGGCACAATACCATAAATTTATATTCTCCACGAATATTATCATTATCTTAGAAAATCTTGGATTAATTGAAATGGAAAAAGTTGCTTTCTTATTGCGATTTACATCAATTATTTTATTTCTGCTTTATTATTGCATCTAGTAAATTAAAGATATTTTATTTTTGATTATAGAAGAAATACTTTAAAATAAAAATATTTAAAGATCTATAACTCTCTCCTTGTGAGAACGATGCTGGGGTCTTTTTTTTAAAGCCCTATATTACTTGAAATGATACGTATACTTGCGTAGAACCCCTAGTATGTAAAATATTTTCCATAAAATTATATTTACATACACTAGCCACTATTATTATTTATAACATTTATTTTTTAAAGCATTAATTAGTACGTTGATCTTCAGAGGACTTCGGGTCAAGTTTTTTGCACCGTTGCTGGGGAAGAAGATTTTAGTACGCATATATTTATATCGGGTCAATGTGCACACACTAGAGATTCTACACAAGTATACGTATCGTATTAAGTGATACAGGGCTCTAATGGAGTCCCGTCTATTGATCCCATGGGAATGTGAGGTAAGAGATCCTTAGTCAAATTTCTAGTCTACCACTATCAGACTTTAGTTTGGAAGTTAGATATAAGTAGATTTTATCTAGCAACTACTCCTAAATGTAGATGATTATATGTAAAGATAATGACTATTCGTAAGTGCAAATATTACTTCTAAAGATACCCTTTCTAGATAAATTGGTTTGGAGAATTTTAAGATAATAAAATCTAATATTCTTATATAGTGAATTGGATAACGTAAAGGAATGAGATGCATTAAATATTGTATGTGCCAAATAAGAGCAATCTTATTCTTTACCCTCTTCTGAATGCATAAGAAAATATTGGCTAATCCTAGTTTTAGTCCCTAAATCTGTGGTTAGGCTGGGAGGATACTGGCTCTCACTTCAGAGCTCCCACTTCCCTTTTCCTGAAGGCTAACTCTCACTTTAGTTTCCAAACACTAGGACCGAATTGGGGATTTTAATATGTCCCTCTAAAATCTCCAAGTCTACGTCCATCAAAGTATATTTCCCTATTTATTTGCACTCAACCTCCATGAACTTCACCATCCATGGAAGTTGAATGTGTTTTTACTTTGTTGAGAATTACACCGCCCTCTTGGATCATAGTGCAATTACAACGAATTTTAACACTAAAACAAGATCTTTTTATAATGTAAATGAAGTGCAAGTAAAAACCATCACATTTATAATTAAAAATTCTTCTAGCATGCATCCCAATATCCGAACATGAATCCTACTCATTGCAAAAGAAAATAAGAATAAAAACAATGGAATAATCTTCTTATGCCACTATTTCCAAACAAGAAAAAAGGGTAAGAGGAAGACATAGCAAAGAACGAGGAAAACAACGCAAAACTTCTTTTTATAAAAGCAAATCCACTACATAAGTGTTTACAAAATCATAAGATAATGAAGATCTCTCCCACAAAGTCTCCTGCAGATCCATGCAATGCTAGTAAAATCCCTTATAGATTCTCTCACAATGCCCTCTTCAATCTCTCCAGAGAAGTATAAATCTACATTTCTACTCCTATTATAATATCTCTAAGCATTCTCCACATTTTCCCTAACTTTTCTATCATTTTTTAACATAAAACCTTCATAATATAGTATAGGGATGAATTTCCAAAAAGCATCCAGATTCAATGTATATGACCAATAACCGGTTTGGGCTTCCCCAATGTCGGTTCTACACAGCTCCACCATTTTGCTCCGTTTGGCTCCATTTTAGCTACATTTCTAGCTGTTTCAAATGCGTTGTGTTCCTAACAAATAGCCTTATAAAATAAGCATAAAAAAACCTTTATTTAAAGTGTAATCTCATTCAAAAATATGCAAGAAGTGTAAAATAGATTAAGCATAGAAAGACTTGTCAAAATGTGTCAGGCCAGAATTTGCTTTCTTACTCATTTTTGCTCCAAATTGCACCGTTTATGCTTCTTTTTCTCCAAAAGTCCATTTGTTAAACCTAAAGAAAAAACCATGCAAAATACCTTCTTTTAAATTCCAAAATTATTAAAATTAAGCATAAAATGTATATGAAAAATCAAGTATTTTTAGTTGCATCAACTCCCCCAAACTTAATTGTTTCTTGTCCTCAAGCAACACTATAACTTTAAAAACCAAATCTGTTGAATTATGGTTGTGAGTTTCAATAGAGTTTTCTATAACTTTATCTCAAAAATGTTATAGTGACACATAGGAGAAATTCTAGCAAATCAACCTAGGACTAGAGTGTAAGAATATCTCATATTCAACTTAGGAATCCTGATTTTCTATTTACTTCAAAAGTTATTGAAACTTATCCAACTAAAGATTCAAAGAAAGTATAAAAATAAAACTTATGCACCTTATCTATATCAATTTAACCAATACCATTTGAATTAAGAATAAGCTTAAGATTGTTTTTAAGCCTTTTCATTTAAAAAGATTCTAGTGAAACCAATTTTTGATTAGGCTTCTCCTCAAGCTTCTCCTCACTTTTCTTTTTCTTTTCTTTTCTTTTCTTTTCTATTTTTTTCTTTTTCTTTTCATTCTCTCAGGATCATTTTCAATCCCCTTTTTTTTTCTATTTTTTTATGTGATGATTATTATATCTGGATAGGTCTTTAATAGTTTTCAATTTCACTATCCCCTTTCTGAAGTCCAAAACTCAAAACTTTCCCTCACTTTTTAAAAGTGTAAATATTAGTTTGAAAAAGGTTTCAATAAAGGCTCAATTCCCAATAAGGATAAATCTAAGAATCTTAGCTTTTCAAATATTCAACGCCTTTCCACCATAAATAGCAAAATCATTTTCCCAATGTTTCCTACAAAATATCTTAACTCTAGAACAGTTCATCACATTGGATTTCAACTAAGTTATTTTTATAACATTGCTAAAATTAAAATTATAGTAACCTAAATATAACACCACATGCTACAAGTCATTTTAAAAGTGATATCAAATTAAATACAGGCTACTAAGGACAAATAAAGTTACATTTTAAAAATTTTTTCTTCCCCCCAAACTTGAATTTTTAAATATTTTACAATTAATTCAATAAAATGTAGCAGGAAAAAAAAGTAATTGAATTCACTAGCTACTACAACATCCTATCAAATCAATAAACATGCATAATCAAGATAGAATGACTGCAAGAGAAAATAAAGCTAGCCTAAAGCATGCTTACAATAATATTAAACTAAAAGGAAGTATACTCACTTTAAAAATTTATTTTTCTTCCTACCCCAAACTTACGTTTTAACATATATAGCATTCAGTACAAATGATATAAGCAGGAAGAAAAATAGTTTAGAAATTCTATCTACCACACATGTCTATCAAAATCATCTACAAGTATTAATCAGGACATAATAATATGCAGCAGAAAGTAAATCAAAACTAGGCGTGTCAGAATGAAATTGACTAAATAAAAGTTAAGTAGCATAGCAGTTATCAGCATGTGAATATAAAAATGTTCTTCAAGTCTTATATTAAGCTGTAACACACAAACAAACACATATGATAAATGAGGTCAATTCTTCCATTGACTCATTGCATCTCACTAATTTACCTATAATTTCTAATGGAATCACTAAGCTAATACATTAGGTACATTTTAAATGATTTTAAAGAGTATAATATCAAAGATAAGATGATCCCTAATATATTGTCTCACGTGTACCAACCTTAGGCATCATCTAATCCCTTTAATTAAGCACCTCTAGCAATTATAAATTTTAGAGTATATCATCCACATGTTACCATCAAATAAATTCGCGACTCCTATAAAATGAAAAACAAGTCAGAAAAAGGAAGTAACAAAATTTAGATGGACCTGTCATTGTTCAAATTCATGATATCACATGCAAAACTCAAGTCCGGGTGAGACCCGAGTCATAGTGGACTCGTCAATCCAACTACTACAAGAGAACATACAAGTCTAACAATAATAAGAAGTTAAGGAATCTCCTTCATCATGATAAATAAAGATCAAATCAAACCACTAACAATCCAAACATCCACTAATCAACAATCAAACTGATCAATCCACACTAAAGCAAACACAATACAACACTAACAATATACTTCGAATCATACTAAATCAAAGAACACTGATAAATAGAGGTTGCTTCCCATAAAAACTTGGTTTAGCGTCGCCAGTCTGACAAATGATTCCTCCTGGATCAAAATTACAATTAAGTAATCCCCGATCAATCGCCTAATCATTTTCAGATCCAGAGATTCTTAGAAAATCCTTGAATTTTAATTTTCATCTGCTCTTCCTTTTTAGATTGATTCATATCATTGTTCCTCATATTTCTTTCTAGATCTGATATTCTTCTATTAATTTTCTAAATTTGCATATTAATATCATCTTTGAAATTTATAAGAAATGGATCTCTATAAGATACTTCAAGTTCTCCCAAGTTTTGGATCGGATTCTCTCTACATAGATCAGATTCTGGATCAATATCTTCTATTTTACTCTTCTGTTTTAAGTAATCTTCCAATTCTTCCCCTTTGTACCGAGTAAATGATGGAGGTGGTCTATCTATATTTATCTTAGTTGAGGAAATAGGTTTTCCTATTCCATGGGAATTTCTTCCATTGGTCTTTCAATATCTTTTTCCTCTTTTCTCAACTCAATCTTCTTTTAAAAATATATCCTCAAATTCTCTTCCAAGTCATATTTCAATAACATTATCTTGTTCAATGTTCAATTTAGGTTTTTCTTGTGATTGAGTCAAATCTGAAGATATAAAGACTGGTGGTGTAGATTAATTCCCTAAATAGGTAGGCACTAAAATTGTATGGGGGTACATCCATCTTAAGTTCATGAGATTTTTCAATAGATGGAATTAAAAGATCATTATTTTTGTTAGCGTTCATCATTTCACACCTCTCATAAACATACATATAGTCTTCTTTAGATAACACTTCAACTCATCCTAAAAATCCATTTCGATCTCATTTGTTAACTTACTTTGAAAACTTTTTTGGAAATGGTCTTTACTTAGATAATCAATTTCATCCATCCAAAAACAATCATCATTTTTTCTCTTAGCTGGATAATTCATAGTCTTTAACACATCAAATGTCACTTCTTGGTCATTAATATTCACAATCAACTCTCCTTTATGCACATCTATCATAAATTTCCATTAACAAGGAAAGTTCTGCCCAAAATAATTTGAATTTCTTTATCTTCTTTCATATCTAATACAATAAAATTCATAAGAAAGATAAATTTATCCACTTTAACAAGCACGTCTTCTATAACCACTTTTTGATAACTGATAGATCGATAGCTAACTGAAGGGTTACAGTAGTGGGAAAAATATCAGCTTAACTTAACCTTATAAATATAGATAGAGGCATCACATTAATGCTCGCTCCTAATATACATAAAGCTTTTTCATATAATCTTTCTCCAATTGCACAAGGAATTTCAAAGCTACAAGGATCTTTAAGTTTATGATGAAACTTGAAGTATAACGCTGCGCTCCTCACTTGGTGCAACTGTCTCGTAATCCTTAAATTTCCTTTTGTTATTTAATATCTCAATCATAAACTTTGCATAACTTGGAATCTGTTCTAAAGCTTATGCGGAAAGAATATTTATAGTTAACTTCTTAAGTACTTTCAAGAACTTTGAAAATTGTTTCTCCAACTTATGTTGTTTATGTCTTTGAGGAAATGGAGGTGGTGGCCTTTCTAAGTTAATTTTAGTTGGAGGTATTCTTTTTTCAAGATCCTCATAAACATGTTCTTCAAGTCTTTTTGTTTCCTCTGTTTCTCTCACAACTTCTTTCTCATTTCTAACCACATCCTCTATTTCTCTTCCACTTTCTAATTGGACAAATTCTACATGTTAATTATTATTCTCTTTAGGTTTGATCTTAATGTTGGCAGGAAGTGTTCCATGGGGACAATTGCTAAGTGAATTAGCAATTTGTCTCAACTGATTCTCTATGTTTCTAATCGCAGCATTTTGACTTTACAACTGGTTTCACATTTTCAATACCACTTCGTCTATAAACATCTTCGTATCCATAAATTATTGATCATTTTTAGAGTCCAGTGGATATGAAGGTCTATAGCTTTTGTTCCCCTGATTATTCCAACTTCCATTAGGATTTGCATGATTATTTTCTCATTGTTGGTTTTCACCTCCAGTAGTATGATTCCAATTAAAATTAGGATGGTTCTTCTAACCTGGGTTGTAAAAGTTAGAATACGGGTTGTTTATGGCATTTAAAATCTCATATGATAAGTTAGAATCAATCATATGCCCTAATGAACATTCCTCACTTACAAGAGTAAATTGAGGCTGGCTCATTCTAAATTACTCCAACTTCCTTGATATTGCAGCAACCTGAGATGCAAGAACTACAATTGCATCTACATCGTTAACACTAGCTACCTTTTTAGGATTTATCCTTGCAGAGGGCCATTGAAAATTAATTTGTAGCCATTTATTAAGTTAATGCATATGCTTCATCAAATGATTTTGACATTAATGAACCACCAGCAGTAGCATCAATAATGGACCTAAGGGATCCTACTAACTCCTTATAAAAAGTTTGAATGATTAACCAATCTGGCAGAGCATGATGTGGACACCTTCTTAGGAGTTCTTTAAATCTTTCTCAGGCTTTGTATATTGATTCTCCTTCAAACTGACAAAATGAGATAATATCATTTCTAAGATTAGTATTTCTTGAAGGTGGAAAATGCTTAGCTCAGAATTTTTGAGTTAATTCCTCCCAATTTTTAATAGAGCCAGGTGCTAATGAGTATAACCACATTTTAGCCTTATCCCTTAGTGAGAAAGGAGAAAGCTTTAGCCTAACAGCTTTGTCTGACATGTCGTTATAATGAATGTAGCACAAAGTTCTAGAAAACTAGATAAGTGTAAATAGTGATCCTCCAAAGGAGTTCCCCCAAATAGTCTGTTCTGCACTAGCGTTGGATTTCGTTCAAACGAGTTAGCTTTTATGATAGGGTTTTGTATACTTCAGTGAATTTCATCTGTCATAGGATTTACGTAATCCCTCATGATTTATGATGATTTTCCAAGTTATGATTTTGAATGTTTTTAATTTCCATTTCTAGTTTTTCAAGTCCTTTCTTTTTTTTTTTTTGATTTTTCTAACTCGGGACCATAAGGCACAAGTACTACAGTTCCTTTATTTTGAATATGTAACACAACAAACAATAAAACAAATAAAACAAAAAATACATTCAACACAATAAAACATTTTCACAAACACCTTGTATTTCACACAAATAATTTTTTTTACAACAATTTTTCATACAAAAAACACTTTTCACACAAAAAAAATTTTACGACATTAAATTTTTCCAATTCTAAGCCTAATTACTTCAACTAAAATTCTTCTAAAATTCTTACCAAAGCTTCCCAGACAATGGCACCAAAAACCTGATGCGACTCCGGTGTGAGCTATTTTTCTGCTTGTTTTATGTTTGTATGTATATGCACACACTAGAGCTTCTATGAAAGTGTACGTATCGTATCAAGTAATACAGGGCTCTAATGGAGTCCCTCTTATCGATCTCACAGGGAAGTGAGGTAAGAGGTCCTTAATCAAAGTTCTAGTCTACTACTATCAGACATTAGTTTGGAAGTTCGATATAAGTGATTTTTATCTAGCAACTACTCCTAAATGCAGATGATTATATGTAATGATAATAACTATTCCTAAATGCAAATATTACTTACAAAGATAGTCCTTTCTGGATAAATTAATTTGGAGAATTTTGAGATAATAAAATCTACTATTGTTATATAGTGAATTAGATAATGTAAAGGAATGAGATTCATTAAATATTGTATGTGTCAAATAGGAGAAATCCTATTCTTTACCCTCTTCAGAGTGCATAGAGAATATTGACTAATCCTAGGTTTAGTCCCTAAATACGTGGTTAAGTTGGGAGGATACTGGCTCTCACTATAGAGCTCCCACTTCCCTTCGCCTGAAGGCTAACTCTCGCTTTAGTTTCCAAATACTAAGACAGAATTGTAGATTTTAGTAGAATTGTAGATTTTAGTCTATCACCATAAAATCTCCAATTCTACCCCCATTAAAGTATATTTCCCTATTTATTTGCAGTCAAACCCCATTACTTCACCATCCATGGAATTTGAATGTGGTTTCACTTTGTTGAGAATTACACCGTCGTCTCGGATCATAGTGCAATTACAACAAATTTTAACACTACAACGAGCTCTTTTCGTAATGTAAATGAAGTGCAAATAAAAAACATCACATTTATAATTAAAAATTCTTTTAGCATACATCCCAATATCTTAAACATGAATCCTACTCATTGCAAAAGAAAAGAAGAATGAAAACAATGGAATAATCTTCTTATGCCACTATTTCCAAAAAAGAAGAAAGAGTAAGAGAAAGTCATCACAAAGCACGAATAAAACACAACGGAAAAACTTGATTTTATCAAAGAGAATCCACTAAATAAGTGTTTAAAAAATCATAATATAATGAAGAACACAATACTTAGCTTTTTTCCCTTGAAAGACAGATGAAGATCTCTCCCATAAAGTCTCTCGCTGATCCATGCAATGCTAGTAAAATCCCTTACAGATTCTCACAAAATCTCCTCTCCAAACTCTCTAGAAAAGTATAAATCTATGTTTCTAAACCTATTCTAATATCTCTAAGCATTCTCCACATTTTTCCTAACTTTCCTATCACTTTTTTGACATAAAATCGTTCTAATATCGTACAGGGAAGAATTTTCCAAGAGGTGCCTCAAGAAACCTTCCAAAACACGTCCAAATTCAATGTATACGACCAATAACTACTTCCGGTGCCGTCGGTGCTGGATAGGCCTTCGGCAGTGCCCTATTCATGTTCTTCTATGGATTCGGGTGTCGATGGAACTAGTTTGGGTGCCCCAGGTGCTGGTTCTGTGCAGGTTCACCGTTTTGCTCTGTTTTAGCTCTGTTTCGCCTCGTTTCAGTTGTGTTGTGTTCCTAACAGATAGTCCTACAAAATAAGCATAAGAAAAACCTTTCTTTAAACTCTAATCTCATCCTAAAATATGCAAGAAGTGTAAAAGATATTATGTATAGAAAGACTTATTGAAATGTGTATGGCCAGAATTTGCTTTCTTACTCATTTTTGCTCCAATTTACACAATTTTGCTTTTGTTCTCCAAAAGTCCATTTCTTGTACCTAAAACAAAAAAATATGCAAAATACTTTCCTTTAAAGTGCAATATCATTAAAATTAAGCTTAAAATGTATATAAAAAATCAAGCATTTTTTAGGTACATCAGGGTACCGGTGAAATTTCGTCTGGGGCCAAGAGTGAAAGATGTAATCGTCATAAAAGATAAAACCAAACAAAACAAATTAATATGAGAAGCTGAAGATATGTCTACAAAAATGAAGGCTTTGGTTTAAATGTTACAAATTAGAGATCGTTCTTACTCATAACACGATGATATACTTCCCTGGATATCTCTTCCTATAATTAAATATAATGTATGGAAACAAAAATCATCGGATGGAATCTCTAACATTGTGAGTACCCATGCAGGCAGTTCTCAGGAAAGAACTTGTGAAGAACGTCCTATAAAGTTATTCGAGGAAAGATTAAAAAATTTGAAAAATAATATTAAACATTTCTCAATATGGAGAAAGAAATATTTTTCAAATAGTTAAAATGAGGAGGTCACTGAAATAAACATCGTAGAAACATGATCTACCTCCATAGCATGAGAATTAAATGAAAA
The DNA here is from genome assembly GCA_022702705.1 of Papilionanthe hookeriana x Papilionanthe teres. NCBI lineage: Eukaryota > Viridiplantae > Streptophyta > Magnoliopsida > Asparagales > Orchidaceae > Papilionanthe > Papilionanthe hookeriana x Papilionanthe teres. The sequence goes on from CM040422.1 coordinate 180,747,805, forward strand.
AGATATGACAGAAGAATTATGAGCAGTTATCCGACAACAAGATGAACAAATTAATTGTCTCGAACAAAAAATGAAAGAATTGGCGGAAGCTTTACAAAATCCACAACCGAATCCATTACCTGTCGTTGAAATTATTAGGTCAGAGGTAATACATATTCTAAAGGACAGAAGAGAGTCAATAAAATTTGAAGAAAGCACTCAAAAGAAAAAGGATTCCTCCCAAAGTAGAATTCCAGAAAAAGAATTCATAAAATTGGTAGAGCAATAGATAAAAGAAAAAATGGCTCAGGTCAAGGCTGGATCATTAATTCCAAGGGGTAGACCTTATCCAGAGGAATTTGATTCTATCCCATACCCTAAAGGTTTTGTTCCTCCTCTCTTCAAAATGTTTGATGGGACTGGTAATCCTCATCAGCATCTTGCACATTTCAGAGTGAGTTGCTGCAATGAGGAAAGAAGTGACGCTCTTTTATTCTGTCAAATTGTTAACAGTCTCACATGAGTTGCCTTTCACTGGTATGCAAAACTTCCTAACGGGTATGTTAAAAATTTTGTAGAGCTTGAAAGCCTCTTCATTCAATGTTTCGCTGGAGCACAGCACCATGCAACAATTGGTGATTTAGTGGTAGAAAAACAAAAACTAGGAGAAAGTTTGGTGAATTATATTTTGTGCTGAAGAAATCTTAATATGAAATGTGAACCAAAACTCCAGGAACAACATGCTGTTGAAATCATGCTTAAGAATATCCATGATCCTATAGCATTCCTGCTTAAAGGATTCAAAATAAAGACATTTGAAAAACTACTAAGTGAAGCTGCCAATCTTCAGGAAGAAGCTAAGGAGATGATGTAGAGGAAAAGACAGAGAAGACAAAGTCTGTCAAAAAATTTGAGAAGAAATAAGGAAATGTTGCAGAAAAGGATAAAGAAGTGATTCAAGCTCAACCTAAACAAAAAGCAGCAACAGAACCAACCTCTACAACAGACTTACAATTTCAACAACATATTCTAGTACTGACATACAGAAGAACGATGATTGAAAGAATGAATAAAGAATACCCGTTCAAGATAGAAGCAGTTAGAAAAATATTCCGTAGCCTGCTGAAGATACTGAAGTTCAAGCTTCCTGAGGCTAAAAGGCCAGGAGAGGTTGACATGAAAGACCATCCTAATTAGTATCCTTATCACAGGATGCTTGAACAAAAAATTGAAGAATATTTTATTTTCAAAGATGGTTAGTGTTGACCTCATTTTTGATGAGGTCTTCTCTTCTCTCTTTAGTACTTAGGATCTAGCCTTAGGCTTTTCCTTTGACTATCTTAGAGGACTAGAGATGGAACCTACCCCTTTAGAAACTCAACCACTTCTTAACTCCCCGCAAACTCCACAAACTCGACTATAGACCCCTAATCACCTAGAGGGTCGAAATCAAATGCGGAAGTTTAAAGGATGAGTTCCTATGGACTCTTTCGGCCTTAGGATCGCCCCGGGTGGCCCGGTCCGGTGAAGGGGCCGACTTACACACACACTTACACTTATACACTACACTTTCACATACTTCCTAAAACCACAACCATACCTAACTCGACCTCCCGACTCATGTAGGTGATTCACATGGATGGTCCTTAACCCCTAAGCCCTCGCTAAGCAGGGTTAGGAACAACATACTGAATGCCTCAAATGAGTCCCTTCATGGCTCATGTGGGCTTGATATGGCTTCATGGCTCAACCAAAATGATTTCATTCCACTTACATCCACCCAATCTTCAATTTTCCAAATTTTCAATTTTTGACCCCCGGGACCCTACACCCGCTTAGCCTACCCAAAACCCTTGAAATTACCCAAAATCTTCAAAATTTCCAAATTACCCAAAATTCCTCAAAATCATTCCCAAACATTTCCACATCACTCAAATTGATCATCCATACCCAAAAATACCAAAAATTCCAAAAATACCTCCCAATACCCTCCAAATACCCAAAATACCCTCTCGAACTCAAAAATCCAAAAATTCATAAAATTCCCAGAAAATTCCAGAAAATCCCAAATATTTCCAATTTCATTTTGTCCAACTAAACCATGGGCTAAGTTTGTCAATTTACCCTACTTTGGTCAAAACCCCCAATTTGACCCATTTTAACCCAAAGTGAACCCAATGTCAAACCAAACCTACCCAATTGACCCAAATTCTGGTCCAATTCAATTCTAAACTTCAATTCAACATTCCCAACACCAATCTAGACCAAATCCAAGTCCAATTTGATTGACATTTGGATCCAATTTCACTTTTGGCCTTAAAGCCCAATTTGGACCCATGACCCAAACTTAACCCAAACTCACCCAATTCAACTCCAATTAACCCCAAATCTTTTCTAAATCTTCCTTAACATTCCCACAAACAAAACACTAACATGATTTGCCCAAAATTTAGACCCAAACCCCACTCAAATTCAACCCAAAGCTAAAAGGCCCATTTTTGACCTAAACCCAAACCTAACCCAAATGAGCCCAAACCCCAAAATCAAAGCCCAACCAAAGTCAAAACCTCTTTGAAACACTCCCATAAATATTTCTCAACATTTATTTTACATCAATTTCAACCCTAGCCAAACATTGGCCCAAGTTAGCCCAATTTGACCTACATTGGCCCACTTACCAAATAAACCCAAATTCAAACCAATTCAACTCCAAATCACACCAAATTGACTCCATACCCTTCATAGAACATCCCTAAACCAATTATAATATTTATTTGACAAGGTCCTTCACAAAATCTTCACCCAAATGCCCATCCTAAAATCAAAAAGCCCATTTCCCTTAAACTTTCCTAAAAGCCCACCTCCTTCAAATTCAAAAGCCCAAATTCATCCAAAGCCCACATGACACTTCCCCTCATCTTCCATTTAATCAAAATTGCCCCTAAGTTTCAAAATCATCAATTAAACAATTCCAAATCAAGCCCCATATAAATTCCCATCAAAATATCAAAATTTTCTTAAATCCCTTTTTATGAAATTGACCCAAACTTTTCCCAAGCCAAATGGAGCCATGGATGTGCCATTCACAAGCCATATGAAGCCATGAAAGCTTGGCATGTGACCATGCCATTAATGGTAAAAGGAGGGGCCACACCATTCTCTCTTGGCTGACCCAACTGATCCTCTCAGCCCAAAATCAGGCCATGGGGAGGTGCACCCAACCCAAACCAATGGGTTGACCAAATTGAAGCCAAAATGACCCCTTCCCCATTCCATTTTAATTCAAAGCCTTTACACATGTCAAAGCTCCAATCGCCTTCACCAACTTCAAGCCCCGGACTCCCCGACCCCCGAGGGTGACCCATGCCCGCCGGCCACCGCCCGGGTCGCCGAAAACACCATGGCCGAGACCTCGGGAGGAGTCAAATTTTGGAATTCCACCTCGCCGAGCCGCCCCATGCCCAATGGCCACCATGGCCGTTCTTCCCATGACTAGTAGCAATCGATCCCAACCCTCGGCCATCCCCGCGAGGCTCTCCAGCCACCTCTATTTAAACCCGACCCCCTCACGGCCATAAGAAGAGAGTTGCAAAAACCTCGCCGAAACTCTGCCAAAATTGTTCCAAACCCTTCTCCACCCTTAGAGCAGCTTGATCCCCAGCGTCAATTTGCCCTAATCCCCACCGACAAAATCCAATTTCTCAACCGAAATTCCACCCAAAACCCGGACACTTCTCCACAGCTGAGCCAATCCCCAAATCGATTGGTTCTACACCTTCACTCGTACCAAGAGAAGGTGTCCACCAAGAAAAGCCCCATCTCCAAAGCCACCAGCTTGCTCCAACCTCCAAGCTTTGTGATCGGCTCGTGGTCGAAATCTAACCTAGACAATTCACTGCATCAGAGACTTCATCCGGAGCTCGCTAGATCCAATCGAAGGTGCAACAACCCTCGCATCGAAGCCACACTTCTCCGAGCAAAGGTATGAGCTAATTCTTCATCCCGAGCTTCCGGAGATTCTCCATTTCAAATGCTTTAATTTCAATGCATGATAACCGTATAGATGTGTTCGTCTCTTCAAGACGAATCCATAGAGCATAAGAACATGAAAATCCATCGAGTATCGAGTGAGATATTAGTGGATTTAGTGTGGACGGCTCTCGGTGAGGACACTGGGGACGATGAACGGATGCCGTCCATTTAATACACGCGCGGACGGACGGCCAGGATCGCGTCGGATCGAAGACGGAACGATGCAGCCGGGCCCCGGGAGCGCTGAGTCAGATGGCGGCGTCGAATGGGAGCGCGCCACGCGGCGTTTCGGAGCTGCCGAGGTTGACGCGGCGCCGCGTGGATAAATAGAAAATTAGGGGTATTTTCTATTTATTTAATTCCCTAAAATTAGAAGATTCATAACTTTGTGTAGAAAAATCAGAAAAATAAAATAAAAATACCCTCTCGTCGCATGAATAGTAGGAGAATAATGTGGAAAAGAAATCATTTAATTTCATCAAGTATTTTATTTTTTATAATTTATTTACTCTCTCGCATACTTTTAATTCTCCATGCATTTATACAATTCACCATGGCATGAGACCATAGTGGCTTTAAGCCTCCGAACTTGGGAACATTCCCTCGAATTTTCCAAAGTCATAGGCCACCCCTATGAAGAGTTATTGATTTTTCAATTCTATGTCACTATTCCGAATATTTTAATTCCAATAATTAGCATGTTGTGAAATAAATTCTAGGAAAATTTGGTGATGTTGCTTAGCGACCAGAGAACCCTAGGAAAATAAGCTTTGAGTTAGTTCATTTAAAACAACCCTAATCGGCTCGAACACTCAAAATAGGTCTCTAATTAATTAGAGCTAACCATACATTAAATTGACTTCAAATCAATTCTCCATCGACCTTTAGGATCAGAGGAACCTACCATAAAAATTCGAGGACAATCGACTCGGTTAGCCCTATTAATCGGGTCGATTAAGCCACTTAGTCATTTTAAACTTTAAAAATTCATAACCTTCAAAATATCTTTCAAAAATTCACCAAATTGGCTTTGGAGCCTCTCTGATATTAGGGGAATTTAAGAAAATTAAAATTTCAATTTTCTAAAAAAGTTGATTTTTAATATTATTTTAATATTTTTAATAATTAAAAAATAATAAAAATCACAAAAATAATAAAATTCACCAAAATGTCACATTTTGAATTTTAATCACTTAGGAACGAACCCCATATTTTTCCTAGGTTTATTTAGTGAGATATTAAATTTTAAAGCTCTAGGGTAATTTTAAAATTAAAAAATGTATTTTCTAGCATTTTCACTAAAATAATTATAATAAATCATAGAAAAATCAGAAAATTGCAAAATTTGACTTCTCTGATTTCCTTGATATCAGAGAGATTTTTGAAAAATATAAAATTCATTTTTCAACCTTTATTTTATTTTTAAATTAATTAACACTCCAAAACTTAAAATAATTATAATAAAAATAATATAATTCAAAAAATCACCAAAATTGGTCCAAGTGGTCCTCTAGTCATTAGGAATGTCCCCTAATTTTCTTAAGGACAGAAACTTTCCCTTGGTCATGTTATTAAATTTTCCTTGGAAATCTCTATTTTCTACCAAAAATAATTATATAAATAAATTAAATACAGTAAAAATCACATTTTCTCATCTCATGTCTTTATTGACATATGAGTGAAGTCACATAAAAATTTCAAGCTCATTTGAATTCAATTTAGTGAGTTATGAAATTATTAAGCTTAAAGGGTAAAGTGGTAATTAAAATTTTTAATCCTTAATTAAAACATTAGGTTTAATAAAAATTAACAAGTAAAATATTTGATCCTAATCTGATTTGGATGATTGAAATTTAAATAATTAAAGGGTAGAAATCCATCAAGCAATTTAAAATAATTAAACCTTAATTAAATAATTGATTAAATTTGGAAGAATAATAAAATTGGAATTATTAAAATAGGGATATTATTAGGAAGAGATTTATTCTTTAATTTAAAAATCCCTAAATTAATCATTTCATTAATATTTAACTCTTAATTAAAATGATAACTCAAATTTAAAACATTAAAAGACTTAATCATTAAACTAAAATTAAATTATTAAACTCTTTTAAAATTTTAATTAAAATTAAAATAAATAAAGTTAAATTAAAAATTAAATTAAGTTAAGTAAATTAAAATGGATTAAATTAAATTAAATTAAATTAAATTAAAAGTTGAATTAAATTGAAGATTAAATTAAATTAAATTAAATAAACAAATTAAATTAAATTAAATGAATTAAAGTAAATTAAATTAAATAAATAAAACCAAATTAAATTAAGTTAAACCAAATTAAAAATTAAATTAAATGAATTAAAATTAAATTAAATTAAATTAAATTAAATTAAATTAAATTAAATTAAATTAAAATTAAATCAAATCAAATTAATTTAATGTAACATCAAATCAAACTAAATCGAATTAAATTGAATTAAATAAAATTAAAACTCAATTAAATTAAATTAAATTAAATTAAATCGAATTAAATATAACATCACCAAAGACATAAAGAATTCAAAATAAATCTAAAATAACTTGAACACTATTCCAAATTCAAACCCATTAATGGAAATTAAACTAAATCACAAACCATTCGAATACCGATTTACCCTCAAAAGCTTTAGTTATCATAACTCCTAAACGTAATATTAAATGAAATGTTACTTCACCTATAGGATATTCAAATGTCCTAGATCACCGAGCAAGATAACAAAACTTCGAGATTCTTGACGATTAATTCATTTGTATAATTAAATTCATTTGGACTTAAAGCAATTCTAGCAATATTGAAAAGATGTTTAAGATTCCTCTTAAGCACTTCCTCAATATGATAGGATGTTTATAAGAATAACTAAATTTAATTGTTCTTTGATGAAGAAAATCGTCTTCAAACCAAAACACAAGGAACCTAGACGTCATAGGAAATGACTAGCTATAGGATTGTGAATTTGGTAGAAAACCATAACCCTTACCTTAGCCTTTACCTAGAATTTGCTTAAATATTCTAATTGTGTTTTAAGTGCAGCTTGGGATGACGGGAAGACCCTCCAGTACGCTTTTATTTTATTGCAATTTACTTTCTTGCAATTTACATTATCGCAATTTCTTTAATCGCATCGCACTTACTTTTCTTGCATGATAAACAATTGTTGCATGAAAACCCACACCTTTAGGATAGTCCCTAAAACCGAAACCAAAACTAAGTTAAAAGTTATTGCAAGATAAAATTCACCGCCACAACATTTCAAAATATAAAACAACTCAAAATTTAATCACAAACGTAACACAAAACTACAATTACAACTAAATTAAAACGTCCCGTCGGATGATCGGGAATACCTCGATGATGTAACCTACATGTTGCTAACTGGATTTCCCACGGTCTAAATGAAAGTGTGGAACTCATTTAGTTGAGTTTAGCAAATTCATCCGGACTAAGTGAATCCGATAAAAATAATGATGCCGTAAGGATGGAACCGCGGGATCTTAACCGGTGTCGTTATAATCAACTTTAAGATTTGTTTTAATTAAAACATAAAAAACACTTGGAAATTAAAATTTTCTCTAAACCAAAACACTTCTCTCATCCCCCGATTTATGATTTCTAAAACTAAACCTCCGCAATAACAAGGAGCTCTGGAGCATGGTGGGCAAGACGCCATCGTCATCAAGCAAAACCTGAGTCTACTTCAGCAAAACTTTTCTAGAATTAAATAACAAAGCCATAGGACTTCGAGGTAGTTTGCCTAGTGCAACATAAATCCTCAACTCTTCGTTAGGCATTTGCATTGCAAATTAAGCCCTAACCGGTCTTAGGATTCCGAGGTAGTCGTCCGACACGACATAAACCCTCACATCTTCGAGGCTATTTGTATGATTCTATCATACAAATATAAGCCCTAATTAATTGAAATTGGCAAGATCAAAACATTTAAATAAACATTAGGACTTTCCTAAATCCAAGCCAAACAATAGGATAGTCTGGAAAGTTACCGAAGATTCGCTCTCGATCCGTCAACTTCTCCTACTTTTCTTCCTTCGAATTCCCAAAACAAAATGTTCCAAATTTGATCCATTCCCTATCGAAATTCCAAAATTCAATCCTTCGAAAACTTAAACTTTGAAATTCTCGAGAGCAGAATTATTGATTATTATCGAGAGTTTTCTTAGGTGACTCCCGTCACTTAAGATGTAATTAACTATATGGGCTTGCCCTTATAAGGAATTTTAAAGGACCTGTGTAATATAAACCCCGTTTAATGCTTTCATATTAAGCATGGAATTTGTCGGCTTATAAAATTGGTTCGCAGACCAAACAGATGTCACAAATCTTCTAGTTTATTTAATCGAGCCCCACCATCAAGCAGTGTGTCTATCCTTAGTGATAGATACACGGTTCGTGGTGCGGTGCTCGTTTATATAAACTATTTGGGATGTGAGATCGGTTTAATCTCATATCTTAAAACCTTCAAATTTAAAATTATTTTCAAAATCAAATACTACTTTTCAAATTATTTATTTAAATTAAATTAAAAATATGCCGACAACTTCTGTTAGGCGACCCCTTTTCAAAATAAAAACACACAACCTAAAAAAATATGCCGACAAAATTCTGGCGACTCCGCTGGGGAAAATTCCTCTCTCCATTTTAGTCAAATAATTCTACTTTCAAAAATCGGTAGTGTATCCATGTCCTTAATGGGTCAAACTACCCTTCTTTCCGTTGGAATACTATGTTCATTTCTACCTTGAACAAGTATAGCCAACATTCTCTCGGATTTAGGAGCCACTGTTTAGACACCCCTAAACAGAGAGGTTCCGAGATCCTTTTACCTCATTTTCGAGGTGGGGCGGACCCCAATAAGTGTTAGTTTAGGAGTGATCCTTCGAGTCGAGAAGTCTCGCATAAGACCTTCTTTTCCTTTCCAACTCCGAATCGGATTCCTTACCTCCTCTACACCTTTCGAACATTCCGTTCTAAATAAACAAACCCTCTAATAAGTGATTCTTTTAACAAATGATTCCTTCTTATAAATACATGAACAAGAATGTGTTCGACTCTTTTCAATTCCTTTCTTTTCGTCCTAAAGAAAAGAAGCATAACTCGGGACCGACAACCGTAATCTACCTCGCATAAATGGAAGCTCCAAAGCCGATTTTCTCCTTCACCAATGGACCGGACTTCGCCGTCTATAAGGATGAGCCGCCCGACAATGGGATCATCCGATTTGGACAAGGATTTGAAAACACGAATGTCAAGATCACCGACGTCTCCTCTTTGCACCGACGAACAAGGTATCCGAAGCCGAGGAGCCACCGCTCGAGTTCAACCTCAGGTCGACCCAAGAGTTTCCTCCCCGCAAAGGATCCCGACTAAGAGGAGTACCGCCGTCCGCAGAGGACCGTTCTTACTACCCCCACCGGTCTAGTTGTTTCGCACCTACCCCGACTTCGCCAAATCAAAGGGGAAAGAAATCCAGAATTATGGTAAACTCCGTTACCGTGGAGGGTACGGATCTTCTCGTAAGACCTTCCGTTTTCGAAATCGGGTCCAGCTCAAAGATTCCATCACCGACAAGGACCCAAAGAAGAAACAGAGTAGAAGGATCGCCAGCAGAAGCCGTAGCCGCCGAAATTGCTTTCCTGGAGGAAATCCCAGAACTGCCAGAATATACACCGCTGTCAGAATATACACCGCTGCCTGAATACATACCACTTTTGGGAGGAAGCAGGTTCCATCCCCTCTCCGCCGCAGAGGACGAGGAAAATGTTCGCAAGATTGCTGGCGCATTACCTCAGCCCGCATATTACAATGATAGCCTCAAGAAAAGGACTAGAACTACGCTCGTTTGCTCGACCGCAAACTTTGGTAGAAAAGTTAAGCAAAGAAGGAAAACCGCCCCGTATCGGAGATTCTACGAAGGATGTGGCGGGTGCCGCCAAATCCCGTCTCGGGCCCCGAGTCGAACCCGCCATCATGACGTAAAAGCCAAGTAAAAGAATGAAGGCTAGTCCGCCCGTTGTCGTCTCGTGATTGGCGTGACTAGGGAGGATACCACCTTCCAAAGCATTCGGCCGACGCACCATCCGGTCCTAGACCTTCCGCCGCTAGAAGGATGGTATGGCGTCCCACTACCGGGCAGCTGAGATTGAAACAAGCAGTCTCGAGAAAGAAAGTCTCGCCAGAGACTCGGAATCCAAGAAAGTGCTACCGCGATAAAGGGGACTCGTGAGAAGGGGACCGGCAGCCTATCGCACGACAACCGCAAAGACACACGTAAAGCCCCGCTAGAAGATGCCATGGAAAAGTTGAGAACCGATATCCGACGATTGGCAAAAGAAAGAGAAGAAAAGTTCGGAGACGAGATTGATTCATCGGAATTCATGGACGACGAATATGCAGAAATCAACATGGTCGAGACACGAGCTTCATCAGCTTCGCAAGGTGCTCCTGCAGCCGCAGAAAGAGAGGAGCCAGAACTGATGAGAAGGCAGCTTCAGGAGAAAGACGACACGATCGCTCAAATGGCGAAAAGGATGGAAGAGATGGCCGTAGCTCTGGCCACTCTCCGCAGTCAAGTACAACCACAAAGAGAGACACCCCTGCAGGTCATTCACATCGTAGACTGAGGAAAGGAGATTACATCCGTCAATGGGGATGATCACCGAAAAGGATACAACACAAAGTATGATCCCCGAAAAGGATATCAAGAACTTGTGGAACAAGCAAGTGCGAGAAGCCTTAGCACAATCGAAGAGCGGGACATCCATTCGGACGGGTAGACCTTACCCGAAGAATTCGACGCCGTCCAATACCCGAAAGGCTTCGTACCACCTCTCGTTCAAGACCTTCGACGGAACCGGGAACCCCCGACAAGCATGTTGCACACTTTCGTGCCGCTTGTTGCAATGCCGACGGAGCGATGCATTACTCTTCCGATCAGCTCGTCGCCAGTCCGTCAGAATCGCCTTCGACCGGTATGCGAATCAGCTAATGGTTCGCTGAAGACGTTCTCGAACTAGAGAACCTCTTCATCAAGCGATTCGCCGGAGCTCGACACCACATCACTATAGTGATTTAGTGGTAGAGAAACAAAAGCCGAACGAAACTTTGGTGGATTACATACTTCGACGGAGGAACTTAAGCATGAAGTGTGAACCACAACCGCAAGAACAACATGCACCGACATCTTACTTAAAAGCATTCACGGCCCGATAGCACTTCTCCTCAAAGGATTCACTATTAAGACTTTCGAGAAGTTGTTAAGCAAGGCCGGAAGCTTGCAAGAAGAGGCGAAGCAATTAAGTTTCGCCGACAAGACGGACAAGCAAAAGCCCGTGAAGACTTTCGAAAAGAAATTCGAGATCGTTGCAGCAGCTGACAAAGGCAAGCAACCGATGCAAATACCACCGTAACGGCCGCAAAGAACCACAACATGAATTACTAAGCAACCCCGGTCCAGATCATCACCATCTCCACAAGATGAACAACCGTCTCGTCCGCAACGTACATTAAGGGAGCTTCCGAGCAGAGAATATCCGTTCAAGAATGAAGCAATGACCGAAAATGTTCCGTAGTCCGATGAAGACTCCGCATTTCCAAATCGCGAGCCTAAAAGACCGCAGGAAGTCAACAAGAAAGGTGATCCCAACTTTCGCCCCTACCACCGGATGCTCGGCACAAGATAGAAGATTGCATTACCTTTAAAAGTCGGCTCAACGACAACCTTCTGAAAGGGAATATAACAATCCCGAAGGAGTACATGAAGGAACCCCGTAAAGGAGGTTCCGTCAATGTTATCTCAACTGATCCCATCATTCCGATAGCATCCCTATACGACCGACGATGGATGGACTACCGCCTGGACGAGGTCTTCGAAAAGATTTTAGACAAACATCCGAACCGCCTCGTGCGAGCTTCAATTCGTAGTTCGAGACCCGTTAAGCCGGTACTATCACTTGCGATAGAAGAACCACCTCAACAAGAGACGATCGAAGAGAAGAAGAAAATCGACGAAGAAGAGAGGACCGAGGCTCCTAAGGCTGGACTCAGGGTCGCTTATCCTAGGATAGTTGTTTCCGATTCTGGGGAGAAATCCCTCGAACCTCCGATTTTGTATGATTATCTCGCTCACTTCGGTGGGATCATATAATGATAAGGGTGATGGCGTTGGCTACGTTTTGATCGTTTCTAACGATTACGTAACTAGCGACAATCCGGACATCGATTTCGATACCAACAACAATTCTCAAATCATACATAATCTCGACGAGCAGAATAACGAAGAAGACATCCATCAAGGAGGCTACGAGAGCTCAACAAGCAACGAATCTATCTGCGAGTTTCGAGGAGCTCCAAATACAATAGAGTTAGAGCCTTCGTATTCTGAAGCTAATCCGAAGAGCCTGTCATTCCGATTCAAGAAGAGACACCGCGAGCTCAACACTAGATTCAGAAGAAATTACAGAAGTCAACTTAAGAAGTGGAAGAGTTCTACCTCCGAGAATGGGTCCAAAAGACAAAGGAAAGCAGGTGGTTGTTCAAGAAGAACCAACCCCAACAGAAGAAATACCCATTCGAGAAGAAGCCGAGACACATGGAAATAAAGTGGACTACAACGTGCTAGCCCATCTTAGGAAACTACCGCCAACCGAGCATTTACGATGCTCTCATCTTATCAAAGGAGATGAGAGAAGCTCCGATCAAGGCCTTACTTGATCCGGAAATTCGCTTAGCTCAAATGGCCGGAGATTCCTTAGATGAGGTTTGCTCGTTAAAGGAACAACGAGGTGTCACCTTCACGGACAATGACCTACTACTGGGGACAACAGTATCACAACCGACCGTTGTACATTTCAGCCATAATCGGAAAATTTACACTCTCCGCAGTATTGGTGGATCCAGGAGCATCAATCAATATAATGAGTCTTCGAACGCTAAGCATACTTGGAAATTGATGCTCGCGAGCTCGAGGCCGACAAGATGTTATTAAGAGGATTCAACCGTAAAGGAGAAAGAGCCCTCGGGTCAATAACGCTATCGATGAAGACCTGTGACTTAGCAAAGACAACCGCAAAATTTCACATAATCGATTCGGAAACATCGTTCAACGCTCCGTCGGGCCGACCGTGGATACATGAAAACAGATGGTACCATCATCTCTCGCATCGTTGCATCAAATATTACGATGGAGGAGAACAACGGCATCAAAGGTGACTTGCAACCATTCTCCGTACATGAAATTGGAATCCATGAAGATGCAACTTATTATGCACCACCGAAGAAAACAATCTTCTCCGTAGATACCGTAACAAATGAAGCAAAGAAAGTTCGAGACAACGAAGAACCCGAAGTTCTAGTCCATCAGCCACTCACCACTCCCTTCCGGCGAGATGGTGAAGGTTTCTCCACAACTCGCATCCGAGGTCGAGGCCGGGACGAGGTCGTGGTAGAGACGCTAGGACAATCGGACAGAGGAAACCGCCATCAATGTTGATCGGGAAGATAGTTCCGAAGAAGAAAAAGAAATCAAGCAAGAAGCAAGAACAATAAGTCGAAGAAGCCGCAATTCAAGATCTCTCTCGAAGATGAAAAGAACGAAGAATACAAATCAATGTACGAGAAGATTAACCACTACGTACATACTATGACCCTAACCCCGATCCATTCTAATAAGATCGAGGGTATGGTGGTCAAAGAGGTACGTAACGACGGTGCAAGGCCAATCAAATTCTACCGTGGTGCTTCTTCCTCCAAAATCGAAAATAATGTACAATTCGAAGATGTCACTTCATCGAATTAATGGAATTACCTTTGAGTGGTACTCTCCCCGTGTTCAAAATTTAATTCAACGTGGTTTCTTACCTCGACAATGGACAAAAGGTCAATCTCAACATTTTGAAAAATTATGGAATAATCTCCGCCGTCCACCCAATTCAAAGCATGGTCTCGGATTCGGCACGCAGGGTCAGCCGACGATACTGAATTTTGCTTGGTTGTCACTTGCGAGCCTAATGAAAATTGCATGGAAACTATAGATGAACTCGAAGATTTACAAATTGGAGATGCTCCACCAGAATTCGAAGAAGAAATCAAGTCTACAATAGATGAGTTAACGAAAGTTAACTTAGGTACTAGCGAAGAGCCTAGGCCTACCTTTGTTAGCTCCTTACTCAATAAAGAAGAATCCGAAGAAATGATCAAATTATTAATGGAATTTAAAGACTGTTTTGCTTGGAACTATGACGAGATGCCGTGATTAGCTCCGTAGGTCGCAGTCCATAAGCTAGAGTGGATCCTACTTCGTCCCGATCGACAAGGTCCTTAAGAATGCGTCTAGAAATCGAACAACAAGTCATAGCCGAAGTTAAAAAGCTAATAGACGCTAAATTTGTCCGTGAAGAACAATACCCGACTTGGTTAGCCAATGTGGTGCCACCGAAAGAAGAATGGTCGATCGAATTTGTGTGGATTTCGCAGATTTAAACAAGGCATGTCCAAAAGATGAATTCCCTCTACCGATCCCGAACTAATGATCGACATCGCTTCAACACATGAAATATTCTCATTCATGGATGGATCTTCGTGATACAACCAGTATAAAAATGGCTCCGTAAGATGAAAAGCTTACAAGCATTCGTAACGCCGATCGGAGTATTTTGCTACACAAAGGATGCCATTCGGACCGAAGAACGCAAGAGCAACCTACCAAAGAGCAATGACAAGAATTTTTGATGATCTCATCCACAATCAAGTCGAATGCTACGTGGACGATGTGGTCATCAAAAGCAAAGTAAAGGAAAACCACTCGTATGATTCGAGAATTGTTTTCGAACGATTAAGACAATTTAACCTTAAGATGAATCCCTTAAATGCGCCTTCGGCGTCACCTCCGGAAATTCTTAGATTCGTTGTCCGACATCGTGGAATTGAAATCGACCCAGAAAAGATTAAAGCTATCTTAGAAATGCCGCCTCCCAAAACCTTAAAACAACTACGATCTTTTCAAGGGAAGTCGGCATATCTTCGACGCTTTATCTCAAACTTGTCGTAGGTGTCACTTTCTCGCACTAGTTAAAAAGGACGCCAAATTTATTCGGGAAGAGAAATGCCGAAGGCCTTCGAGGACATTAAACAATATTTAATGACACCTCCCGTCTTAGCGAACCCTGGCCTCGTGTAGACCGCTGATACTTTACACCGCGGCTTTAGACGACTCTCTCTGAGCCCCGTTAGCCTGTGTCAATGATGAGGGTAAAGAAAATGCTCTTTACTACTTAAGCCGTCGTTTACTTCCGACGGAAGTAAGGTATCCCGCAATTGAAAAGCATTGTTTAGCCCCCGATCTTCGCCGCTCAAAAGCTCGTGCACTACATGCTTTCTCATAAGGTCAACCTAATCTCGAAGTTTAATCCATTGCAATACTTGATGACTCGTCCAACACTTTCCCGCAGTACTTGCCGTATGGTCAATGATATTATCGCAATTCGATATAACTTTCGTGCCTCTCGCATGCCGTGAAGGGACAAGTCTTAGCAGTACTTTCGCAAAGACACCCTTTGCCGACAGAATCTCCTCTCAATGACGATTTGCCGCATGAACAAATAATGAACCTAGAAGACCCCGATGATCGACGTTGGGAATTATATTTCGACGGAGCATCTTCAACACACAAAGACGAAGAATCGCAAGTGATAGTGCTCCGTAAGGCAGAATCGAGCTAATCTTTATAACACCGAGCGGGGATGTTAAGATACTCCTACCACTCGACGTAACCATGTACAAACAACGAAGCGTAATACGAAGCCCTCATAACGGACCGGAATTAACTATTCAAATGGGGATAATAGACATCAACATCTACGGGATTCACAGCTAATCATTCAACAGATCACCGGACAAGACAGAATTTTAAAGCCAAGACTCGAACAATACTTCCAAGATGCCATACAAATTGTTGAACAGATTCCAAATGTGACGATCTACAAAATTCCTGTAAAAGAAAATGCTTTAGCAGATGCGTTAGCTCGTCTCGCAAAAGAATTTGCCCGTTTGCAAGATGAATCGCTGGAAGTGTCGGCTCACGTGACGTCGGTCCTATCACAACTCGACATGACACAATACATAAATCGAAAAAGAAAAAGAATCACATGCAAGAAAGGATGTAAAACACGAAGATCGGCGACATACCATTAGTGGACTACCCGCAAACAGAAAGCTACCGGACGATAGGTCGCTAACCCATCGTATCAAGAAAAGAACTCCGTCTTACGCGTTAATAAACAACACATCGTACGAAGGTCTTTTCGATCAAATGTGGCTAAGGTGCCTAAGCGGGTCCGAGGCCCGTGAAATTGTTAAGGAGGTGCATTCAGACTCCGTGGCGCTCACCGCCGGGTCCAAAGATGAAAATGAAAATTAAAAGACTAGGGTACTACCGGCCCTCGATGATGACCGACCGCATGAAAATCGCCAAGAGCCGTCACCAATGCCAAGTGCACGGAGTGGTTCTACACCAACCTCCAAATGTGCTACACCCGACAATTGCGTCGCGGCCATTCGAATGTCGGGGCACGTATATAGTGGGTCCAATGAACCACCATCTTCGAAAGGACATCGTTTCATTCTTGCGGCTACAGCATTACTTTTCCAAGTGCGCAGGCAGCTCCACTTAGAGAAGTGAAAGCACACCACGTGCTACAGCTTTTCAAGAACCAAGTTGTCTACCGTTTCGGAGTGCCGCGCAGATCATCTCGTATAATCGGCCGCATTCGAAGCACACAAATCAACAATTTTGTCAGAGACACGGAATCGACCGGCGATACTCAACAATTTACTACCCAAGAGCAAACGGCCTCGCCGAGGCTTTTAATAAAACTCTCGTTCAAATCTTAAAGAAAACTTTGGACGATAATAAGAGGAATTGGCACGAGAAGTTGTTGAAGCTTTATGGGCCTACCGGACAACCTTCGTAACTCCTACTCAAGCTACACCTTACGCTCCGGTGTATGGGTCCGAGGCAAGTAGTTACCTTTAGAGGTGCAGCCTTCCTTCACTCGTAATCGCAGCTTGCAAACAAGATCACGACGAAGAGAACGCCAAATTACGACTAGAAGAATTAGAAAGCCCGGAAGGGAAAAGACTTGCAGCACAGCTAGAATTTAGAACTATACCAAGCTAAGATGGTTCAAGCCCATGACAAACCGGGTCCGCCCAAGAACCTTCAAAGTTGGTGACTTAGTTCTCGTTCTCAAGAGACCTATTCTCGCACACCGCAAGATAGAGGAAAATTTGAACCCACTGGGAAGGGCCGTTTGTGGTCGAAGCAAGGTACTCAGGAGGTTCCTACCAGCCTAGTGAATCGCCGTGGAGAACGACATATGCTTCCGATCAATGGACGATACTTGAAAAAGTATTACGCTACCCGATGTTTCGAAGGAATGAATTCTTCATCCCTAAGAAACACGGCGAAGTAATTACTTATGATCGGGTCCGAACCCAAAAAATAATAAAACGTGCTAAAATAAATAAAATCATGATAATAAAGTTTTCCTTGTTTTCTTTTCCAAATCAAAATCTCTTCCCCGATCTTATCCCACTTCATTCCCGTTAAGTTTAAAAATATAAGAATAATAAAAAAATGTCTTTAATAAACATTTTCTTAATGTTCTTGTTCTTAGTACAGCCCCCGATCCTTTTCCTTGTCTTTTCGCAGGAAATGTCGAACGAGCGGTTGGTCCCGAACTTTAAGAATGGCGTAAGCCTCGCACTCGATGAAAAGAGGGTGAAAGATGGAGCGATAATCGAGATCGACTCGGATTTTGCACCAGCAGCCTACAAGCATGAGGAAAGTGACCGGGTCCCGCTGATCGAGAAGAACCGCCCGACAGTACGATGATGAAAGTGGGTGGCCCAAGCCACCAATCCAAAGAAGAAGAAAAGAAAGGCAAACATCGAAGAAGATAAGAAAATCAAGTCCGTAGTCGCTACAACAGAGGGCAAGCTTGTCGCCGCCACGCCCACAGAGATTCAAGAAGTTCGAAGAGCTACTCTCACAACGAACGCAATGAAGAAATAAGAATCGCCGTATCCGTAAGATGTTAACAAAACTAGTTGCGGACCAACGCGACGAGACAAGCTTACAATGCCGCACGTACACTTCAAGGACACCGGTTCACCGAGAACCCGAAGAAAGGAGGCCAGCTCCTAGGATAACGTAAAGGACCGTGGAAATCTCCGAAGATCGAAGAAAGAAGGCTACCACGCCACCGGATAGAACCACCAGCAATGCATGACCTTGTTGCAGAGCAACCCCGGGGATGTCCCGACAGCATCATCCCCGAGGAGCCGAGGTATGCAGTGAGAACGTGAAGGGATTGAACCGTATATCCCACAATATGTCACTGTGCCTCGCCATCTGCGCATCATTCCGAATACGAGCTGGAGAGAATGCATAATGTTGAAAAGAAAACCTTCGAATACTTCGAGAGAATTCGAGGCAGAAGGATCAACATACTAGAGGGCCTCGAGCTACATACGAACGTATTCTCGCAGTATGAACAACAACAAATCGTGGATTGCATCCGGATTTGAAAAGAATGGGCCGAGCAGCCGCCTAAGGGAAAATACCTACTCGTAACCCCGGAGATGGATGCCGTGGAAAGGAAGAATCACAATACAATGTGGATGTCGTTATAACTTTGCGGAAGACAGAAGGAAACCCTCCGGAATACTCCGTCATGGCCAAGTGGATCCGATGCCACTAGTCATCAAGAGAATGGTAAAGAGATTGATAACGTGGAGGGTATCGCCGCAGTATCGCATACCCAATAGCCGCATTATCAACATCTACAAACAAGGGTGACCGCATACCTCCACACATAGATCACCACGACTTTGTCGACCCTTCGCACGCCTCTTTCTCGAACGAGTGTAACATCATGTTCGGATCCGACCTCCGGATAGCAGTGCCCGGTGAGTTCCGAGGGCCGTTGAAGATACCTTTACCGTAGGTTCCGTCATGATACTGAAGGGCAACGGAGCAGATATCGCTAAGCATTGCATATCGTGAGTACCAAAGAAGCGGATCTCGCTTACTTTCGAAGAATGGACGACAGGAAGACACCTTACCATTTCCACCGTACCCGTAGCTAGAGAACCTCCGCCTTACGAGTCGTGAGTTACATGGAAAATATCACATCCTCCAATGTACATCTATACGGCATCCTTGCCAAGGATGGCTTGGAAGGTGATGTTATCGACCATGTACCCCACTATTCGTACATGGATTTTTGACGGATGCTTCTTTGGATGGATCGACAAAGATCATACACATATCCGTTTTGAGTTTACATGGATTGTATGAAATATATTCCGCATCAAGATGTATGATGTATCTTCGACATGATTGGAATGAAAGTGACCATGTCACATTTTCGGCCTTCACCTCTTTTGTGCAAATTGATTGGGAAACGCCATTAAAGTTAAATGAACTTCGAACAAAGAACAGAAAAGAAATAAAAAGAGAATAAAAGAAAACTTTCTTTAAAAAAAAAAAATCTAAAAAATGACGAACACCAAATTCACATGAACATTAAATAAACGATAAAATAAAATTTGAATCATTAAAAGATAAACAAAATCAACATAAATTTTAAATCAAATCTTAAATCAAATTTCAATCGAGTTCAAACTCATCCTTCCAAATTTCAAATTCAATCTTTCCAGATTTCAAATCTCAATCAAATTCCAATTCAATTTCTTCCGCATCTCGAATCAAATACATCAAATTCAAATTTCGAGGTCGAGGATTTTACATCCGATATCGCACCGCTTTAGGATTCTTTCCCTATCGCACCGAAATACATCAAATTCAAACTTTTGGGTCGAGGATTTTACATCCAAGACCGCACCGCTTTAGGATTCTTTCCCTATTGCACCGAAATACATCAAAGTCAAACTTTTGGGTCGAGGATTTTACATCCAAGATCGCACCGCTTTAGGATTCTTTCCCTATTGCACCGAAATACATCAAATTCAAATTTTTTGGTCGAGGATTTTACATCCAAGACCGCACCGCTTTAGGATTCTTTCCCTATCGCACCGAAATACATCAAATTCAAATTTTTGGGTCGAGGATTTTACATCCAAGACCGCACCGCTTTAGGATTCTTTCCCTATCGCACCGAAATACATCAAATTCAAATTTTTGGGTCGAGGATTTTACATCCAAGATCGCATCGCTTTAGGATTCTTTCCCTATTGCACCGAAATACATCAAATTCAAACTTTTGGGTCAAGGATTTTACACCCAAGATCGCATCGCTTTAGGATTCTTTCCCTATTGCACCGAAGTACATCAAATTCAAACTTTTGGGTCAAGGATTTTACATCCAAGACTCGCACTCGCTTTAGGATTCTTTCCCTATTGCACCGAAATACATCAAATTCAAATTTTCGGGTCGAGGATTTTACATCCAAGACCGCATCGCTTTAGGATTCTTTCCCTATTCACCGAAATACATCAAATTCAAATTTTCGGGTCGAGGATTTTGCATCCAAGACCGCACCGCTTTAGGATTCTTTCCCTATTGCACCGAAATACATCAAATTCAAATTTTTGGGTCGAGGATTTTGCATCCAAGACCGCACTCGCTTTAGGATTCTTTCCCTATCGCACCGAAATACATCAAATTCAAATTTTCGGGTCGAGGATTTTACATCCAAGACCGCACCGCTTTAGGATTCTTTCCCTATCGCACCGAAATACATCAAATTCAAATTTTTGGGTCGAGGATTTTACATCCAAGACTCGCACTCGCTTTAGGATTCTTTCCCTATCGCACCGAAATACATCAAATTCAAATTTTTGGGTCGAGGATTTTACATCCAAGACCGCACTCGCTTTAGGATTCTTTCCCTATTGCACCGAAATACATCAAATTCAAACTTTTGGGTCGAGGATTTTACATCCGAGACCGCATCGCTTTAGGATTCTTTCCCTATCGCAATGAAGTACATCTAAATTCAAACTTTTGGGTCGAGGATTTTACATCCGAGATCGCATCGCTTTAGGATTCTTTCCCTACAAGCAATGAAATACTTCGAAGTCAAACTCTTAGGGTTAAGGATTTTACATCCAATACCGCATTACTCCGAGATCTTTCCTCATTGTAATGATCCAATCCAATCGATTCGATCTTCTTTTGGGGTTGAAGATGTTACATCTAAAACCTCAAAATTCCAATTTTCATTTCAAATCAAATCCCTTCAAATTAATTTTGACAAACTTCAATCTAAATTAAAACTCCAAACTAAAATCTAAGCTCACACATCAAACTTAAACCGAAACAAAATAAAATCTAAATCGAAATTCTCCCAGGTCATGTGATTTGGAATTCACCTCCTTTTCTTTTCCCTGCCGAGAGTTCAGTATCTCCGGCCTGGGAACATACCCGATACTCCCCAGCCGGAAATTCTTTTGCTTCCGTCCCAAGTTTGTCACCTCGGACTCTCGTGTTGGTTGTGTTGATCTCTTCGGTCAATGCCAATACGCGCGGTGTGCTCCGTCGCACACCACACCTATCGGGGTCCATTTGTCGACCTCATTTTCGATGAGGTCTTCTCTTCTCTCTTTAGTACTTAGGATCTAGCCTTAGGCTTTTCCTTCGACTATCTTAGAGGACTAGAGATGGAACCTACCCCTTTAGAAACTCAACCACTTCTTAACTCCCCGCAAACTCCACAAACTCGACTATAGACCCCTAATCACCTGCAGGGTCGAAATCAAATGTGGAAGTTTAAAGGATGAGTTCCTATAGACTCTTCGGCCTTAGGATCGCCCCGGCGGCCCGGTCCGGTGAAGGGGCCGACTTACACACACACTACACTTATACACTACACTTTCACATACTTCCTAAAACCACAACCATACCTAACTCGACCTCCCGACTCATGTAGGTGATTCACATGGATGGTCCTTAACCCCTAAGCCCTCGCGCAGGGTTAGAACAACATAAATGAATGCCTCAAATGAGTCCCTTCATGGCTCATGTGGGCTTGATATGGCTTCATGGCTCAACCAAAATGATTTCATTCCACTTACATCCACCCAATCTTCAATTTTCCAAATTTTCAATTTTTGACCCCCGGGACCCTACACCCGCTTAGCCTACCCAAAACCCTTGAAATTACCCAAAATCTTCAAAATTTCCAAATTACCCAAAATTCCTCAAAATCATTCCCAAACATTTCCACATCACTCAAATTGATCATCCATACCCAAAAATACCAAAAATTCCAAAAATACCTCCCAATACCTTCCAAATACCCAAAATACCCCTCTTGACC
Source organism: Papilionanthe hookeriana x Papilionanthe teres (assembly GCA_022702705.1). NCBI lineage: Eukaryota > Viridiplantae > Streptophyta > Magnoliopsida > Asparagales > Orchidaceae > Papilionanthe > Papilionanthe hookeriana x Papilionanthe teres. The sequence continues at coordinate 180,770,207 of CM040422.1, forward strand.
CAAAAATCCAAAAATCCAAAAATTCAGAAAATTCCCAGAAAATTCCAGAAAATCCCAAATATTCCCAATTTCATTTTGTCCAACTAAACCAAGGGCTAATTTTGTTAATTTACCCTACTTTTGTCAAAACCCCCAATTTGACCCATTTTAACCCAAAGTGAACCCAATGTCAAACCAAACCTACCCAATTGACCCAAATTCTGGTCCAATTCAATTCTAAACTTCAATTCAACATTCCCAACACCAATCTAGACCAAACCCAAGTCCAATTTGATTGACATTTGGATCCAATTTCACTTTTGGCCTTAAAGCCCAATTTGGACCCATGACCCAAACTTAACCCAAACTCACCCAATTCAACTCCAATTAACCCCAAATCTTTTCTAAATCTTCCTTAACATTCCCACAAACAAAACACTAACATGATTTGCCCAAAATTTAGACCCAAACCCCACTCAAATTCAACCCAAAGCTAAAAGGCCCATTTTCGACCTAAACCCAAACCTAACCCAAATGAGCCCAAACCCCAAAATCAAAGCCCAACCAAAGTCAAAACCTCTTTGAAACACTCCCATAAATATTTCTCAACATTTATTTTACATCAATTTCAACCCTAGCCCAACATTGGCCCAAGTTAGCCCAATTTGACCTACATTGGCCCACTTACCAAATAAACCCAAATTCAAACCAATTCAACTCCAAATCACACCAAATTGACTCCAAACCCTTCATAGAACATCCCTAAACCAATTATAATATTTATTTGACAAGGTCCTTCACAAAATCTTCACCCAAATGCCCATCCTAAAATCAAAAAGCCCATTTCCCATAAACTTTCCTAAAAGCCCACCTCCTTCAAATTCAAAAGCCCAAATTCATCCAAAGCCCACATGACACTTCCCCTCATCATCCATTTAATCAAAATTGCCCCTAAGTTTCAAAATCATCAATTAAACAATTCCAAATCAAGCCCCATATAAATTCCCATCAAAATATCAAAATTTTCTTAAATCCCTTTTTATGAAATTGACCCAAACTTTTCCCAAGCCAAATGGAGCCATGGATGAGCCATTCACAAGCCATATGAAGCCATGAAATTTTGGCATGTCGACCATGCCATTAATGGTAAAAGGAGGGGCTCCTTTCCTAATCTTTCATTAAGCCTTTTTAACCTTATCCATGACACACTCTAAACCATGTTTAGCCACCTCATCATGGATAGAGACCACACCATTCTCTCTGGCCGACCTAACCGATCCTCTCACCTCAAAATCGAGCCATGGGGAGGTGCACCCAACCCAAACCAATGGGTTGACCAAATTGAAGCCAAAATGACCCCTTCCCCATTCCATTTTAATTCAAAGCCTTTACACATGTCAAAGCCCAATCGCCTTCACCAACTTCAAGCCCCGGACTCCCCGACCCCGAGGGTGACCCATGCCCGCCGCCGCCGCCCGGGTCGCCGAAAAACACCATGGCCGAGACCTCGGGAGGAGTCAAATTTGGAATTCCACCTCGCCGAGCCGCCCCATGCCCAATGGCCACCATGGCCGTTCTTCCCATGACCAGCAGCAACTCGATCCCAACCCTCGGCCATCCCTGTGAGGCTCTCCAGCCACCTCTATTTAAACCCGACCCCCTCACGGCCATGAGAAGAGAGTTGCAAAAACCTTGCCGAAACTCTGCCAAAATTGTTCCAAACCCTTCTCCACCCTTAGAGCAGTTGATCCCCAGTGTCAATTTGCCCTAATCCCCACTGACAAAATCCAATTTCTCAACCGAAATTCCACCCAAAACCAGGACACTTCTCCACAAGTGAGCCAATCCCCAAACCGATTGGTTCTACACCTTCACCGTACCAAGAGAAGGTGTCCACCAAAGAAAGCCCCATCTCCGAGCCACCCAGCTTGCTCCAGCCTCCAAGCTTTGTGGATCGGCCGTGGTCGAAATCCAACCTAGACAATTCACTAGCACCAGAGACTTCATCCGGAGCTTGCTAGATCCAATCGAAGGTGCAACAACCCTCGCATCGAAGCCACACTTCTCTGAGCAATGGTATGAGCTAATTCTTCATCCCGAGCTTCTAGAGATTCTCCATTTCAAATGCTTTAATTTCAATGCATGATAACCGTATAGATGTGTTCGTCTCTTCAAGACGAATCCATAGAGCATAAGAACATGAAAATCCATCGAGTATCGAGTGAGATATTAGGGATTTAGTGTGGACGGCTCTCGGGCGAGGACACTTGGGGACGATGAACGGATGCCGTCCATTTAATACACGCGCGGACGGACGGCCATGATCGCGTCGGATCGAAGACGGAACGATACGGCCGGGCCCGGGAGCGCTGAGTCAGATGGCGGCGTCGAATGGGAGCGCGCCACTCGGCGTTTCGGAGCTGCCGAGGTTGACGCGACGCCGCGTGGATAAATAGAAAATTAGGGGTATTTTCTATTTATTTAATTCCCTAAACATAGAAAATTCATAACTTTGTGTAGAAAAATCAGAAAAATAAAATAAAAATACCCTCTCGCTCGGTGAACGTAGGAGAATAATGTGGAAAAGAAATCATTTAATTTCATCAAGTATTTTATTTTTTATAATTTATTTACTCTCTGCATACTTTTAATTCTCCATGCATTTATACAATTCGCCATGGCATGAGACCATAGTGGCTTTTGAAGCCTCTCGAACTCGGGAACATTCCTCGAATTTTCCAAAGTCGATGGCCACCCCTATGAAGAGTTATTGATTTTTCAATTCTAGGTCACTATTCTGAATATTTTAATTCCAATAATTAGCATGTTGTGGAATAAATTCTAGGGAAATTTGGTGATGTTGCTTATGACCAGAGAACCCTAGGAAAAATAGGTTTTGAGTTAGTTCATTTAAAACAACCCTAATTGGCTTGAACACTCAAAATAGGTCTCTAATTAATTAGAGCTAACCATACATTAAATTGACTTCAAATCAATTCTCCATTGACCTTTTGGATCAGAGGAACCTACCATAAAAATTTGAGGTCAATTGGACTCGTTAGCCCTATTAATTGGGTCGATTAAGCCACTTAGTCATTTTAAACTTTAAAAATTCATAACCTTCAAAATATCTTTCAAAAATTCACCAAATTGGTTTTGGAGCCTCTCTGATATTAGGGGAATTTAAGAAAATTAAAATTTCAATTTTCTAAAAAAGTTGATTTTTAATATTATTTTAATATTTTTAATAATTAAAAAATAATAAAAATCACAAAAATAATAAAATTCACTAAAATGTCACATTTTGAATTTTAATCACTTAGGAACAAACCCCATATTTTTCCTAGGTTTATTTAGTGAGATATTAAATTTTAAAGCTCTAGGGTAATTTTAAAATTAAAAAATGTATTTTCTAGCATTTTCACTAAAATAATTATAATAAATCATAGAAAAATCAGAAAATTACAAAATTTGCTTCTCTGATTTCCTTGATATCAGAGAGATTTTTGAAAAATATAAAATTCATTTTTCAACCTTTATTTTATTTTTAAATTAATTAACACTCCAAAACTTAAAATAATTATAATAAAAATAATATAATTCAAAAAATCACCAAAATTGGTCCAAGTGGTCCTCTGGTCATTAGGAATGTCCCCTAATTTTCTTAAGGACTGAAACTTTCCCTTGGTCATGTTATTAAATTTTCCTTGGAAATCTCTATTTTCTACCAAAAATAATTATATAAATAAATTAAATACAGAAAAATCACATTTTCTCCTCTCATGTCTTTATTGACATATGAGTGAAGTCACATAAAAATTTCAAGCTCATTTGAATTCAATTTAGTGAGTTATGAAATTATTAAGCTTAAAGGGTAAAGTGGTAATTAAAATTTTTAATCCTTAATTAAAACTTTAGGTTTAATAAAAATTAACAAGTAAAATATTTGATCCTAATCTGATTTGGATGATGGAAATTTAAATAATTAAAGGGTAGAAATCCATTAAGCAATTTGAAATAATTAAACCTTAATTAAATAATTGATTAAATTTGGAAGAATAATAAAATTGGAATTATTAAAATAGGGATATTATTAGGAAGAGATTTATTCTTTAATTTAAAAATCCCTAAATTAATCATTTCATTAATATTTAACTCTTAATTAAAATGATAACTCAAATTTAAAACATTAAAAGACTTAATCATTAAACTAAAATTAAATTATTAAACTCTTTTAAAATTTTAATTAAAATTAAAATAAATAAAGTTAAATTAAAAATTAAATTAAGTTAAGTAAATTAAATTGGATTAAATTAAATTAAATTAAATTAAAATTAAAAGTTGAATTAAATTGAAGATTAAATTAAATTAAATTAAATAAACAAAACTAAATTAAATTAAGCTAAACCAAATTAAAAATTAAATTAAATGAATTAAAATTAAATTAAATTAAATTAAATTAAATTAAATCAAATTAAATTAAAATTAAATCAAATCAAATTAATTTAATGTAACATCAAATCAAACTAAATCGAATTAAATTGAATTAAATAAATTAAAACTCAATTAAATTAAATTAAATTAAATTAAATTAAATTAAATATAACATCACCAAAGACATAAAGAATTCAAAATAAATCTAAAATAACTTGAACACTATTCCAAATTCAAACCCATTAATGGAAATTAAACTAAATCACAAACCATTTGAATACCGATTTACCCTCAAAAGCTTTAGTTATCATAACTCCTAAACGAATATTAAATGAAATGTTACTTCACCTATAGGATATTCAAATGTCCTAGTTCACCGAGCAAGATAACAAAACTCGAGATTCTTGGACGATTAATTCATTTGTATAATTAAATTCATTCTGGACTTAAAGCAATTCTAGCAATATTGAAAAGATGTTTAAGATTCCTCTTAAGCACTTCCTTAATATGATAAGATGTTTATAAGAACAACTAAATTTAATTGTTCTTTGATGAAGAAAATCTTCTTCAAACCAAAACACAAGGAACCTAGACGTCATAGGAAATGACTAGCTATAGGATTAGGAATTTGGTAGAAAACCATAACCCTTACCTTAGCTTTACCGAGGAATTTGCTTAAATATTCTAATTGTGTTTTAAGTGCAGCTTGGGATGACGGGAAGACCCTCCAGGTACACTTTTATTTTATTGCAATTTATTTTCTTGCAATTTACATTATTGCAATTTCTTTAATCGCATCGCACTTACTTTTCTTGCATGATAAACAATTGTTGCATGAAAACCCACACCTTTAGGATAGTTCCTAAAACCGAAACCAAAACTAAGTTAAAAGTTATTGCAAGATAAAATTCACCGCCACAACATTTCAAAATATAAAACAACTCAAAATTTAATCGTAAACGTAACACAAAACTACAATTACAACTAAATTAAAACGTCCCGTTAGATGATCGGGAATACCTCGGATGATGTAACCTACGTGTTGCTAACTGGATTTCCCACGGTCTAAATGAAAGTGTGGAACTCATTTAGTTGAGTTTAGCAAATTCATCTGGACTAAGTGAATCCGATAAAAATAATGATGCCAGAAGGATGGAACCGTGGGATCTTAACCGGTGTCGTTATAATCAACTTTAAGATTTGTTTTAATTGAAACATAAAAAACACTTGGAAATTAAAATTTTCTCTAAACCAAAACACTTCTCTCATCCCCTGATTTATGATTTCTAAAACTAAACCTCTCGCAACAACAAGGAGCTCGGAGCATGGTGGACAAAGCACGGCCATCGTCATCACGCAAAACCCGAGTCTACTTCGACAGAAACTTTTCTAGAATTAAATAACAAAGCCATAGGACTTCGAGGTAGTTTGCCTAGTGCAACATAAATCCTCAACTCTTCGTTAGGCATTTGCATTGCAAATTAAGCCCTAACCTGGTCTTAGGATTCCGAGGTAGTCGTCCGACACGACATAAACCCTCACATCTTCGAGGCTATTTGTATGATTCTATCATACAAATATAAGCCCTAATTAATTGAAATTGGCAAGATCAAAACATTTAAATAAACACTAGGACTTTCCTAAATCCAAGCCAAACAATAGGATAGTTTGGGAAGTTACCAAGATTCCTCTTGGATCCTCAACTTCCCCTACTTTTCTTCCTTTGAATTCCCAAAACAAAATGTTCCAAATTTGATCCACTCCCTATTGAAATTCCAAAATTCAATCCTTTGAAAACTTAAACTTTGAAATTCTTGAGAGCAGAATTATTTATTATTATCGAGAGTTTTCTTAGGTGACTCCCGTCACTTAAGATGTAATTAACTATAGGGGCTTGCCCTTATAAGGAATTTTAAAGGACCCGAGTAATATAAACCCTGTTTAATGCTTTCATATTAAGCTGGGAATTTGTCGGCTTAAAAAATTGGTTCGCGGACCAAACGGATGTCACAAATCTTCTAGTTTATTTAATCGAGCCCCATCATCGAGCGGTGTGTCTATCCTTAGGGATAGATACACGGCTTGTGGTGCGGTGCTCGTTTATATAAACTATTTGGGATGTGAGATCGGTTTAATCTCATATCTTAAAACCTTCAAATTTAAAATTATTTTCAAAATCAAATACTACTTTTCAAATTATTTATTTAAATTAAATTAAAAATATGCCGACAACTTCTGTTAGGCGACCCCTTTTCAAAATAAAAACACACAACCTAAAAAAATATGCCGACAGTTAGAGAACAACTTTAAAGAAGCGAATATAATAATCCTGAAAGAGTATCTCAAAGAACCTGAAAAAGGTTCAGTTAACATTATTTTGGTTGATAAGCTTTTCATAAATCTGACGACAAAGAGAAAAATGACACTACTTAAGGTAAATGTTCTAAGGAGATCATTTCGGACTTCCAAATTACAAAATCTTCTAATAAAGAAAAGAAAGAGAAAAATAGAGAATCGAAAAAAGGTTTAGTGGTCTTCTAGAAATAGGGACTATTATTCCTTTTGTATCTTCTAGTTCTCATGTTCCTTTACCTTCCACTGGAGTAGTTGTCTCGGTAAAGAGAGGAAATCCCTTGAACCGTTAACTTTGTATGACTTCCTTTATACCACTATTGTGAATAATAATACTCCAGTTTTGCTTACATTCTATCTATTTTGGATGATACTTCTAAAAATTATCATTCCAATTTCGATTCTGTAGGCAATACTCAAATCGTATACGATCCCAACCAGCCTAATAACAACCAAAACAACAATAAAGTTAGTGATAATTCAGATAACGACAAAGATAAAAAAATGACATTGTCACGCTCCAACTACAAGGAACACCAATTTGCATAGAATTGGAACCTTCACACTCAAAGATGAAGGATTCAGATAGCAAACTAGAAGAAATAGTTGAAATTAATTTGTTAAGTGGAAAATTTCGGCCTCCCAGAATGGCTCCCCAACAGAAAGAAAAACAAATAGTCACATCAGAAAAGTTTGTTCCTTCGATACACTCATTATTTTCTAAAAGAAATGAAGGCAGTCCTCACAACCAAGTGGATTATAATGTATTAGCTCATCTGATAAAATTACAAGCATAATTGGGCATTTATGACGCTCTTCTGCTTTCTAAAGAAATGAAGGAGTCACTGATAAAGGCCCTTTTAGACCCAGACATTTGCTTCGCTCAACTTGCTAGTATCACCCAGAGTGAAGCTTGTCCATTAGAAAAATAGATAAAGATTACCTTTTCTGACAATGACTTGTTACTTGTAACTACTGAAAACAATCATCTACTATACATCACAGTAAATATAAACGACACGACAATTTCAAGGGTGCTTATTGATCCAGGTGACTCAATTAACATAATGAATTTAACGACTCTTGCATATTTGGATACTGATGCATCCCAAATATCAAGAGATACAATGATGTTATGAGAATTTAACTAATAAAGAGAACGAGCTCTAAGGTCAATAACAATGCTCTTGAGAATGGATTATTCGGTGACAATGAAAAAATTCCATATCAAAGATTCTATTACCTCTTTCAATGCTTTACACAGCAGAACATGGCTTCATGAGCATAAAATGGTTACTTCATCACTGCATCAATGCATAAAATATTTATAAAAAGGATAAGAATGTTGTATCATAAGAGATCTGCAACCATTTTTAGTCCATGAAATTGGATTACATGAAGACGCTGCATATCATGCTCCAATAAAATAAACAATATTCTCAAGAGAAGTAGAAAAGTAAATAAATGAAGAAGACTATTCTTCTTCAACACAGGCAAAGGGTGATAATTCTCATCAGACTCACACCCGAGGTCGAGGCCGGAGACGAGGACGAGGGAAAGAAAACCCAATTGTCAAAATGAAGAAACCATTGAAATTCAAAATTCACCTAGACTCAGAAGGAGATGAAAAAGAAGAAGAGATGACATCAGTGGATAAAAAAGAAACTCAGTTCAAAATACCTCTTGAATAAGAAGACAAAGAAAAATGATTTGAGTCTATGTATGAAAAAATTAATCATTATATACACGTTATGACCCGAACTCTAATGTCTACTTCTAAGATCCAGGATTTAGTGGTCAATGAAGTATACGGTGATGATAAAAAGCCAATTAAGTTTAGACTTGGCTCTACTTCTTCTAGTAATGAAAATGATGTAAAATTAGAAGAAGAAAATCTTGCAAAATCAATGAAAATCCCTTTTGAGTTGTATTCTTCTTGGGCACAATAAATTATTTAAAATAGTTTAATGCTCAAACAATTATCTTTAAAACAACCACACTTTATTGAACAAATGTGGAACAACAATAAACAAAACCCTAACTCTTAGGAGGGTATTGGATTTGGAACTATAGAACCTCTAGATGATATAGAATTTTGCTTAGTCATCACCGAAGAACTTAATTCTGAACAAACATCTGATCTTATAATCAAAGATGCTCCTCCATAATTGGAAGAAGAAATCAAATTGATAGTTGATGAATTAAAAGAAATAAATTTAGGGTCTAATGAAAGCCTAAAACCAAATTTCATTAGTTCATTCCTTAACAACATGGAAGCAAAAGAAATAATTCAACTGTGAAAAGAATACAAAGACTGCTTTGCCTTGACTTATTATGAAATGCCTGAGTTAGCTCTAGAAGTTGCAGTGCACAAACTCGAGATAAATCAAATTGCAATCCCTATTAAACAAGCATCGAGTAGGATGCGTGTTGAAATAGATTAACAAGTCATTGTTGAAGTTAAGAAATTAATTGAGGATAGTTTTATACGAGAAGAAAATTATCCGGCATGGCTGGATAAAGTAGTGCTAGTTAAAAAATGGCTAAATCAGGGTCTGTGTAGACTTCAAAGATATAAGAAAAGCCTATATGAAAGATGAATTTCCTTTACCAATCCCAGGACTGATGGTTGACATAGCATCCACACATGCAAAATTTTTCTTCATGGATGGATCATCAGGATATAATCAAATAAAGATGTTTCCAGAAGATGAATCAAATACAACTTTCAGGACATCCATAGAGATATAATGTTACAAAGTTATACTTTTGGATTGAAGAATTCTAGTGCAACCTACCAAAGAGCCATGACACGGGTTTTTGATGAACTCATACACAATCAAGTCGAATGTTATGTGGATAATTTGGTTGTCAACAGTAGAAAAAAAGACAATCACATGTATTATTTGAGAGTTTTTCTCAAACGATTACGTCAAGATAATCTTAAAATGAATCCCTTAAAGTGCGCTCATTGTGTCACCTTACGAAAATTTTTAGGATTTGTTGTTCGACATTGTGGGATCGAAATTCATCCCCTCAAAATTGAAGCCATCCTACATATGCCTCCTCCTAAAAATCTATCTCAATTGAAATCCTTTCAAGGAAAACTAGCGTACATACGATGTTTTATTTCTAATTTGCCAGGTAAGTGTCAGCCTCTCACTGCCCTAACCAGAAAAGATATCAAATTTGTGTGGGACAAAAATTGCCAAAAAGCCTTTGAAAACATCAAATAATATTTAACAACACCTCCTGTCTTGGCAGCCTCGTGTTAGGAAGACCTCTAATTCTTTACACTGTGGCATTGGAAAGTTCCCTTGAAGTGTTACTAGCCCAAGTAAACAATGAGGGAAAAGAATTTGCATTATATTATTTAAGCTGTTATTTGGTTCTGACTGAAATAATATTCAACAATTGAAAAGCATTGCTTAGCTTTGATTTTTACAGTTCGAGAACAATGACACTATATGATTTCTCATAAAGTAACTCTTATTTTAATAGTTAACCCATTGTAATACTTGATGACACGACCAAAACTTTATGGAAGATTAGCAAGATGGGCAATGATACTGCTCCAATTCGACATAACATTTGTGCGATTACGTGCTGTTAAAGGACAAATCTTGGCAGATTTCTTAGCAGCACACCCAATTCCAACTGGATCACCTCTTAATGATGATTTACCTGATGAACAGATATTAGAAATAAAAAATTTAAACGTACAACAATGGTAATTATACTTTGATGGAGCATTATCTGTTCAAAAAGACAAAGACAAGCATACAATAATACTAGATAAAGCTAGGGTAGGATTAATTTTCATTACTCCAGACAGAGCAATGATGCCTTTTTCCTATCATCTAACTGAACCATTCATGAATGATGAAGCTGAATATGAAGCGCTCATAACCGGTTTGGAATTAACAATACTAATGGAAATAAAAAATATTGTCATCTATGGAGATTCTCAATTGATCATTAATCAAATTTGGGGAAAATACAAGACTTTGAAACCTCGAGTGGAACAATACTTCCGTTACACTCTAAAACTGCTTCAGAAAATTCCTGATGTAGCATTCTTCTTAATTTTGAGATGAAACAATTCTTTATCAGATGCCTTAACAAAACTTGCAAAAGAATTTACTTGTCTAGAAGAAGATGACATTCTGATTTCTATAAAAGGACGACAAGTTCTTTCCTTAATTGACATGGATAATCTACACAAAATTGGTAAAGATACGATAGTGACAATAATTGACGAAGAAAAGGATGATTGCGGACAACCAATTATTCAATATTTACAAAACAGAAGGTTATCTGAAAACAACTCTATCGCAACTTAAATCAGACAAAGAGCATTTTCCTATTCTCTAGTGAATGATATTCTTTACAAACAATATTTTAATCAAATGTGGTTAAGATGTCTATACCATTTTGAAGCTCAAGACATTGTTAAAGAAGTTCATTCAAGCCTATGTGGTGCACAATAATTTGGATCTAAAATGAGGATGAAAATAAAAAGAATGTGATATTACTGGCCAACAATGATGACATATTGTTTTGAAATCACAAAGAATTATCATCAATGTCAAATACATAGAGTGATCTTACATCAGTCACCAAATGTATTACATCCACTATTGAATTTTGGTCATTTAAATGTTGGGGCACAAACATAGTGGGTCCTATAGACCCTCCATTATCTAAAGGCCATCGATTCATTCTAGCAGCAACTGATTACTTCTCTAAATGGGCAGAAGCCATACCACTCAGAGAAGTTAAGGCAAAACAAGTTCTCCATTTCTTTAAGACTCATATTGTCTATAGATTTGGAATTCCTCAAAAAGTCATATCAGATAATGGACTGGATTTTAAAAAAACAAAATTGAATAACTTTATTTAGAGACATGGGATAGATTGGAGATATTCCACAATCTATTATCCTAAAGTTAATTGTTTAGCTGAAGCCTTCAACAAAACATTGGTACAAATTTTGTAAAAGTCATTAATTAGTAGTCTAAGACAGCATGAGTATTGATAGAAGCTTTATGGGCCTATAGGACTACATACTGAACACCAACGCGGTCAACACCGTTACTTTATTATATGGTTCTGAGGCCATCTTACCACTTGAAGTGCAAGTTCATTCTCTCATAGTTGCAGTTGCAAAAAAAATAACTGAAGCAGAAAATGCCAAATTACGACTTGAAGAACTTGAGCGTTTAGAAGGCAAGCGTCTGCAAGCTCAAAAAAATATTGAATTATATTAATAAAAAAAGATACGGGCTCATGACAAATTGGTTAGCCCTAAAAAATTTTGAATGTGAATTAATTTTAGTTTTTCAAAGACTTATCCTTGCTCATTGAAGAATAGGTAGAAAGTTTGAACCAATATGAGAGGGTCCATATGTAACTGAAAAGACATATTCGAGAGGATCTTACCAATTGGTGGTTGTCAAGGAGAAAGAGTCTTGCCCCAAACTAATGAGCATTTCTTAAAAAAATATTATGCAACATGAAAACGATGATTTGTTTATAATCTAAGAAAATAATGAATAAAATGACAGATGAAATTTTTGACAATCAATATCTTTTTTTCAACGTTTCCTTCTGATCACATAACTGTAGGGCTTATTTTTAGGTTAAGTGTTGTATTTTTGAAAAGAGGTCGCCTACAGAAATTGTCGGCGAATTTTTAATTTAATTTAAATAAATAATTTGAAAAGTAGTATTTGATTTTGAAAATAATTTTAAATTTGAAAATTTTAAGATATGAAATCAAACCGATCTCACATCTCGAATAGTTTATATAAACGAGCACCGCATCACAAACCGTGTATCTACCCCGAAGAATAGACACACTACTTGATGATAGGGCTCGATTAAATAAACTAGAAGATTTGTGACATCCGTTTGGTCAGCGAACCAATTTTATAAGCCGACAAATTCCCCTGCTTAATATGAAAGCATTAAATAGGGTTTATATTACCTGGGTTCTTAAAATTCCCTATAAGGGAAAGCCCCTATAGTTAATTACATCTTAAGTGACGGGAATCACCTAAGAAAACTCTCGATAATAATCAGTAGTTCTGCTCTCAAGAATTTCAAAGTTTAAGTTTTCAAAGGATTGAATTTTGGAATTTCAATAGGGAATGTATCAAATTTGGAACATTTTGTTTTAGGAGTCCAAAGGAAGAGGAGTAGGAGAAGTTGAGGATCCAAGAGGAACTTCGGCAACTTCCCGAATATCCTATTGTTTGGCTTCGAGTTTAAGAAAATCCTAATATTATCTGATATTTCAATCTTGCCAATTTTGATTAATTAGGACATAAATTCGTATGACAAAATCATACAAATAGCGTTGAAGATGTGAGGATTTATGTTGTACCAAACGACTACCTCGGAGTCCTAAGACCGGTTAGGGCTTAATTTACATAATATGATCATGCAAATGCCTAACGAAGAGTTGAGGATTTATGTTGCACTAGGCAAACTACCTCGAAGTCATATGGCTTGGTTATTTAATTCTAAGAAAGTTTTGCTGAAGTAGACTCAGGTTTTGCTGATGAAGATGGTCGTGCTGTCCACCATGCTCCGAGCTCCTTGTTGTTGCAGAGGTTTAGTTTTAGAAGTTATAAATCAAAGGATGAGAGAAGTGTTTTGGTTTAGAGATTTTTTTTTAAATCCAAGTGTTTTTTATGTTTTAATTAAAACAAATCTTAAAGTTGATTATAACAATGCCGGTTAAGATCCCACGGTTCCATCCTTCCGGCATCATTATTTTTATCGGATTCACTTAGTCCAGATGAATTTGCTAAACTCAACTAAAAGAGTTCCACACTTTTATTTAGACCGTGGTAAATCCCGTTAGCAACACGTAGGTTACATCATCCGAGGTATTCCCGATCATCCAACAAGACGTTTTAATTTAGTTATAGTTGTAGTTTTGTATTCTGTTTGTGATTAAATTTTGAGTTGTTTTATATTTTGAAATGTTGTGGCGGTGAATTTTATCTTGTAATGACTTTTAATTTAGTTTTGGTTTCAGTATTAGGGACTATCCTAAAAGTGTGGGTTTTCATGCAACAGTTGTTTATCATGCAAGAAAAGTAAGTGCGATGCGATTAAATAAATTGCAATAAGGTAAATTGCAATAAAATAAAAGCGTACCTGGAGGGTCTTCCCGTCATCCCAAGCTGCACTTAAAACACAATTATAATATTTAAGCATTTAAAGCAAGTCCCTAGGTAAAGCTAAGGGAAGGATTATGGTTTTCTATCAAGGTCCTATTCCTATAGCTAGTCGTCTCCTATGACGTCTAGGTTCTTGTGTTTTGGTTTAAGGACGATTTTCTTCATCGAAGAACAATTAAGTTCAATTGTTCTTATAAACATCCCATCATATCGAGGAAGTGCTTAAGACGAGTCTTAAACATCTTTTCAATATTTCTAGGATTATTTTTAAGTCCAAGAGAATTTAATTATACAAATGAATTAATCGTCCGGAATTCAAGTTTTGTTGTTATCTTACTCAGTGAACCAGGACATTTGAATATCCTATGAGGGAAATAACATTTCACTTAACGTTCTATTTAGGAGTTATGATAACAAAAGCTTTTGAGGGCAAATTGATGTTCAAATGGTTTGTGATTTAATTTAATTTCAGTTAATGGGTTTAAATTTGGAATAATGTTCAAGTTGCTTTATATTTATTTTTAAATTTCTTTATGTCTTAGGTGATGTTATTTTTTAATTCAATTTAATTTAACTTTAATTTAATTTAATTTGGTTTAGTTTTAATTTTAATTTTATTTATTTAATTTAATCTAATTTTAATTTTAACTTGATTTTCATTTTTTTATTTAATTTAATTTAATTTAATTTAATATGATTTAATTTAATTTAATTTAATTTAATTTGATTTAATTTAATTTAATTTAATTTGATTTAATTTGATTTAATTTAATATGTTTTAATTTAATTTAATTTAATTTAATTTAAATTTTAATTTAATTTTATTTTTATTTTTAATTTTAATTTAATATTTTATTTTTTATGTTTTAAAGATGATTTAATTTTAATTATTAAAGTATTAATTTAATTGAAATTTTAAAAGGATTTAATTTAAATAATTTAACTTTAATTTAATTTAATGATTAAGTCTTTTAACATTTTAAATCTTAAATTTGGATTATCATTTTAATTAGGAATTAAATATTATTGAGATGATTAATTTAGGGATTCTTAAATTAAAGAACAAATCTCTTCCTAATAATATCCCTATTTTAATAATTCCAATTTTATCATTCTTCCAAATTTAATCAATTATTTAATTAAGATTTATTTTAATTATTTTTAAATTGTTTAATAGGTTTCTACCCTTATTATTCAAATTTCAATCATCCAAATCAGATTAGGATCAAATATTTTATTCTTTAATTTTATTAAGCCTAAAGTTTTAATTAAAGGTTAAAATTTTAATTACCATTTTGCCCTTCAAGCTTAATAATTTCATAACTCACTAAATTGAGCTTAAATGAACTTGAGATTTGTATGTGACTTCACTCATATGTCGATAAAGGCATGAGAGGAGAAAATGTGATTTTTACGTATTTAATTTATTTATGTAATTATTTTTGGTGAAAAATAGGGATTTCCAAGGAAAATTTAATAATATGACTAAGGGAAAGTTTCTATCCTTAAGAAAATTATGGGACATTCCTAATGACCAGAGGATCACTTGGACCAATTTTGGTGATTTTTTGAATTATATTCTTTTTATTATAATTATTTTGAGTTTTGAAGTATTAATTAATTTAAAAATAAAATAAAGGTTGAAAAATGAATTTTATATTTTTCAAAAATCTCTCTGATATCAAGAAAGCCAGGGAAACAATTTTTATAATTTTTTGATTTTTCTTTGATTTATTAGAATTATTTTAGTGGAAATGCTAAAAAAATACATTTTTTTAATTTTAAAATTACCTTAGGGCTTTAAAATTTAATATCTCATCATATAGACTTAAGAAAAATATTAGGTTTGTTCCTAAGTGATTAAAATTCAAAATGTGACATTTTGGTGAATTTTATTATTTTTGTGATTTTTATTATTTTTTAAATATTAAAAATATTAAAATAATACAAAAATCAACTTTTTTAGAAAATTGAAATTTTAATTTTCTTAAATTCCTCTAATATTAGAGAGGCTCCAAAACCAATTTGGTGAATTTTTGAAAAGTATTTTGAAAGTTATGAATTTTTAAAGTTTAAATTGGCTAAATGGTTTAATCGAAACCATTTGGTGGGGCTAACCAAGTCCAATTGACTTCAAATTTTTATGGTGGGTTCCTCTGATCCGAAAGGTCAGTGGAGAATTGATTTCAAGTCAATTTGATGTATGATTAGCTCTAAATAATTAAGGAGCTATTTTGGGTGTTCAAGCCAATTAGGGTTATTCCAAGTGGATTAATCCAAAACCTATTTTTCCTAGAGTCCTCTGGTCATAATAAACATCACCAAATGTTTCTAGAATTTATTTCACAATATGCTAATTATTGGAATTAAAATACTCAAACTAGCAACCTAGAGTTGAAAAATCAATAACTCTTCATAGGAATGGCCTCTGACTTTGGAAAATTAAGGGAATGTTCCCAAATTCAGAGGCTTTAAAAGCCCTATAGTCTCATGTCATGGTGAATTGTATACATGCATGGAGAATTGAAAATGTGCAAAGAGTAAATAAATTATTAAAAATCAAATACTCAATGAAATTAAATGATTTCTTTTCCACATTATTCTCCTCTGTTCACTGAGCAAGTGGGTATTTTTATTTTATTTTTATGATTTTTCTACACAAAGTTATGCATTTTTCAAGTTCTGGTAATTAAATAAATAGGAAAATAGCCTAATTTCCTACTTATCCACGCGGCGCCGTCATCCTCGGCATCTCCGAACGGCCAAGCGGCGCGCTCCCATTCGACGCCGCCTTCCGACTCAGCGCCACACGGCCCGCGGTTCATGTATCATCTCCTGGTCCGACGCCATCTGAGCCGTCCGTCCGCGCGTGTATTGAATGAACGGCATCCGTTCATCGTCCCCAAGCCTCCTAGCCTGAGAACTGTCCGTCTTCTAGGCCTAAGATCTCACTCGATACTTGACCAAATTAGACGTTTTTATGCTCTATAGATTCGTCTCGAGAAGACGAACACATCCATACGGTTTATGTGGCATGAAATTGACTCAATAAAACTGGAGAATGTTCAGAAGCTCGGGAAGAAGAGTGATACCATACCTTTGCTCAGAGAAGTGTGGCTTCGATCTGAGGGTTGTGTCAACTTCGATTGCGTCCGAGCAAGCTCCGGATTAAGTCTCCCGGCTCAGTGAATTGTGCTAGGTAGGATTTCGACCACGCGTCGATTACAAAGCTTGGAGTCCGGAACGGATGGGTGGCCTGGAGAGGGGGCTTTTGCTGGTGGACTTATTCCCTTGGTCTGGTGAAGGTGTAGGATCAATCAATTTGGGGATTGGTCCACTGTGAAGAAGTGTCCTAGTTTTGGTGCTGAAGTTTGAACTCAAAATTGAGCTCGCGTAGAGGAATCGGGGCTGGAATCCGATGGGAATCAAGTGCTCTATGTGTAGAGAGTGGTCTGCAATGATTTTGGCGGAGTTTCCTTAAGGTTGGTTCGAGCACCTCTCGCCATGGCCGAGAGAGGGGGTGTTTAAATAGAGAGGCTGGAGGGCCTCCTGGGGGAGTTAGGGATCTGCGATCGAGCTGCTCTTGGCAAGAGAAGAACATCTGCAATGGCCAGCTGGGGATGGGGCGGCTCGGCGGTGGGAATTCCAAACTTCGGCTCCTCCCAAGGTCTTGGCCATGGTGTTTTCCGGCGACCCGGGCGGGCTGGCCGGCAGGCATGGGTCACCCTCAGGTCCAGGTGGGTCAGGGCTGGAGGTTTGTGCAGTCAATTGTCCATGGACATGTGTAAAGGGCTTGGATTAAAATGGTATGGGGAGAGGCTCATTTTGGGTCCAAATGGGTCAACCCACCATTTTGGGTTTGGTGCACCCTTCCAAGTTCTGGTTTTGGGCTGGGAGGATCATGTGAGTCAACCTACCAAAGGTAGTGAAGTCCACATCGAGGATTAGGTGGCAAAGTATGGTTTAGAGTGTATCATGTTTAAGGTAAAAAGGGTTTAAAAAAGGTTTAAGAAAGAGATCCCCTCTCTTGCCATTAATGGTTTGGTGAGGTGGAAAGTGGATTCCATGGCTCTCATGGCTCCTATGGGGCTCATGCATGGCTTCATGGCTTGCATATGGCTTGCACATAGCTTGGCTTACTTGTATGAAAATGGATTTTGACATTTTTGATAAATGTATGAGAGGTTAACATGAAGCTTGATTTAGAACAAATTCATATTTGATTGGAACTTTAGGGATGGTTTTAATTGAAGCCATGATGAAGAAGAGTGTCATATGGGCTTTGTATGAATTTTGGGCCTTTAAAATTTAGTGAAGATGGGCTTTTAAAATGATTTAGGGAAGTGGGATTTTGGATTTCAAAACAAATTTTAGGATGATAATTTTTTAAAGTATTGGATCCAATAAGTGTTGAATTTAATTTAGGAAGGTTTCATGAATGATTTGGAATAAATTTGAAGTGGTTTGGGCTTGAATTGGGTTGGATTTGGACCTCTTTGGTAAATGGGCCAATGTAGGTCAAATTGGGCTAACTTGGGCCAATGTTGGGCTAGGGTTGAAATTGATGTAAAATAAATGTTGGGAAATGTTTATGGGAGTGTTTGAAAGAGGTTTTGGCTTTGGTTGGGTTTTGATTTTGGGGTTTGGGCTTATTTGGGTTAGGTTAGGGTTTAGGTCAAAATTGGGCCTTTTAGCTTTGGGTTGAATTTGAGTGGAGTTTGGGTCTAAATTTTGGGTAAATCATGTTAGTGTTTTGTTTGTGGGGATGTTAAGGAAGGTTTAGAAAAGTTTGGGGTTAATTGGAGTTGAATTGGGTTAGTTTGGGTTAGGTTTGGGTCATGGGTCCAAATTGGGCTTTAAGACCAAAAGTGAAATTGGATTCAAATGTCAATCAAATTGGACTTGGATCTGGGCTATATTGGTGTTGGGAATGTTAAATTGAAGTTTAGAATTGAATTGGACCAGAATTTGGGTCAATTAGGTAGGTTTGGCTTGACATTGGGTTCACTTTCGGTTAAAATGGGTATTTTAGGTATTTGGAGAGTATTGGGGTATTTTTGGAATTTGGTATTTTTTGCTATGGATGATCAACTTGATTGGTGAGGAAATGTTTAGGAATGGTTTTGGGGAATTTTGGGTGATTTGGAAATTTTGGAGGATTTGGGTAATTTCAAGGGTTTTGGGTAAGTAGGCGGGTGTAGGGTCCCGGCGGTCAAAAATTGAAAATTTGGAAAATTGAAGATTGGGTGAATGTAAGTGGAATGAAATCATTTTGGTTGAGCCATGAAGCCATATCAAGCTCACATGAGCCATGAAGGGACTCATTTGAGGCATTCACTATGTTGTTCCTAACCCTCTTAGCCAAGGGCTTAGGGGTTAAGGACCATCCATGTGAATCACCTTCATGAGTTAGGAGGTCAAGTTGGGTATATGTGTGGTTTTAGGAGGTATGTGAAAGTGTAGTGTACAAGTGTAGGGTGTGTGTAAGTCAGCCCTCACCGGACCGAGCCACCTGTGGCGGTCCTAAGGCCGAAGAGTCCTATAGGAACCCATCCTTTAAACTTCCACATTTGATTTCGACCCTGCAGGTGATTAGGGGTCTACGGTCGAGTTTGTGGAGTTTGCGGGGAGTTAAGAAGTGGTTTGAATTTCTAAGTGGTGGGTCCCGATTCTAATCCTCTAGGATAGTCGAAGGAAAAGCTAAGGCTAGATCCTAAGTACTAAAGAGAAGAAGAGAAGACCTCATCAAAAATGAGGTCAACAAATGGACCCCCAATAGGTGTGGTAAGCTGACGGAGCACACCGCGCGTATTGGTTTTGACCGAAGCGATCAACAAAACCAACACAATTGTCCAAGTGACAAACTTAGGACAAAGTAGAAGAGTTTCCGCTGGGGAGTGTCAAGTATATCTGCGAGATCGGAGACTTCTGAACTCTCGCTGGGGAAAGGAAAAGGAGGTGAATCCCAAATCACATGATGCGGGGAATTTCGATTTAGATTTTATTTTGTTTCAATTTAAGTTTTGATGTGTGAGCTCAGATTTTAGTTTTAGTTTAAATTTAGATTGAAGTTTTGTTATGATTAATTTGAAGGGATTTGAACTTGAAATGAGAACTGGAAATTTGTGGTTTTAGATGTAACATCTTCAACTTCAAAAGAAAATTGAATTGATTAGATTGAATCATTACAATGAGGAGAGATCTCAAAGTAATGCGGTATTGGATGTAAAATCCTTAACCTCAAGAGTTTGATTTTGATGTATTTCATTGCAATAGGGAAAGAATCCTAAAGCGATGCGGTCTCGGATGCAAAATCCTCGATCCCGAGAATTTGATTTTGATGTATTTCATTGCGATAGGAAAAGAATCCAAAAGAAATGCGAGTCTCGGATGTAAAATCCTCGACCCCAAAAGTTTGATTTTGATGTATTTCATTGCGATAGGGAAAGAATCCTAAAGCGATGCGGTCTTGGATGTAAAATCCTCGACCCCAAAAGTTTGATTTTGATGTATTTCATTGCGATAGGGAAAGAATCCTAAAGCAATGCGGTCTCGGATGTAAAATCCTCGACCCCAAAAGTTTGAATTTTGATGTATTTCATTGCGATAGGGAAAGAATCCTAAAGCGATGCGGTCTCGGATGTAAAATCCTCGACCCCAAAAGTTTGATTTTGATGTATTTCATTGCGATAGGGAAAGAATCCTAAAGCGATGCGATCTCGAATGTAAAATCCTCGACCCCAAAAATTTAATTTTGATGTATTTCATTGCGATAAGGAAAGAATCCTAAAGCGATGCGATCTCGGATGTAAAATCCTCAACCCCAAAAGTTTGAATTTTGATGTATTTCATTGCGATAGGGAAAGATTCCTAAAGCAATGCAGTCTCAGATGTAAAATCCTCAACCTCAAAAATTTGATTTTTGATGAATTTCATTGCGATAGGGAAAGAATCCTAAAGCAATGCAGTCTCAGATGTAAAATCCTCAACCCCAAAAATTTGATTTTGATGTATTTCATTGCGATAGGGAAAGAATCCTAAAGAAATGCAGTCTCGGATGTAAAATCCTCAACCCCAAGAAATTTGAGTCTTGAATGATAATTGATTTTGCAAAGATTTGTAGTGTTCATTTGAAATGTGTGGAATTTTGGTGTTTCGAGAATTTCAAGAAAGTTGTAAAAGATTTTTTGCGGAAAGAAACAAATTAGGAGGGAATATGTAGATGCTGCATATCTCATTCAAATGAGTTGATTGAGAGTTACTGGTTTGGATTGGATATAATTCCTTGCCACTAGATTCGAATTGAAAACCTCGTGGCTCCATGTCAATGGAATCAACCGCTTCCATCCCAGACAAGGGAGAGAGTAGAACGGGTTGGATTTCAGATTTGGAAGACTGAGTTTGAATTTGATTGAGATTTGATTTGAGATTTTGAAGGTTGAATTTGAATTTGATTGAGATTTGATTTGAAATCTGGAAGATTGAATTTGAATTTTTGATTGAGATTTGATTTGAAATTTATGTTCATTTTGTTTGTCTTTTAACGATTCAAATTTATTTTATCATTCATTTAATGTTCATGTGAATTTGGTGTTCATCATTTTTTTAGATTTTTAAGGAAAGTTTTCTTTTATTCTTTTTGTTTCTTTTACGTTCTTTGTTCGAAGTTCATTTAACTTTAATGGCGTTTCCCAGTCAACTTGCACAAAAGAGGTGAAGGCCAAAAATGTGACATGGTCACTTTCATTCCAATCATGTTGAAGATACATCATACAACTCAATCTGGAATACATCTCATACAATCCATATAGACTCAAAAAGGAATATGTATGATCTTTGTCGATCCATCCAAAAAGGCATCTGTCAAAAATCCATGTCTGAATAGTGAGGTACATGGTCAATATCATCACCTTCCAAGCCATCCTTGGCAAGGATGTCGTATGGATGTACGTTGGAGGTGTGATATTTTCCATGTAACTCACGGCTCGTAAGGCCGGAGGCTCTCTAGCTCCGGGTCTGGCTGGAAGTGGTAAGGTGCTT
This sequence comes from Papilionanthe hookeriana x Papilionanthe teres, assembly GCA_022702705.1. Classification (NCBI taxonomy): domain Eukaryota; kingdom Viridiplantae; phylum Streptophyta; class Magnoliopsida; order Asparagales; family Orchidaceae; genus Papilionanthe; species Papilionanthe hookeriana x Papilionanthe teres. The sequence continues at coordinate 180,792,205 of CM040422.1, forward strand.
TTCTGTCATCCATCCTTCTAAAAGTAACCGAGATCTGCTTCATTGGTACTCCCGGTATGCAATGTTTAGCGACGTCTACTCCGTTGCCCTTTAGTATCATGACGGAACCTACCGGTAATGGTATCTTTACTGGCCCTCGGAACTCACATGGGCCTGCTATCCGGAGGTCAGATCCGAACATGATATTACATTCGTTCAAAAAGAACTGTGCGAAAGGTCCGACAAAGTCGTGGTGATCTATGTGCGGGGGTATGCGGTCACCCTTCTTATAAATGTTAATGATGCAAGCTGTTGGGTATGCAATCCGCCGGAGTACCCTCCATGCTATCATTCTTTTTACCATCCTTTTGATGACTAATGGCATTGGATCCACCTGGCCATGGCGGAGTATCCCCGGTGGGTTTCCCTTCCTGTCTTCTGCGAAGTTGTAGCAGAATTCACCTTGTATTGTAATTCTCCCTTTCCCTGGCATCCATCTCCGGGGTTCCAAGTAAGTGTTTTCTCTTAGGCGGCCCGCTCGGCCCATTCTTTTCAAATCCCGGATGCAGTCCACGATTTGTTGTTGTTCGTATTCTGAGAACACGTCTGTATGTAGCTCGAGGCCTTCTAGTATATTGATCCTCCTGCCTCTGATTCTCTCGAAGTATTCAAAAGTTTTCTTCTTGACATTATGCATTCTTTCTAGCTCGTATTCCGGAATAATCCGCAAATGGCGAGGCACAGTGACGTCTTGTGGGATATATGGCTCAATCCCTTCACGTTCTTCCGCATACCTCGGCTCCTCGGGGATGGTGTCCGTCGGGACATCCTCCGGGGTTGCTTCGCAACAAGGTTATGCATTACTGGTGGCTTTATCTGGTGGCGTGGTAGCCTTCCTTCTTCTGATCTTTTTGAGATTTCCCTGGTCTCTTCTGTTATCCTCAGAGCTGGCCTCCTTCCTTCAGGTTCTTGGTGAACCGGTATCCTTGAAGTATATGTACTGGCAGTAGCAACTGCCTCGTCGCGCTGGTCCGCTGCTAGTTTAGTTACCATCTTGCGGATACGGCGATTTTTATTTCTTCACTGAGTTGTTGTGAGAGTAGCTCTTCGTACTTCCTGAATTTCTGTGGGCGCGGCGCTGACAAGCCTGGCCTCTGCTGTAGCGACTACAGACTTGATTCTCTTGTCTTCTTCGGTGTTTGTTTTCCTTTTCTTCTTCGTTGGATTGGTGGCTTGGGCCACCCACTTTCATCTTGTCGATCTGGGCGGTTCCTCTCGGTCAGTCGGGACCCGAGTCACCTTCCTCGTATTGCGAGCTCCGCCGGTGCGAAGTTTGAGTCAATCTCTATTATCGCTCCATCTTTCACCCTCTTTTCGTCGAGTGAAAGGCTTACGCCATTTCTAAAGTTCAGGACCAACCGCCCGTTCGACATTTCCCTGCGAAAAGATAAGGAAAAGGATCAAGGGTTGTACTAAGAACAAGAACATTAAGAAAATGTTTATTAAAGATAGTTTTTTTTTGTTTTATTACTTTTTGTATTTTTAAATTTAACAGGAATGAAGTGGGATAAGATCAGGAAAGAGATTTTGATATGGAAGAGAAAACAAGGAAAACTTTATTATCATGATTTTATTTATTTTAGCACATTTTTTATTATTTTTGGGTTCAGACCCAGTCATAAGTAACTACTTCACCCGTGCTTCTAGGGATGAAAAATCCATTCTTTCGAATCATCAGGTAGCGTAATACTTTTTCAAGTATCGTCCATTGATCGGAAGCATATGTCGTTCTCCTTGGCAATTCACTAGCTGGTAAGAGCCTCCTGAGTAGACTGCCTCAACCACAAACGGTCCTTCCCAAGTGGGTTCAAATTTTCCTCCTATCTTGCGGTGTGCAAGAATAGGTCTTTTGAGAACGAGAACTAAGTCACCAACATTGAAGGTTCTTGGGTGGACCAATCTGTCATGGGCTTGAACCATCTTAGCTTGGTATAGTTCTAAATTCTGCTGCGCTGCAAGTCTTTTCCATTCCAGGCTATCTAATTCCTCTAGTCGTAATTTGGCATTCTCTTCCGTCGTGATTTTGTTTGCAGACTCGCGATTCCGAGTGAAGGAAGTCTGGACCTCTAAAGGTAACATTGCCTCGGACCCATACACCGGAGCGTAAGGTGTAGCTTGAGTAGGAGTTACGAAGGTTGTACGGTAGGCCCATAAGGCTTCTAATAACTTCTCGTGCCAATTTCTCTTATTATCGTCCAAAATTTTCTTTAAAACTTGAACGAGAGTTTTATTAAAAGCCTCAGCCAGGCCGTCTGCTCTTAGGTAGTAAATTGTTGAATATCGCCAGTCGATTCCGTGTCTCCTGACAAAATTGTTGATTTGTGTGCTTCGATCGCTGACCCATTATACGAGATGATCCTGCGCGGCACTCCGAAATGGTAGACAACTTGGTTCTTGAAAAGCGTAGCACGTGGTGTGCTTTCACTTCTACTAAGTGGAACTGCCTCTGCCCACTTGGGAAAGTAATCTGTAGCCGCAAGAATGAAGCGATGTCCTTTTGAAGATGGTGGTTCTATTGGACCCACTATATATGTTCCCCAACATTCAAATGGCCACGACGCAATTTTCGGATGTAGCACATTTGGAGGTTGGTGTAGAACCACTCCGTGCACTTGGCATTGGTGACAGCTCTTGGTGATTTTCATGCAGTCGGTCATCATCGAGGGCCAGTAGTACCCTAGTCTTTTAATTTTCATTTTCATCTTCGGACCCGACTGGTGAGCGCCACAGAGTCCTGAATGCAGCTCTTTAACAATTTCACGGGCCTCGAACCCGCTTAGGCACCTGTTGACCTCATTTTTGATGAGGTCTTCTCTTCTTCTTTTTAGTGCTTAGGATCTAGCCTTAGGCTTTTCCTTTGACTATCTTAGAGGACTAGAATTGGGACCCACCTTTTAGAAATTCAAACCACTTCTTAACTCCTCGCAAACTCCACAAACTTGATTGTAGACCCCTAATCACCTAGAGGGTTGAAATCAAATGTGGAAGTTTAAAGGATGAGTTCCTATAGGACTCTTTGGCACTTAGGACCGCCCATGCAGGTGGCTCAGTGCGGTGGGGGCTGATTTACACACACACTACACTTATACACTACACTTTCACACACTTCCTAAAACCACAACCATACCTAACTTAACCTCCTGACTCATGTAGGTGATTCACATGGATGATCCTTAACCCCTAAGCCCTTGACTAAGAGGGTTAGGAACAACACAGTGAATGCCTCAAATGAGTCCCTTCATGGCTCATATGGGCTTGATATGGCTTCATGGCTCAACCAAAATGATTTTATTCCACTTACATCCACCCAATCTTCATTTTTCCAAAATTTCAATTTTTGACCCCCGGGGCCCTACACCTACTAAACCTACAAAAAAACCCTTGAAATTACCCAAAATTCTCAAAAATTTCCAAATTACCCAAAATTCTCCAAAATCATTCCCAAACATTTCCAAATCACTCAAATTGATCATCCATACCCAAAAACACCAAAAATTCCAAAAAAACCTCCCAATACCCTCCAAATACCCAAAATACCCCTGTTGACCCAAAAATCCAAAAATTCAGAAAATTCCCAGAAAATTCCAGAAAATCCCAAATATTCCCAATTTCATTTTGTCCAACTACACCATGTGCCAATTTTGTCAATTTACCCCACTTTTGTCAAAACCCCCAATTTGACCCATTTTAACCCAAAGTGAACTCAATGTCAAACCAAACCTACCCAATTGACCCCAATTTTGGTCCAATTCAATTCTAAACTTCAATTCAACATTCCCAATACCAATATAGACCAAATCCAAATCCAATTTGATTGAAATTTGGATCCAATTTCACTTTTGGCCTTAAAGCCCAATTTGGACCTATAACCCAAACCTAACCCAAACTCACCCAATTCAACTCCAATTTAACCCAAATCTTTTCTAAAATCTTCCTAACATCCCCACAAGCAAAAAACTATCATGATTTGCCAAAATTTAGACCCAAACCCCACTCAAACTCAACCCAAAGCTAAAGGCCCATTTTTGACCTAAACCCAAACCTAACCCAAATGAGCCCAAACCCCAAAATCAAAACCCAACCAATGTCAGAACCTCTTTGAAACACTCCCATAAATATTTCTCAACATTAATTTTACATCAATTTCAACCCTAGCCCAACATTGGCCCAACTTGGCCCACTTAGACCTATATTGGCCCATTCACCAAAAGAGCCCAAATTCAACCCAATTCAAACCCAAATCACCCCCAATTTGCTTCAAGTCACTCATGACACATCCATGAGCTAAACCCAACAATTATTTGGACTAACCTCTTTACAAAATTTCATCCCAAAATCCATTTTAAAATCCAAAAGCCCACTTTCCTAAACCATCTTAAAAGCCCATCTAAAACCATTTCAAAAGGCCCAAAATCTACCCCAAAGCCCACATGCATCTCCATTTGCCATCCACTTAATTAAAGCCATTACCTAAGTCCTAAATTCATCATCAAATAATTCCAAATCAAGTTTCATACAAATTTCCATCAAATTACCAAAAATTCCTAAAATCCATTTTCATGAAATTGACCAAACTTTTTGCCAAGCCAAAGGTGAGCCATGGAGCCATGCATGAGCCGCCACATGTGAGCCATGAGAGCTTTGGACACTCCACCATGCCATATTGGGTAAGAAGAGGGAGGGCTTTCCTTAATCCCTAAAGCTCATTAGCCTTAATCATGTTTCACCTAAACTTAAATTTAATCCAAATATGTTTGGATGGAGACTTCTCCATGCCAAACCAGCTGATCCCTTTGATCCCCCACAGCATCCAAAGCCACCTTGAGGGGTGCACCAAGCCCAAATGGGTGGGTTGACCCATTTAGGTTCAAAATTAGCTCCTCCCCCATTCCATCTAAATCAAACCCTTTACACATGTCAAACCTCAATTGAATGCACCAAACCCCAGCCCTGACCCACCTAAACAAGATGGTGACAAATGCCTGGCCGGCCAGCCACCAGGCCGCCGGAAAACACCATAGCCGAGAGCTCACATGTGAGCCCAGCTTGGAATTCTCACCTGTTGAGCTGCCCCATCCCCAGTGGCCATTGGAGTCGTTCTTCTCTTGCCAAGAGCAGCTGATCCCGAGCCCTAACTCTCCACGGGAGGCCCTCCACCCTCTCCTATTTAAACACCACCCCTCTCGGCCATGAGAGGTGCTTGAAACAAACCTTAAGGAAACTCTGCCAAAATTGTTCCAGACTCCTCCCCATACACAGAGCACTTGATCCCCAGTGAGATCCCCCTGCCATTTCTTCTCTGTAAGCTCAATTTCAGAGTTGAAATTCCACCCAAAACCAGGACACTTCTCCAAAGTGGATCAATCCTCAAATTGATTGGTCCTACACCTTCACCGGACCGAGGGAAGGTGTCCACCGAGCAAAAGCCCCATCTCCGAGGCCACCCGGTTGCTCCGGCCTCCAAGCTTTGTGATCGGGCTTGGTCGAAATCACATCTGAGACAATTCACCGGACCAGGAGACTTCATCTGGAGCTTGCTGGGATCCAATCGAAGGTGCAACAACTCTCAGATCGAAGCCACACTTCTCTGAGCAAAGGTATGAGTTAATTCTTCATCCCGAGCTTCTAGAGATTCTCCATTTCAAGTGCTTTAATTTCAATACATGATAACCGTATAGATGTGTTCGTCTCTTCAAGACGAATCCATAGAGCATAAGAACATGAAAATCCATTGAGTATCGAGTGAGATATTAGGGATTTAGTGTGGACGGCTCTCGGGTGAGGACACTTGGCGACGATGAACGGATGTCGTCCATTTAATACACGCGCGGACAAACGGCTCAGATCACGTCGGACCAGAAGACGGAGCGATACAGCGGGCCCCGGAAGCGCTGAGTCAGATGGCGGCGTCGAATGGAAGCGCGACGCGTGTGCGTTCGGAGATGCCGAGGATGAGTTGGCGCCGCGTGGATAAATAGAAAATTAGGGGTATTTTCTATTTATTTAATTCCCTAAACTTCAAAAATTCATAACTTTGTGTAGAAAAATTAGAAAAATAAAATAAAAATACCCTCTTGCTCAGTGAACAGAGGAAAATAATGTAGAAAAGAAATCATTTAATTTCATCAAGTATTTTATTTTTTATAATTTATTTACTCTCTGCATACATTTAATTCTCCATGCATGTATACAATTCACCATGGCATGAGACCATAGGGCTTTGAAGCCTCCGAATTTGGGAACATTCCCTAAATTTTCCAAAGTCGAGGCCATCCCTATGAAGAGTTATTGATTTTTCAAATTCATGTTGCTCGTTTTGAGTATTTTAATTCCAATAAATAGCATGTTGTGAAATAAATTCTAGGAAAATTTGGTGATATTCCTTATGACTAGAGAACCCTAGAAAAAATAGGTTTTGAGTTAGTTCATTTAAAATAACCACTAATTGGCTTAAACACCCAAAATAGGTCTCTAATTAATTAGAGTTAACCATACATCAAATTGACTTGAAATCAATTCTCCACTGACCTTTAGGATCGGAGGAACCCATCATAAAAATTTGAGGTCAATTGGACTTGGTTAGCCCTACTTAAATGGGTTGATTAAGCCACTTAGTCATTTTAAACTTTAAAAATTCATAACTTTCAAAATATCTTTAAAAAATTCAACAAATTAGTTTTGGAGCCTCTCTGATATTAGGGGAATTTAAGAAAATTAAAATTTCAATTTTCTAAAAAAGTTGATTTTTAATATTATTTTAATATTTTTAATAATTAAAAAATAATAAAAATCACAAAAATAATAAAATTCACCAAAATGCCACATTTTGAATTTTAATCACTTAGGAACAAACCCCATATTTTTCTTAGGTCTATTTAGTGAGATATTAAATTTTAAAGCTCTAGGGTAATTTTAAAATGAAAAAAATGTATTTTCTAGCATTTTCACTAAAATAATTATAATAAATCATAAAAAAATCATAAAATTGTACAATTTGATTCTCTGATTTCCTTGATATCAGAGAGATTTTTGAAAAATATAAAATTCATTTTTCAACATTTATTTTATTTTTAAACTAATTAACACTCCAAAACTTAAAATAATTATAATAAAAATAATATAATTCAAAAAATCACCAAAATTTGTCCAAGTGGTCCTCTGGTTATTAGGAATGTCCCCTAATTTTCTTAAGGACAGAAACTTTCCCTTGGTCATGTTATTAAATTTTCCTTGGAAATCTCTATTTTACGCCAAAAATAATTATATAAATAAATTAAATACAGAAAAATTACATTTTCTCCTCTCATGTCTTTATTGACATATGAGTGAAGTCACATAAAAATCTCAAATTTATTTGAGTTCGATTTAGTGAGTTATGAAATTATTAAGCTTAAAGGGTAAAATGGTAATTAAAATTTTTAATCCTTAATTAAAACTTTAGGTTTAATAAAAAATTAACAAGTAAAATATTTGATCCTTATCTGATTTGGATGATTGAAATTTAAATAATTAAAGGGTAGAAACCCATTAAGCAATTTAAAATGATTAAACCTTAATTAAATAATTGATTAAATTTGGAAGAATAATAAAATTGGAATTATTAAAATAGGGATATTATTAGGAAGAGATTTATTCTTTAATTTAAAAATCCCTAAATTAATTATCTCATTAATATTCAATTCTTAATTAAAATGATAACTCAAATTCAAAACATTAAAAGACTTAATCATTAAACTAAAATTAAATTATTAAACTCTTTTAAAAATTTCAATTAAAATTAAAAATTAAATTAAATAAAATTAAATAAAATTAAATTAAATTAAATTAAATTAAATTAAATCAAATCAAATTAATTTAATTTAACTTCAAATCAAACTAAATTGAATTAAATTGAATTAAATTAAATTAAAGATTAAATTAAATTAAATTAAATTAAGTTGAATTAAATATAACATCACCAAAGACATAAAGAATTCAAAATAAATCTAAAGCAACTTGAACACTATTCCAAATTTAAACCCATTAACTTAAATTAAATCATTTGAACACCAACTTGCCCTCGAGAGCTTTGGTTATCATAACTCCTAAACGAACATTAAATGAAATGTTACTTCACTTATAGGATATTCAAATGTCCTAATTCACTAAGCAAGATAACAAAACTTGAATCCCGGACGATTAATTCATTTATATAATTAAATTCATTTGGACTTAAAACAATCCTGTCGGTATTGAAAAGATGTTTAAGATTCTCCTTAAGCACTTCCTCGATATGATAGGATACTTATAAGAACAATTGAACTTAATTATTCTTTGATGAAGAAAATCGTCCTCAAACTAAAACACAAAGAACCTAGACGTCATAGGAAATGACTAATTATAGGATTAAGAACTTGGTAGAAAACCATAACCCTTCCCTTAGCTTTACCTAGGAACTTGTTTAAATATTCTAATTGTGTTTTAAGTGCGAGCTTGGGATGACGAGAAGACCCTCCGGGTACGCTTTTATTTTATTGCAATTTACTTTCTTGCAATTTACATTATTGCAATTTATTTAATCGCATTGCACTTACTTTTCTTGCATGATAAACAACTGTTGCATGAAAACCCACACCTTTAGGATAGTCCCTAAAGCTGAAACCAAAACTAAGTTAAAAGTCATTGTAAGATAAAATTCACCGCCACAACATTTCAAAATATAAAACAACTCGAAATTTAATCACAAACGGAACACAAAACTACAATTACAATTAAATTAAAACGTCATGTTGGATGATCGGGAATACCTCGGATGATGTAACCTACGTGTTGCTAACGGGATTTCCACGTGTCTAAATGAAAGTGTGGAACTCATTCAGTTGAGTTTAGCAAATTCATTTGGACTAAGTGAATCCGATAAAAATAATGATGCCGGAAGGATGGAACCGTGGGATCTTAACCGGTGTCGTTATAATATACTTTAAGATTTGTTTTAATTAAAATATTGAAAACACTTGGAAATTAAGATTTTCTCTAAACCAAAACACTTTTCTCATCCCCGATTTATGACTTCTAAAACTAAAGCCGTGCAACAACAAGGAGCTCGGAGCATGGTAGGCAGCACGGCCATCGTCATCAGCAAAACCTGAGTCTACTTCAGCAAAACTTTCTTAGAATTAAACAACAAAGCCATAGGATTTCGAGGTAGTTTGCCTAGTGCAACATAAATCCTCAACCTCTTCGTTAGGCATTTGCATTGCAAATTAAGCCCTAACCGGACTTAGGATTCCGAGGTGGTCGTTTGGGTACGACATAAACCCTCACATCTTCAAGGCTATTTGTATGATTCTATCATATAAATATAAGTCCTAATTAACTAAAATTGGCAAGATAAAAACATTAGATAAATATTAGGACTTTCCTAAATTCAAGCCAAACAATAGGATAGTCGGGAAATTACCGAAGTTCACTTCGAATCTGTGACTTCTCCTACCTTTCTTCCTTTGAATTCTCAAAACAAAATGTTTCAAACTTGATCCATTCCCTATTGAAATTCCAAAATTCAATCATTTGAAAACTTAAACTTTGAAATTCTTGAGAGCAGAATTAGTGATTATTATCGAGAGTTTTCTTAGGTGATTCTCGTCACTTAAGATGTAATTAACTATAGGGGCTTGCCCTTATAGGGAATTTTAAAGAACCCAGGTAATATAAACCCTGTTTAATACTTTCATATTAAGCAGGGGAATTTGTCGGCTTATAAAATTGGTTCGCACACCAAACGGACGTCACAAATCTTCTAGTTTATTTAATCGAGCCCCACCGTCAAGCAGTGTGTCTATCCTTAGGGGTAGATACACGGTTTGTGGTGCGGTGCTCGTTTATATAAACTATTTGGGATGTGAGATCGGTTTAATCTCATATCTTAAAACCTTCAAATTTAAAATTATTTTCAAAATCAAATACTACTTTTCAAAATTATTTATTTAAATTAAATTAAAAATTCGCCGACAACTTACGTTAGGCGACCCCCTTTTCAAAATAAAACACACAACCTAAAAATATGCCGACAGCACCTTAGCCACATTTGATCGAAAGACCTTCTGTATAACGTGTCATTTATTAATGCGTATGACAGAGTTCTTTTCTTGATCTGATGGGCTAATGACCTATCGTCTGGTATTTTTCCTGTTTGCTGAGTAGTTCATTAATAGTCGTCGCTAATCTTACGTGTTTTCACGTCACTTGTTGCAACTGATTCTTCTTCTTTTACTAATTTGTATATTGTTTCTATGTCGAGTTGTGATAGGACCTAACGTCTGTGAACTGACACTTCTACTGATTCATCTTGCAAGCAGGCAAATTCTTTTGCGAGACGGGCTAGCGCATCTGCTAAAGCATTTTCTTTCTTGGGAATTTTGTAGATTGTCACATTCGAAATCTGTTCCAACAACTGTATGGCATACTGGAAGTATTGCTCGAGTCTTGGCTTTAAAACTTTGTATTGTCCGGTGATCTGTTGAATGACTAACTGCGAATCCTCGTAGATGTTAATGTTCGTTATCCCCATTTGAATAGTTAATTCCAGTCCTGTTATGAGGGCTTCGTATTCTGCTTCGTTGTTTGTACATGGCTGCGTCAAGTGGTAGGAGTATCTTAACATCCCCCGCTCCAGGTGTTATAAAGATTAATCCGATTCCTGCCTTACGGGCACTATCACTTGTGATTCTTCATCTTTGTGTGTTGAAGATGCTCCGTCGAAATATAATTCCCAACGTCGATCATCAGGGTCTTCTAAGCTCATTATTTGTTCGTCTGGCAAATCGTCATTGAGAGGAGATTCTGCCGGCAAAGGGTTTGCTGCGAGGAAGTCTGCTAGGACTTGTCCCTTTACGGCACGAAAGTTATATCGAATTGCAATAATATCATTGACCATCCGGCAAGTCCGCGTGAAGCGTCGAACAGGTCATCAAGTATTGCGATGGATTAAATTTCGAGATCGGGTTGACCTTATGAGAAAGCATGTAGTGCTCGAGCTTTTGAGCGGCGAAGATCGAGGCCAAACAATGCTTTTCGATTGTGGGATACTTTACTTCCGTCGGAAGTAAACGACGGCTTAGGTAGTAAAGAGCATTTTCTTTACCCTCATCATTGACACAGGCTAACGAGGCTCCGAGTGAGTCGTCTAAGGCCGCGATATAAAGTATCAACGGTCTACACCGAGGCCTGGGCTCGCTAAGACAGGAGGTGTCATTAAATATTGTTTAATGTCCTCGAAGGCCCTCTAGCATTTCTCTTCCCAAATAAATTTGGCATCCTTTTTAACTAATGCCGAGAAAGGCTGACACCTACCTGACAAGTTTGAGATAAAGAGTCGAAGATATGCTAGCTTCCCTTGAAAAGATCGTAGTTGTTTTAAGGTTCTGGGAGGTGGAATTTCTAAGATAGCTTTTATCTTTTCCGGGTCGATCTCAATTCCACGATGTCGAACAACGAATCCTAAGAATTTCCCGGAGGTGACGCCGAAGGCGCATTTTAAGGGGTTCATCTTAAGGTTAAATTGTGTTAATCGTTCAAAAACAATTCTCAAATCATACAGGTGGTTTTCCTTTACTTTGCTTTTGATGACCACATCATCCACGTAGCATTCGACTTGATTGTGAATGAGATCATCAAAAATTCTTATCACCGCTCTCTGGTATGTTGCTCCTGCGTTCTTCAGTCTGAATGGTATCACTGTGTAGCAATATACTCTGATCGGCGTTCTGAATGCTGTAAGTTTTTCATCTTCCGGAGCCATTTTTATCCGGTTGTATCTCGAAGATCCATCCATGAATTAGAATATTTCATGTGTTGAAGCAATGTCGATCATTAATTGCGGGATCGGTAGAGGAATTCATCTTTTGGACATGCCTTGTTTAAATCTGCGAAATCTACACAAATTCGATCCGACCATTCTTCTTCTTAATCGGTACCACATTGGCTAACCAAGTCGGGTATTGTTCATCACGGACAAATTTAGCGTCTATTAGCTTTTTAACTTCGGTATGACTTGTTGTTCGATTTCTAGACGCATTCTTACGGGACCTTGTCCGACGGGGACGAAGTAGGATCCACCCACTAGCTTATGGATCGCGACCTCGGAGCTAATCCTTGCATCTCATCATAGTTCCAAGCAAAACGAGTCTTTAAATTCCATTAATAACTTGATTATTTCTTCGAGTCTTCTTTATTGAGTAAGGAGCTAACAAAGGTAGGTCTATGCTTTTCGTTAGTACCTAAGTTAACTTACGTTAACTCATCTATTGTAGATTTAATCTCTTCTTCAAATTCGGTGGAGCGTCTCCAATTTGTAAATCTTCAAATTCTTTTGTAGTTTCCATGCAGTTTTCATTAGACTCACAAGTGACAACCAAGCAAATTCAGTATCGTCAACTGATCCTACTGTGCCGAATCCGAGACCATGTTTTGAATTGGGTGGACGACCAGAGTTATTCCATAATTTTTCAAAACGTTGTGATTGACCTTTTGTCCATTGTCGAGGTAAGAAACTATGCTGAATTAAATTTTGAACACAGGGAGAGTACCACTGAAAAGGCAATTCCATTAATTCTGATGAAGTAGCATCTTCAAATTGTACATTATTTTCAGTTTTGGAGGAAGGAGCACCACGGTAGAATTTGATAGGCTTTGCACCGCCGCTATGTACCTCTTTGACCACCATACCCTCGATCTTATTAGAATGGATCGGGGTCAGGGTCATAGTATGTACATAGTGGTTAATCTTCTCGTACATCGATTTATATTCCTCGTTCTTTTCATCTTCGAGAGAGATCCTGAATTGCGGCTTCTTCCGACTTATTGTCACTGCTTCTTGCTTGATCTATTTTTCTTCTTCAGAACTATCTTCCCAATCAACATTGATTGCTGGTTTCCTCTGTCCAACTGTCTTAACGTCTCTGCCATGACCTCGTCCCCGGCCTCGACCTCGGATGCGAGTTGTGGAGAAATCTTCACCATCTCGCCGTAAGGGAGTGGTGAGTGACTGTTGGACTAGAACCTCGAGTTCTTCGTCGTCCCGAACTTCCTTTGCTTCATTCGTTATGGTATCTCTGGAGAAAATTGTTTTCTTCGGAGGTGCATAATAAGCTACATCTTCATGGATTCCAATTTCATGTACGGAGAATGGTTGTAAGTCACCTTTGATGCACTGCTCTCCTCCATCGTAGTATTTGATGCACTGGTGTAGGGATGATGGTACCATCCGGTTTTCATGTATCCATGGTCGACCCAGTAGAGCGTTGAATGACATTTCTGAATCAATTATGTGAAATTTCACGGTTGTCTTTGCTAAGTCACCTGTCTTCATTAGCAGCGTTATTGATCCGAGGGCTCTTTCTCCTTTCTGGTTGAATCCTCTTAATAGCATTTTATCTGCTTCGAGCTCGCGAGCATCAATTTCCAAATATGCTAGCATTCGAAGATTCATTATGTTGATCGATGCTCCTGGATCCACCAAAACTCTGGAGAGTGTAAACTTCCCTATTGTAACTGAAATCTACAACGGTCGGTTGTGGTCTGCTGTCCCAAGTAGTAGGTCATTGTTTGTGAAGGTAACACCTCGTTGTTCCTTTAATGAGCAAACCTCATCTAAGGAATCTCCGGTCATTTGAGCTAAGCAAATTTCTGGATCAAGTAAGGCCTTGATCAGAACTTCTCTCATCTCCTTTGATAAGATGAGAGCATCGTAGATGCTCAGTTTGGCCGGTAGTTTCCTAAGATGGGCTAGCACGTTGTAGTCCACTTTATTTCCATGTGTCTCGATTTCTTCCTGAATGGGTATTTCTTCTACCGGGTTGGTTCTTCCCGAACAACCACCGCTTTCCTTTATCCTTTGGACCCATTCTCGGAGGTAGAACTCTTTCACTTCTCGAGTTAACTTCGTAATTTCTTCGAATCTAGTATTGAGTTTGCTGGTGTCTCCTCTTGAATCGGAATGACAGGTTCTTCTGGATTAGCTTCAGAGTCTGAAGGCTCTTACTCTATCGTGACTGGAGCTCCTCAAAAGTCGCAAATAGATTCGTTGCTTGTTGAACTCTCGTAGCCTCTTTGGTGGATGTCTTCTTTGTCATTGTGATTGTCGAGATTGTGTATGAGTTGATAATTGTCATTTGTATCGGAATCGATGTCTGGATTGTTGCTAGTTACGTAATCGTTAGAAACAGTCAAAATGTAGCCAACGCCATAACCCTTATCATTATAAGATCCCACCGGAGTGAGCAAATAATCATACGGAGTCGGAGGTTCGAGAAATTTCTCCCCGAATCGGAAACAACTATCCTAGGATAAGCAGCCCCTAGTCTAGCCTTAAGAGCCTCGGTCTTCTCTTCTTCGTCGATTTTCTTCTTCTCTTCAATCGTCTCCTGTTGAGGTGGTTCTTCTATCCAAGTGATAGTGCCGACTTGACAGGTTTCAAACCCTGAGTTGATGCTAGCACCAAAGCGGTTTTGATGTGATCCAAAATCTTCTTCGCAGACTTTGTCCAAGCGGTAGTCCATCCATCATCAGTCACATAGAGATCTATCGGAACAATGAGATCCGTCGAGATAACATTGACGGAACCTCCTTTCTGGGGTTCCTTCATGTACTCCTTCGGGATCGTTATATTCCCTTTCCGAAGATTGTCGTTGAGCCAACTTTTGAAGGTAATACAATCTTCTATATTATGCCCAAGCATCCGGTGGTAAGGGCAAAAGTTGGGATCACCTTTCTTGTCTACTTCTTCTGGTCTCTTAGGTTCTGGCAGTTGGAAATCTGGAGTCTTTACCAGACTGCGGAACATTTTCGGCTCTGCCTCATTCTTGAACGGATACTCCCTGCTCAAAAGCTCCTTTAGCGTACGTTGTGGACGAGGCGGTTGTTCATTCTGTTGGGATGACTTATAGCTGGGTCGGGGTTGCTGCGGCCGTTCTGACGGTATTTGTATCTGCTGCTTGCCTTTATCGACAGCTGCGACGATCCCAGACTTCTTTTCAAAAGTTTTCACGGGCTTCTGTTTGTCTGTTTTGTCGGTGAAACTTAATTGCTTCGCCTCCTCTTGCAAGCTTCCAGCCTTGCTTAACAACTTCTCAAAAGTCTTAATAGTAAATCCCTTGAGGAGAAGTGCTATCGAGCAGTGAATGCTCTTTAGTAAAATGCCGACTGCATGCTGTTCTTGTAGCTGTGGTTCACACTTCATACTTAGATTCCTCCATCGAAGTATGTAGTCCACTAGAGTTTCGTTCGGCTTCTGCTTCTCTACCACTAAATCACCTATAGTGATGTGGTGCTGAGCTCCGACAAATCGCTTGATGAAGAGGTTCTCTAATTCTGAAAATGTCTTCACCGAACCGTTCGGTAATTCCACATACCAATCAAAGGCGATCCACGACGAGTCGGCGACAAATTGTCAGAAGAGTAAAGCATCACTTCCGCCGGCATTGCAACAACTGGCACGAAAATGTGCAACATGCTGCCGAGGGTTTCCGGTTCCATCAAAGTCTTGAACATAGGTGGTACAAAGCCTTTCGGATATTGGACATCGTCGAATTCTTCAGGGTAAGGTCTACCCCTCCGAATGGATGTCCCGCTATTTGATTGTGCCAAGGCTTCTCGCACCTGCTGTTCCACCATGCTCTTAATATCCTTTTCCGGAATCATGCTTTGTGTTGCATCCTTCTTTAATTGATCATCCCCGTTGACGGACGTAATCTCCTTTCCTCCATCTACAATGTTAATGACTTCTGGGGGTGTCTCTCTTTGGGGTTAAACCTGACTCTGGAGAGTGGCTAGGGCTACAGCCATCTCTTCCATCCTTTTTGCCATTTGGGCGATCGTATCATCTTTTTCTTGAAGCTGCCTCCTCATTATTTCCGGCTCCTCTCTTTCTGTGGCTGCAGGGGCACCTTGTGAAGCTGACGAAGCTCGTGTTTCAACCATGTTAATTTCTGCATATTCATCATCCATGAACTCTGACGAGTCAACCTCATCTGCGAATTTCTCTTCTCTTTCCCTTGCTAATCGCAGAATATCAGTTCTTAGCTTTTCCATAGCATCTTCTAGTGGTCTTTTTTGTACATCCTTGCAGTTGTCATGTGATAGCTGTCGGGTTTCCTTCTCATGAGTCCCCTTTACTGCGGTAGCACTTTCTTCGGACTCAAGTCTCCTGACGAGACTTTCCTTCTCAGGCTGTTGTTTTAATCTTAATTGTCCGGTAGTGGGACGCCATACCATCCTTCTAGCAGCAGAAGGTTTAGGATCGGATGGTCTGTCAGCCAAATGCTGGAAGGTAGTATCCTCTCTAATTTGTAGTCCTGAAACAACGACAGGTAGACTAGCTTTCATTCTCTTATTTGGCTTTTCTGCAGTGATAGCAGGTTCCACTCGCGGCCCAAGACGGGACTTGGCTGGCACCCGCCCTATCCTTCTTAAAATTTCTGATACAGGGCATTTTTCTTTCTTTGCTAACTTTTCTATCAGGGTTTGCAGTCGAGAAATGGCGTAATTCTAGCCCTTTTCTTACGGCTATCATTGTAATATACGAGCTGAGGCAATGCGGCAGCAATCTTATGAACATTTTCCTCATCCTCTGCAGCGGAGAGGGGATGGAATCTACTTCCTCTCAAAAGTGGTATGTATTCAGGCAGCGATGTATATTCAGGCAGTTCTGGGATTTCTTCTAGGAAAGCAACTTCAGCAGCTCTGGCTTCTCTAGCAATCTTTCTACTTCTGTTCCTTCTCTGAGTCCGTGTCAGTGATGGAATTCTCAAGCTGGACCCGATTTTAAAAATAGAAGGTTTCACAGGAAGGTCTGTACCCTCCACGGTAACAGGTTCATCACAGTTCTGAATTTCCTTCCCCTTTAGTATGTCAGAAGCTGGGGTAGGTGCAGAGACAACTAGACCAGTGGGGGTAGCAACAACAGTCCTTCTGCGAACAACATTACTCCTTTCAGATGGAATCTTTTGCAGAGGAGGGAATTCATGAGTTGACTTGAGGTTAAACTCAATCAATGACTTCTCAGTTTCTGGTACTTTGCTTGTGAGTGAAAAGAGAGTGACGTTGGGGTTTTTGATGTCGGCGTCCCCGAATCCTTGTCCGAATCGAATAATTCCATTGTCAGGCAGTTCGTCCTTGAACACGGCCAGGTCGAGTCCGTTGACGAAGGAGAAGATCAGTTTTGGGGCTTCCATTTCTGTAGGGCAGATCTCAAGTGTTAATCTCCGAATCGTGCTTTTTTTTATCATACAACTTATGACGAAAAAGAAAGAGTCCGAACACATTTCTGTTAACCTTAGTGTATTTGTTATATTAAAAAAAATTGATTTTTCGAAAAGATTTGTTCGTTAGGAAGGAGAATTATTAAAAGAAGGAGAGTTGTAGGAAGAGTAAAAGGAATTGATTAGGAACTGGAAAAGGAAGAGAAAGTCTTGTAGAAACTTCTCGACCCGCAAGACCGCTCCTAAACTAATACCTATTGGGGGTCCACCCCATCTCAGAAATGAGGTAAAAGGATCTCGGAACCTCTCTATTTAGGGGTGTCTAAACAGTGGTTCCTAAATCCGAGAGAATGTTGGCTATACTTGTTCAAGGTAGAAATGAACATGGTATTCCAACGGAAAGAAGGGTAGTTTGATCCACTAGGAACATGGATACACTACCGATTTTTGAAAGCAGAATTATCTGATTAAAATGGAGAGAAGAATTTTTCCCCAGCGGAGTCGCCAGAAATTGTACGGCTTATTTTTAGGGTAAGTGTTGTATTTTAGAAAAGAGGTCGCATACAGAAATTGTCGGCGAATTTTTAATTTAATTTAAATAAATAATTTGAAAAGTAGTATTTGATTTTGAAAATAATTTTAAATTTGAAAATTTTAAGATATGAAATCAAACTGATCTCACATCCCGAATAGTTTATATAAACGAGCACCGCATCACAAACCGTGTATCTACAACGAAGAATAGACACACTGCTTGATGATAGGGCTCGATTAAATAAACTAGAAGATTTGTGACATCCGTTTGGTCTGCGAACCAATTTTATAAGCCGACAAATTCCCTCGCTTAATATGAAAGCATTAAACGGGGTTTATATTACTCAGGTTCTTAAAATTCCCTATAAGGGCAAGCCCCTATAGTTAATTACATCTTAAGTGACGGGAATCACCTAAGAAAACTCTCGATAATAATCAGTAGTTCTACTCTCAAGAATTTCAAAGTTTAAGTTTTCAAAGGATTGAATTTTGGAATTTCAATAGGGAATGGATCAAATTTGGAACATTTTGTTTTAGGAGTCCAAAGGAAGAGGAGTAGGGTAAGTTGAGGATCCAATAGGAATCTTGGAAACTTCCCAAATATCCTATTGTTTGGCTTCGAGTTTAATAAAATCCTAATATTATCTGATATTTCAATCTTGCCAATTTTGATTAATTAGGACTTATATTCGTATGACAAAATCATACAAATAGCCTTGAAGATGTGAGGATTTATGTTGTACCAAACGACTACCTCGGAGTCCTAAGACCGGTTAGGGCTTAATTTACATAATATGATCATGCAAATGCCTAACGAAGAGTTGAGGATTTATGTTGCACTAGGCAAACTGCCTCGAAGTCCTATGGCTTGGTTATTTAATTCTAAGAAAGTTTCTGTTGAAGTAGACTCAGGTTTTGCTGATGAAGATGGTCGTGCTGCCCACCATGCTCCGAGCTCCTTGTTGTTGCAGAGGTTTAGTTTTAGAAGTTATAAATCAAAGGATGAGAGAAGTGTTTTGGTTTAGAGAATTTTTTTTTTAAATCCAAGTGTTTTTTATGTTTTAATTAAAACAAATCTTAAAGTTGATTATAACAACGCCAGTTAAGATCCCACGGTTCCATCCTTCCAACATCGTTATTTTTATCGGATTCACTTAGTCCAGATGAATTTACTAAACTCAACTAAATGAGTTCCACACTTTGATTTAGACCGTGGGAAATCCCGTTAGCAACACGTAGGTTACATCATCCGAGGTATTCCCGATCATCCAACAAGACGTTTTAATTTAGTTGTAGTTGTAGTTTTGTATTCTATTTGTGATTAAATTTTGAGTTGTTTTATATTTTGAAATGTTGTGGCGGTGAATTTTATCTTGTAATGACTTTTAATTTAGTTTTGGTTTTGGTTTTAGGGACTATCCTAAAGGTGTGGGTTTTCATGCAACGAGTTGTTTATCATGCAAGAAAAGTAAGTGCGATGCGATTAAATAAATTGCAATAAGGTAAATTGCAATAAAATAAAAGCGTACTCGGAGGGTCTTCCCGTCATCCCAAGCTGCACTTAAAACACAATTAGAATATTTAAGATTTAAAGCAAGTCCCTAGGTAAAGCTAAGGGAAGGATTATGGTTTTCTACCAAGGTCCTATTCCTATAGCTAGTCATCTCCTATGACGTCTAGGTTCTTGTGTTTTGGTTTAAGGACAATTTTCTTCATCGAAGAACAATTAATTTCAATTGTTCTTATAAACATTCCATCATATCGAGGAAGTGCTTAAGACGAGTCTTAAACATCTTTTCAATATTTCTAGGATTATTTTTAAGTCCAAGAGAATTTAATTATACAAATGAATTAATCGTCCGGAATTCAAGTTTTGTTGTTATCTTACTCAGTGAACCAGGACATTTGAATATCCTATGAGGGAAATAACATTTCACTTAATGTTCTATTTAGGAGTTATGACAACAAAAGCTTTTGAGGGCAAGTTGATGTTCAAATGGTTTGTGATTTAATTTAATTTCAGTTAATGGGTTTAAATTTGGAATAGTGTTCAAGTTGGTTTATATTTATTTTTAAATTTCTTTATGTCTTAGGTGATGTTATTTTTTAATTCAATTTAATTTAACTTTAATTTAATTTAATTTGGTTTAGTTTTAATTTTAATTTAATTTATTTAATTTAATCTAATTTTAATTTTAACTTGATTTTATTTTTTTTATTTAATTTAATTTAATTTAATTTAATTTAATTTAATTTAATTTAATATGATTTAATTTAATTTAATATGATTTAATTTAATTTAATTTAATTTAATTTAATTTAATTTAATTTGATTTAATTTGATTTAATTTAATATGTTTTAATTTAATTTAATTTAATTTAATTTAATTTACTTTAATTTAATTTAATTTTAATTTTAATTTAATTTTAATTTTAATTTTAATTTTAATTTTATTTTTTATGTTTTAAAGATGATTTAATTTTAATTATTAAAGTATTAATTTAATTGAAATTTTAAAAGGATTTAATTTAAATAATTTAACTTTAATTTAATTTAATGATTAAGTCTTTTAGCATTTTAAATCTTAAATTTGGATTATCATTTTAATTAGGAATTAAATATTATTGAGATGATTAATTTAGGGATTCTTAAATTAAAGAACAAATCTCTTCCTAATAATGTCCCTATTTTAATAATTCCAATTTTATCATTCTTCCAAATTTAATCAATTATTTAATTAAGATTTATTTTAATTATTTTTAAATTGTTTAATAGGTTTCTACCCCTATTATTCAAATTTCAATCATCCAAATCATATTAGGATCAAATATTTTACTCTTTAATTTTATTAAGCCTAAAGTTTTAATTAAAGGTTAAAATTTTAATTATCATTTTGCCCTTTAAGCTTAATAATTTCATAACTCACTAAATTGAGCTTAAATGAACTTGAGATTTTTAAGTGACTTCACTCATATGTCAATAAAGGCATGAGAGGAGAAAATGTGATTTTTCTGTATTTAATTTATTTATGTAATTATTTTTGGTGAAAAATAGGGATTTCCAAGGAAAATTTAATAATATGACCAAGGGAAATTTTCTGTCCTTAAGAAAATTATGGGACATTCCTAATGACCAGAGGATCACTTGGACCAATTTTGGTGATTTTTTGAATTATATTCTTTTTATTATAATTATTTTGAGTTTTAGAGTATTAATTAATTTAAAAATAAAATAAAGGTTGAAAAATGAATTTTATATTTTTCAAAAATCTCTCTAATATCAAGGAAACCAGGGAACCAGTTTTTATAATTTTGTGATTTTTCTTTGATTTATTAGAATTATTTTAGTGGAAATGATAAAAAATAACATTTTTTACTTTTAAAATAACCTTAGGGCTTTAAAATTTAATATCTCATCATATAGACTTAAGAAAAATATGGGGTTTGTTCCTAAGTGATTAAAATTCAAAATGTGACATTTTGGTGAATTTTATTATTTTTGTGATTTTTATTATTTTTTAATTATTAAAAATATTAAAATAATGCAAAAAATCAACTTTTTTAGAAAATTGAAATTTTAATTTTCTTAAATTCCCCTAATATCATAAACGCTCCAAAACCAATTTGGTGAATTTTTGAAAAGTATTTTGAAAGTTATGAATTTTTAAAGTTTAAATTGGCTAAATGATTTAATCAACCCATTTGGTGGGGCTAACCAAGTCCAATTGACTTCAAATTTTTATGGTTGGTTCCTCTGATCCTAAAGGTTAGTGGAGAATTGATTTCAAGTCAATTTGATGTATGATTAGCTCTAAATAATTAAGGAGCTATTTTGGGTGTTCAAGCCAATTAGGGTTATTCCAAGTGGATTAATCCAAAACCTATTTTTCCTAGAGTCCTCTGGTCATAATAAACATCACCAAATTTTCCTAGAATTTATTTCACAATATGCTAATTATTGGAATTAAAATACTCAAACTAGCAACCTAGAGTTGAAAAATCAATAACTCTTCATAGGGATGGCCTCTGACTTTAGAAAATTCAGGGAATGTTCCCAAATTCAGAGGCTTCAAAAGCCCTATGGTCTCATATCATGGTGAATTGTATACATGCATGGAGAATTGAAAATGTGCAGAGAGTAAATAAATTATTAAAAATCAAATACTTAATGAAATTAAATGATTTCTTTTCCACATTATTCTCCTCTATTCACTGAGCAAGAGGGTATTTTTATTTTATTTTTATGATTTTTCTACACAAAGTTATGCATTTTTCAAGTTCTGGTAATTAAATAAATAGGAAAATAGCCTAATTTCCTACTTATCCATGCGGCGCCATCATCCTCGGCATCTCCGAACGGCCAAGCGGCGCACTCCCATTAGACGCCGCCTTCCGACTCAGTGCCGCGCGGCCCGCGGTTCATGTACCATCTCCTGGTCCGACGCCATCTGAGTCGTCCGTCCGCACGTGTATTGAATGAACGACATCCGTTCATCGTCCCCAAGCCTCCTAGCCTGAGAACTGTTCGTCTTCTAGGACTAAGATCTCACTCGATACTTGACCAAATTGGACGTTCTTAAGCTCTATGGATTCGTCTTGAGAAGAAGAACACATCCATACGGTTTAAGTGGCATGAAATTGACTCAATAAAAATGGAGAATGTTCAGAAGCTCGGGAAGAAGAGTGAGACCATACCTTTGCTCAGAGAAGTGTGTCTTCGATCTGAGGGTTGTGTCACCTTCAATTGCATCCAAGAAAGCTCCAGATGAAGTCTCCTGGCCTGGTGAATTGTCTAGGTAGGATTTCGACCACGGCCGATTACAAAGCTTGGAGTCTGGAACAGATGGGTGGCCTGGAGAGGGGGCTTTTGCTGGTGGACTTCTTCCCTTGGTCCGGTGAAGGTGTAGGATCAATCAATTTGGGGATTGGTCCACTGTGAAGAAGTGTCCTGGTTTTTGTGCTGAAGTTTGAACTCAAAATTGAGCTCAGCTAGAGGGAATTGGGGCTGGAATCCAGTGGGAATCAAGTGCTCTAGGTGTAGAGAGTTGTCTGGAATGATTTTGGCAAAGTTTCCTTAAGGTTGGTTCAACACCTCTCCCATGGCCGAGAGAGGGGGTGTTTAAATAGGAGAGGCTGGAGGGCCTCCCAGGGGGAGTTAGGGACTGCGATCAGCTGCTCTTGGCAAGAGAAGAACAGCTCGCAATGGCCACTGGGGATGGGGCAGCTCAGCGGTGGGAATTCCAAACTTTGGCTCCTCCCGAGGTCTCGGCCATGGTGTTTTCCGGTGACCCGTGTGGTCGGCCGGCAGGCATGGGTCACCCTCGAGTCTCGGTGGGTCGTGGCTGGAGGTTTGTGCGATCAATTGGCCATGGACATGTGTAAAGGGCTTGGATTAAAATGGTATGGGGAGAGGCTCATTTTGGGTCCAAATGGGTCAACCCACCATTTTGGGTTTGGTGCACCCTTCCAAGTTCTGGTTTTGGGCTGGGAGGATCATGTGAGTAAACCTACCAAAGGTAGTGAAGTCCACATCAAGGATTAGGTGACAAAGTATGGTTTAGAGTGAATCATGTTTAAGGTAAAAAGGGTTTAAAAAAGGTTTAAGAAAGAGATCCCCTCTCTTGCCATTAATGGTTTGGTGAGGTGGAAAGTGGATTCCATGGCTCTCTTGGCTCCTATGGGGCTCATGCATGGCTTCATGGCTTGCACATAGCTTGGCTTACTTGTATGAAAATGGATTTTGACATTTTTGATAAATGTATGAGAGGTTAACATGAAGCTTGATTTAGAACAAATTCATATTTGATTGGAACTTTAGGGATGGTTTTAATTGAAGCCATGATGAAGAAGAGTGTCATATGGGCTTTGTATGAATTTTGGGCCTTTAAAATTTAGTGAAGATGGGCTTTTAAAATGATTTAGGGAAGTGGGCTTTTGGATTTCAAAAAAATTTTAGGATGATAATTTTGTAAAGGATTGGATCCAATAAGTGTTGAATTTAATTTAGGAAGGTTTCATGAATGATTTGGAATAAATTTGAAGTGGTTTGGGCTTGAATTGGGTTGGATTTGGACCTCTTTGGTAAATGGGCCAATGTAGGTCAAATTGGGCTAACTTGGGCCAATGTTGGGCGAGGGTTGAAATTGATGTAAAATAAATGTTGGGAAATGTTTATGGGAGTGTTTGAAATAGGTTTTGGCTTTGGTTGTGTTTTGATTTTGGGGTTTGGGCTTATTTGGGTTAGGTTAGGGTTTAGGTCAAAATTGGGCCTTTTAGCTTTGGGTTAAATTTGAGTGGAGTTTGGGTCTAAATTTTGGGTAAATCATGTTAGTGTTTTGTTTGTGGGGATGTTAAGGAAGGTTTAGAAAAGTTTGGGGTTAATTGGAGTTGAATTGGGTTAGTTTGGGTTAGGTTTGGGTCATGGGTCCAAATTGGGCTTTAAGGCCAAAAGTGAAATTGGATTCAAATGTCAATCAAATTGGACTTGGATCTGGTCTAGATTGGTGTTGGGAATGTTAAATTGAAGTTTAGAATTGAATTGGACCAGAATTTGGGTCAATTAGGTAGGTTTGGCTTGACATTGGGTTCACTTTGGGTTAAAATGGGTATTTTGGGTATTTGGAGGGTATTGGGGTATTTTTGGAATTTTTGGTATTTTTGGCTATGGATGATCAACTTGATTGGTGAGGAAATGTTTAGGAATGGTTTTGAGGAATTTTGGGTGATTTGGAAATTTTGGAGGATTTGGGTAATTTCAAGGGTTTTGGGTAGGCTAGGCGGGTGTAGGGTCCCGGCGGTCAAAAATTGAAAATTTAGAAAATTAAAGATTGGATGAATGTAAGTGGAATGAAATCATTTTGTTTGAGCCATGAAGCCATATCAAGCTCACATGAGCCATGAAGGGACTCATTTGAGGCATTCACTATGTTGTTCCTAACCCTCTTAGCCAAGGGCTTAGGGGTTAAGGACCATCCATGTGAATCACCTTCATGAGTCAGGAGGTCAAGTTGGGTATATGTGTGGTTTTAGGAGGTGTGTGAAAGTGTAGTGTACAAGTGTAGGGTGTGTGTAAGTCAGCCCTCACCGGACCGAGCTACCCGGAGGCGATCCTAAGGCCAAAGAGTCCCATAGGAACCCATCCTTTAAACTTCCACATTTGATTTCAACCCTCCAGGTGATTAGGGGTCTACGAGTCAAGTTTGTGGAGTTTGCGGGGAGTTAAGAAGTGGTTTGAATTTCTAAGTGGTGGGTCCCAATTCTAATCCTCTAGGATAGTCAAAGGAAAAGCCTAAGGCTAGATCCTAAGTACTAAAGAGAAGAAGAGAAGACCTCATCAAAAATGAGGTCAACAATAACATGTGTTTGTGAACATCATTTTTCAATAATAATGAATTTCTTATCGACAAATTAAATTGAAATTTGCTCTGATATGTTCCCATTAACCTGTTGCTTGCAAGAAAATGTCGAACAACTAGACTCCTATTCACTTTTCAAAGTTGCGTGTGTTTGGCATTGGACTGCTGATGTATCGAGAAAGAATCAAGGATCCACTTATACTTTAACATGACACAGACCGAACTATTATATAATGGGCCATTGTTTTCTATTGCTAATAAATGGGGAGCTAAAAGGGGATTGCCTGTGCATGAGTTCAGAACCTAACAACCAAACATCACTAAAGAAAAATTGAAACCAATGGGTCAGAAAAGAAAACTTGACTCTGGGAGATTAAAGTCAGTGGTAGTCACTACAACTTAGGGGATCATAAAAGCATCCATTGTGGGATTCAATAAATTGACTGCAGGATTGACTCGGGCCCAGAGACGAAATAGAAATAAACGACTTAAATGGATTGAGGAAAAAGAACAATAGAATGTGAAATTTATGAAGGAAGACACCTCTAGATTAGAATTTCCAATCTCTGAAGATATGCCTGGAGAGGTATATCCTGTTCTGGGAGTAGAGAATCTAGATCTCGAAGAAGAGGAAGCAATAGAAAGGATAGTTTTGGCATCGACTCCATATGCGTTTATACTCGACCTCACAACATCAGATAAATCTATTATTAGACAAATTATTTCGAAAGAAGAATTGAGGCGCATTCAAGCTATCAAACAAAATTCTTTTGAGCAATTCAAACATATCAATGGAGGGCTATCAACATACTTGAAGGAATTAAATTAGTCATGAGAGTCTTCGACGAAGAGGAGCAAGCTACCATTGTTAAACATATAATGGAAGCTCGAGATCTTGGATGAGCTTAAAGCTTGAAGAAGAGAACATTCTCTGAGCCCAATAAATGGATATACTGTAAAGGGCAGGTAACTATCAAATATGGATGTTGTTACAACTATGCTAAAGATAAAGACGAAAATCCTCCAGGAATTCTACAACATAAACATGTAGACCCGATGCCAACAGTCCTTGTTCAAATCATCAGACGACTTGCAGTTTGGGATATAATATCGCATTTTTGTATTCTGAACAGTGCATTGTCAACATTTACGAAGAAGGGGATTGCATCCCGCCACATACAGATAGTTATGACTTCGAGAGACCTTTTTTACATTGTCACTCTTGAACAGATGCTCTATCATATTTGGGAGAGAGTTAAGGATCGTGGGACCAGGAGAATTTCACGGGTCTTACCAGATTCCCTTTTCACGTGGATCAGTCCTGGTCTTATAAGGGAATAGAGCCGATGTTGCTAAACATTGCATACCTAGTGTAAGCAGACAATGGATTTCCATTACACTACGATGTCGGCATATTTTTAGGTTATGTGTTTTGCAAAGGAGTCGCCTACAGAAGTTGTCGACGAACATTAGATTTTAAATTTAATTTAAATATATATATATATATATATAATTTAGAAAGTAACTTTTGGTTTTGAAAATTTTGAATTTAAAAAATTTTAAGATATGAAATTAAACTGATCTCACATCCCAAATAGTTTATATAAATGAGCACCACACCACAAACCGTGTATCTATCTCGAAGGATAAACACACTGCTTAATGATGGGGCTCGATTAAATAAACTAGAAGATTTGTGACATCTGTTTGTCTGCGAACAAATTTTATAAGCCAATAAGTTCCCCTGCTTAATATAAGGGAATTAAGCAGGGTTTATATTACCTGGGTTCTTAAAGTTCCCTATAAGGGCAAGCTCCTATAGCTAATTACATTTTAAATGACGGGAATCATTTAAGAAAACTCTCGATAATGATCAGTGGTTTTGCTCTCAAGAATTTCAAAGTTTAAGGTTTTCAAAGGATTTGAGTTTTGGAAATTTCAATAGGGAATAGATCAAGTTTGGAACAATTTATTTTAAGAGTCCAAAGGAAGAGAAGTAGGAGAAGCTGAGGATGCAAGAAGAATCTTGGCAACTTTCCAAACAATCCTATTGTTGGGCTTCAATTTAGAAATTTATTTAATGTTTCAATCTTGCCAATTAATTATAGGAATTACATTTACATAATCACCTGATTATGCAAATAACCTGGAAGATAGGAGTATTTAAGTCGTATCAGACGACGACCTCAGATTCCTAAGCGAGTTAGGGCTTATATTGCACAACAAGGCTGTGCAAAGGCCTAAAAGAACAAGTGAGGATTTATGTTACACTAGGCGGACTACCTCGAAGTCCTATGGCATATTATTTAATTATAAGAAAGGTTTAGCTGGTGTAGATCCGAATTTTGCTGAAGTAGATGGTCGTGCTGCCCACTATGCTCCGAGCTCCTTGTTGTTGCAAAGTTTTTGTTTTAGAAGGTGAAAATTAGGAGATGAGAGAAGTGTTTTGGTCTAGAAATCTTAAAGTCCAAATATTTTTAATATTTTAATTAAACAAATCTTAAAGTTGTTTAAATAGAACCGATTAAGATCTCACGGTTCCGTCATCCTGGCACCATTATTTTCATCGAATTCACTTAGTCTAGATGAATTTACTAAACTCAACTGAATGAGTTCCACACTTTCATTTAGACCGTGAGAAATCTTGTCTGGAACACGTGGGTTACATCATTCGAGGTATTCCCGATCATTCAACGAGACATTTTAATTTAGTTGCAATTGTAGTTTTGTAGTTCGGTTTGTGATTAAAATTTAAGTTGTTTTATATTTTGAATGTTGTGGCAGTGGATTTTATCTTGTTGTGACTTTTAATTTAGTTTTGGTTTCAGTTTTGTGGCTATCCTAAAGGTTTCAGTTTTCAAGCAACAATCTTGTTTAACATGCAAGAAAAAGTAAAGTGCAGTGCATGTAAGTAAATTTCCATAAAGTAAATTGCAATAAAATAAAAGCGTACTTGGAGGGTCTTCCCGTCATCCCAAGCTGCACTTAAAACACATGTTAAGGCATTTCAATATTTCAACAAGTACCTAAGTAAAGCTAAGGGAAGGTTCTGGTTGTCTACCAAGATCATAATCATATAACCAGTCATTTCCTATGACGTCTAAGTTCTTGTGTTTTGTTTATGGATGATTTTCTTCACCAAATAATAATTAAGTTCAATTGTTCTTCTAAAACATCTCATCATATTGAGAAAGTGCTTAAGACGAGTCCTAAACATCTTTTCAGTACTTTCAAGATTATTTTGAGTCCAAGTAAATTTTGTTGCACATGTGAATTAATCATCCAGGGGTTTAGTTAAGTGTTGTCTCTTGCTCAGTGAACTTGGGCATTTGATTACCTCATGAATGAAGTGACATCTCACTTAATACTCCATTTAAGAGTTATAGTAATTGAAGCCTTTTGGGGGCCATTTGGTTTGTTGAGAATTTTAATCATTCTTAATTTGAAGTTTGAGTTAATGGTTTAAAGTGATTTAGTTTAATTATGAGGTTTTAATTAATAATTTTAAGTTTGGAATAGTGTTAAAATTATTTTTGGTTTAAATCTTTATACTTTAAGTGATGTTATTAATCTTTGGTGTTTCAAATTCACTTAGATTCTTCATATATCTTAATGATTTAGTTTAGTTTAATTATGATTTTTAGGTTAATCTTGATTAGTTTTATTTTTTATATTCTTACTTATGAATTGTCTTAATATTTCAAATTTGTTTTACTTTTATCATTGAGTGATGTTAATTTAATATAATTTAAATTTAATTTAATTGAATTTAACTTAATTTAATTTAACTTAATTTTAATATTTTAAATTTAATTTAATTCAATTTTTAAAATGTTAATTTAATTTAATTTTAATTTTAATTTAATTTTTACTTAATTTAATTTAATTTAATTTAATTGTTAAACCACTTATTATTTTGAGCTTTACTTTAATTTAAGGGTTATTATTTTTAATTTTTAATTTACTTTGTTTGGATTATCATTTTAATCTTAATTATGAGTTAAATATTATTTAAGTGTTTTATTTAGGGATTTTTTTATTAAAGAATTAATACCCTCTCAAGTTATATCCCTATTTTTAATAATTCAAATTTTCATTAATCTTCCAAAATGTAAATTGTTTAAATAATTAAAGTTTCATTTTTGGTTTATTAAAAGTGATTAATGGGTTCCTACACTTTTAATTTCCCAAAGTTTCAATCATCCAAGAAAGATAGAATCAAATATTTTACCCTCCATTTTAATTAAACCTAAAATTTTAATAAAGGGGTTTAAATTCTTTAATTACCTTTATGCCCTTTTAGGCATAATTATTTCATAACTCACTAAATTAAGTTCAAATGAACTTGAAATTTTTATGTCACCTCACTCACATGTCAATTAAGACATTAGAGGAGAAAATGTGATTTTTCTGAATTTAATTTATTTATATAATTATTTTTAGTGAAAAATAAGGGATTTCAAGGAAAATTCAACAACATGACCAAAGTAAGGTTTCTGTCCTTAAGAAAATTATGGAATATTCCTAATAACCAGAGGACCAGGTGGGACAATTTTAGTAATTTTTTAAATTATATTTTATTTATTATAATTATTTTGAGTTTTAGAGTGTTAATTAATTAAAAAATAAAATAAAAGTTGAAAATTAAGTTTTATATTTTTCTTAAATCTCTCTAACCTCAAGGAGATCAAAGAAATAAATTTCACAATTTTATGATTTTTCTTTTATTTATTGGAATTAATTTATTGAAAAGGTTGGAGTATTTATTTTTTTTAATTCAAAAAATTGTTTTAAGCATTTAAAATTCAATATCTTTACTTTCAGACTTATGAAAAATATTTGGTTTGTTCTTAAGTGATTAGGAGTCAAAATATGACATTTTATGATTTTTAATATTTTTATGATTTTTATTATTTTTTATTATTTAAATATCAAAAATATCATTAAAAATGAAAAATTTTACAAAATTTCAATTTTAATTTTTATAGACTCCTCTGATATTAGAGAGCCCACAAAACCAATTTGGTGAATTTTTGAAATGTAGTTTTAGAGTTATAAATTTTTAAAGTTTAATTTTGATAATGTGGCTTAATTAATTCATTTAGTGGGGTTAATCATTTCCAATTGACTTCAAATTTTTATACAAGGTTCTCTGTATACTACAGATTAATGGAGAATTGATTTTAAGTTATTTTAATTTTTGGTTAACCCTAATTAATTAAAGTTCAGTTTTGAGTAATTAGGCCAATTAGGGTTATTCTTAATGAATTAACTCAAAATATAATTATCCTAGGGTCCTCTGGTCCTAAAAAACTTCCCTAAACTTTCCTAGAATTTTCTAAGCAATATGCTAATTAATGGAATTAAATACCAAAAACAGTGACATAAACTTGAAAAATACATAACTTTCTATAGCAATGGCCTCTGACCTTAAAAAATTCCGGGAATGTTCCCAAGATCAGAGGCTTCAAATGCCCTGTAGTCTCATGTTATGGTGAATTGTCTATACAAATGGAGAATCAAAATACTGAAATGAGTAAATTATTAATTAAAAGTAAAATACTAATCGAAATAACTTGATTTCTTTTCCACATTATTCTCCTCTGTTCACTGAGCAAGAGGGTATTTTTAGTTTATTTTTATGATTTTTCTACACAAAGATATAAATTTTCTAAGTTTTGGATATTTAAATAAATAGAAAAAATTCTATTTATCTACTTATCCGACTCAGCGCTGCGTCAACCTACGGTGGATTGAAAGACCACGCGGTGCGCTCCCATTTGACACCGCCATTTGAGTCAGCCGCCACGCGTCCCGTTGTTCCGCTCCTTCCTCTGATCTGATGCATTCTGAGCCGTTCAACCGATACACGCGCGATCGGACGGCGCCTGGTCATTGTCTACGACTGGTGTGCACCCGTGAAAATCCACACTAAAACCCTAAGAACTTTTTTATTTCTCACTGGATTTTCGTGTTCTTATGCTCTATGGATTCATCTTGAGGAGATGAACACATCCATATGGTTTACATGCCATGAAATTAACTGAAATGAAATGGAGAATTGTTGGGAGCTCGGGAGGAAGGAATGATCCATACCTTTGCTCTAAGAAGTGTAGCTTCAATCAGAGAGTTGTGTCACCTTCGATTGCACCCAAGGAAGCTCTAGATGAAGTCTCTGGCTCTAGGGAATTGTCTTGGTATGAAAGTGTCCACAACCGATTTCAAAGCTTGGAGGCTAGAGTAACTGGGTGGCCTGGAGAGGGGGCTTTCACTGGGGAACTCCTTCTCTTGGTCCTATGCAGGTTTGGGTGAGTTTAATTTAGATTTGGTGGAAGTTTGGGAGATGTCCTAGTTTTAAGCTTCAATTTGAACTCAGAAATTGAGCTCAGTTGGGAGAAATTGGGGCTGAAATCCAATGGGGATCAAGTGCTCTATGTGTGGAGAGTGGTCTGGAGCAATTTTGACAGAGTTTCAGTAGGATTTTTGTTCAGCACTTCCTTTGGTTGAGAGGTGGTGTGGTTTAAATAGAGGTGGCTGGAGGGCTTCCCAGGGGGGTTTAATGGCTTGGATCAACTACTCTGGTGAGGAGAAGAATAGCCATGGTGGCCATTAGGCATGAGACAATTCAGCAAGGAAGAATTCAAAAATTGGCTCACATGGGTGCTCTCAGCCTGGTGGTTTCCGGCGGCTGTGGTGGCTGGCCGGCCAGGGTGAGGTCACCCTCAAGGTCTGGGAGGTCAGGGCTGTGCAGTCAATTGGCCATGGACATGTGTAAAGGAGTTAAATTGAAATGGAATGGGGAAAGGCTATTTTGGGTCCAAATGGGTCAACCCATGGTTTTGGGCTAGGTTCACCACCCAAGGCCTGATTTTGGGATGAAAAGAATCGCTTGGGTCAGCCAAGAGAAAATGGTGTGGTCTCCATCCATGGTGAGGTGGCTAAACTTGGTTTAGTGTGTACCATGAATGGGGTTAAAAGTGCTTAAGGAAGGCTTAAGAAAGGGGCCCCTCCTCTTGCCATTAATGGCTTGGTGAGGTGGAAAGGGGCTCCCAAGGCTTGTATATGGCTTAGGCATGGCTCCATGGCTTCATATGGCTTAGGGATGGCTTAGTTTGGTTTCATGAAAGTGGGTTTTAAGGATTTAGGATATTTAGGGGTAATTTGGCACATGGGTTAGTTTAGAAAAGTTTAATGATGAATTTGAAACTTAGGGAGTGATTTAAATTAAAGGGGATGATGAGGAGAAATTTCATATGGGCTTTAGGATAGATTTTGGGCTTTTGGATTTATTTTAGATGGGCCTTTAGAAAGGTTTAAGGAGGTGGGCTTTTAGGTTTGAAAACAAATTGGTAAATAGAAGTTTTGTAAAATATTGGGCCAAACATAGGTTGGGTTTAGTTTAGGGATGTATCATGAGTGATCTAGAATAGGTTTGAAATAATTTGGAGTTGAATTGGGTTTAATTTGGGATTTTTTTGGTAAAGGGGCCAAAGTGGGTCAAATTGGGCTAACTTGGGCTAAGGTTGGTCTAGTGTAGGATTTGATGTAAAAATAATGTTGAGAAATGTTTATGGGGGTGCTACAAAGAGTTTTCAACTTTGGTTGGGCTTTGATTTTGGGATTTGGGCCCATTTGGGTTAGGTTTGGGTTTAGGCCAAAAATGGGGATTTTGGTTTTAGGTTAGGTTTGGGTGGATTTTAGGTTAAAATTTGGGGAAAATCTTGTTAGTGTTTTGTTTTTGGGGA
The DNA here is from genome assembly GCA_022702705.1 of Papilionanthe hookeriana x Papilionanthe teres. NCBI lineage: Eukaryota > Viridiplantae > Streptophyta > Magnoliopsida > Asparagales > Orchidaceae > Papilionanthe > Papilionanthe hookeriana x Papilionanthe teres. The sequence goes on from CM040422.1 coordinate 180,825,115, forward strand.
TGTTATGAAGGTTTAAGAAAAGATTTAGGGTTAATTGGAGTTGAATTGGGCTGGTTTGGGCTATGTTTACGTCATGGGCCAAAATTGGGCCTTAGGCTTCAAATTGGAATTGGATCCAAATGTCAATCAAATTGGGCTTGTATTTGGACTAAATTGATATTGGAGATATTTAATTGAAGTTTAGAATTGAATTGGGTCAAATTTGAGGTCAATTGGGTTGATTTGGTTTGACATTGGGCTTACTTTGGTTAAAAATGGGTCAAATTAGGGGTTTTGGTAAAAGTGGGTTAAATTGACAACATGGGTCTATAGTGTAGTTGAATAAAATATAATTGGGAATATTTGGGATTTTCTGGAATTTTCTGGGAATTTTTGGAATTTATGGAAATTTTTGTTAAAAGGGGCATTTTGGGTATTTGGAGGGTATTGGGATGTATTTTTGGAAATTTTGGTATATTTGGCTAAGGATGATCAATTTGAATGGAGATAAATGTTTAGGACTGGTTTTGAGGAATTTTGGGTAATTTGGGTGATTTTGCAAATTTTGGGTAGTTTCAAGGGCATTTGGTAGGTTTGGTGGGAGTAGGGCCCCGGAGTTCAAAAATTAAAATTTTGGAAAAATGAAGATTGATCAAGTTTGAGTAGAATGAAATCACTTTGGTTAAGCCATGAAGCCATATCAAGCCCATAAGAGCCATGAGAGACTCATTTGAGGCGTTCACTATGTTGTTCCTAACCCTGTTAACCAGTGGCTTAGGGGTTGAGGACCATCCATATGAATTACCTACAGGAGTCAAAAAGTCAAACTAGGTATGAATGGTTTGAGGATTTGGGATGTGTGTGAAAGTGTAATGTGTGTAGGTCAACCATCACCAGACCAGGCCACCTAGGGCAGTCCTAAGGCCGAAGAGTCCTATAGGGAACTCATACTTTAAACCTCTACATTTGATCTTAACCCTCCAAGTGACTTGGGGGTTTACAATCAAACTTATGGGGTTTGCAGGGAGTTTAAGAGGTGTTTAAATTTCTAAGTGGTGGGCTCCATTTCTAGTCCTCTAAGATAGTCGAAAGGGAAAGCCTAAGGCTAGATCCTAAGTACTAAGGAGAGAGAAGAGAAAAGACCTCATCAAAAATGAGGTCAACAAATGGACCCCCAATAGGTGTGGTGTGCTAACCAAACACACCGCGTGTATTGGCGTTGACCTAAGAAATCGAAAAAACCAACACAGACGTCTAAGTGACACACTTAGAACATAGTAGAAACAAATTTCCGCTGGGGAGTATTGAGTATATCTCCAAGGCTGAAGATCCCTGAACTCTCGCTGGGGAAAAGAAAAGGAAGTGAATTCCAGATCATAAGATCTGGGGAAATTCGATTTTAGATTTCATTTCATTTTTTGTTTTATGTTTTAATGTGTGAGTTTATATTTTGATTTGTTTTGAATTTCAATTTCTATTGAGGCTTAATTTAAAATCAATTCAAGGAAATCTGGATTTGAAATGAGAATTGGAACCTAGGTTCCAACCTCAGGATCGCGAAGAGAACTGGAATTTAGTTACCAGCCTCGGAGTGAGAATCGGAGTTTAAGTATCGATTGAAAAGGATGAGAATTAGAATTTAGGTACTGGTCTCTAAAGTTTAAAGAGAACTGGAATCAGGTTCCAGTCTCAAAGGTTTAAAGAGAACTAGAATCTGGTTCCAGTCTCAAAGCTTAAAGAGAACTGGAATCTGGTTCCAGTCTTGCAGGTTTAAAGAGAACTGGAATCTGGTTCCAGTCTCACAGGTTTAAAGAGAACTGGAATCTAGTTCCAGTCTAGAAGGTTTAAAGAGAATTGGAATCTGGTTTAAATCTTGAAGGTTTAAAGAGAAATGGAAACTAGATCTAATCTCGAAGGTCTAAAGAGAAATTGAAACTAGTTCCAATCTCAAAGGTTTAAAGAGAATTGGAAACTGGTTCCAATCTCAAATGTCTAAAGAGAATTAGAAACTGGTTCCAATCTCAAAGATTTAAAGAGAAATGGAAATTGGTTCCAATCTCGAAGGTGTAAAGAGAAATGGAAACTAGTTCCTTCCTCAAAGGTCTAAAGAGAAATGGAAACTAGTTCCAATCTCAAAGGTCTAAAGAGAAATGGAAACTGGTTCCAATCTTGAAGGTGGGTTTAAAGAGAAATGGAAACTGGTTCCAATCTCGAAGGTTTAAAGAGAAATGGAAACTAGTTCCAATCTCAAAGGTTTATAGAGAAATGGAAACTGGTTCCAATCTCGAAAGTTTAAAGAGAATTGGAAACTGGTTACATTCTCGAAGGTTTAAAGAGAATTGGAAACTGGTTCCAATCTCTAATGTTTAAAGAGAATTGAAAACTGGTTCCAATCTTGAAGGTTTAAAGAGAATTGGAAACTGGTTCCAATCTCGAAGGTTTAAAGAGAAATGGAAACTAGTTCAAATCTCGAAGGTCTAAAGAGAAATGAAAACTAGTTCCAATCTCGAAGGTCTAAAGAGAAATGGAAACTGGTTCTAATCTTGAAGGTTTAAAGAGAATTGGAAACTGGTTCCAATCTCGAAGGTTTAAAGAGAAATGAAAACTAGTTCCATTCTCGAAGGTCTAAAGAGAAATGGAAACTACTTCCAATGTCAAAGGTCTAAAGAAAAATGGAAACTGGTTCCAATCTCAAAGGTTTAAAGAGAACTGGAATCTGGTTCCATTCTCGAAGGTTTAAAGAGAAATGGAAACTGGTGGTGACAACGGGAAGAGATTGGTGTGGAATGTCGATATTGAGGAGCCACCATCTAATATTAGCCGAATTTTATTCCTATAAGTCCCATGAAAAATTTGAGGAATTTAGGGCTAATAGTAGAAAAGGATGTTTATGACAATCCTTATAGAAGAATATCCTAAAATAATATATCCTAGAATTTTCATATAAAGAAAATCATGGAAACCCAGAGATTTCTATTGTGGGTTCTTTTGGATCTCCTATAGAAGCAAGGTTCTATAGTTAATTACATCTTAAAGAATTTTTAATTGTTCAAGAAAACTTCTGATTAATGTCAGTCATTTGTTTTCTAATTTTTTTTTAAGGAGAGATGTACCCACTATCACTCCTAAATATCATGTCATATTTATCTTTTTATGGTTAAAGTTTTGGTTTTATTTTTTTCATGTCATTATTTTTGTTTTATTTTGTTGAAATTGTTATGTTTGGTGGCTATCCTAACAGTTTTGGTTTTGTTTTCCATGTCGTTGCTTTGTTTCATTTTGAAAATATTATGTTTGGTGGCTATCCCAAAAAGTTTTGGTTTTGTTGTTGTTCATCCAGAATGTCGTCCTGCAAAACAGAGTTAGCACATCCTATAACATGTAAAGGAAATCTAAACGAAACTTTTTGTCTTCACCCTGTGAAGAAAAGATTGTCAGAAAATAATGTCATGTTCATTGCCTTAGAACTTTGTAGGATGTTTTGATTTAATATGTCCTGGATGTCGGTTTATGTCAAATTATATTGATTAATGTTTAATTTTATCGAAATATCGGATTAATTTCATTTAATATCGATATTTGTCAAATTTATATTTGAAATGTCAATTTTATGTCGGTTATGTTGATTTATGTTTGAAATGTCGATTAAGTCAAATTTTGTTTGAAATATCGAATTTATGTCGATTTTGGTTTGAAATGTTGAATTTATGTCTTGATTAAGTTTAAACTTAAATTTTGAATTCTTGTATGTTTGAATTCGAGTTGAAAGTTGGGTTAGATTAACATGAGTTCATATCTATCTGAACTTAAGTTAAAAGGTTGGAAGTTTGATTCAATATTGATTGAACTAACTAGGGTTCATGTCTGGTTGAACCTAAATTAGATTCAATATTGATTAAAAGTACTTAAGTTCATGTCTATCTGAACTTAAGTTAAAAAGTTAGAAGTTAGATTCAATATTGATTGAACTAACTTGGATTCATGTCTGGTTAAATTCAATGTTAATTGAATCTAATTAACTTGAGTTCATGTCTGTCTGAACTTTAAGTTAAAAGGTTAGTTTAGAATAGACTTAATTAAGTTTTAAGCCTTGTTTAAATAGGACTTAAAGGTTAATCAAGTCTAATAAATTAGACATAATTAGAATTACTGACCATTTAAATCCTTTTTAGGTAAGACTTTAAGTTTTAATTATCTATATTTAGTTGTAGTTTATTGAGATATTAATGAACTAGACTTAATCAAGGTTTGTTGATTTAAATCTCAATTAATTAATGATTTGATGATTTAATTAAGTCTAATATGTTAGACATAATTAAAATTTTATGTTGAATTTAGGTTTGAATTAAGTTAAGTTAAAAGTTCAATATGATTTGGTTTTAAGTTAAGGTTTGACTTAAGTTAAGTTCAAGTTAAGTTGAACCTATACTTAAAGTTGGTTTGAGTTCAATAAGGGTTGAGTCTTGAGTTAAGATTAAGTTTGGGTTAGACTTAGGTTCATGTCGGGTTGATCCTAAGTTTGATTTTGACTTATGTCTGATATGTGTTAGACTTAAGTTCAGGTTTAGGTTTGACTTAGATTCATGTCAGGTTGAACTTAAGTTTGGTTTGACTTAAGTCTAATGTAGGTCAGACTTAAGTTAGGTTTAAGTTTGACTTAGGTTCATGTTGGGTTGAACCTAAGTTAAGTTTGACTTAAGTCTAATGTAGGTTAGAGTTAAGTTAGGTTTAGGTTATATTAGATTCAATGTAAGTTGAACCTAAGGTTTAGGTTAACTTGAGTTCAAGTTAGGTTGTATTCAGGTTATATTAGATTTAATATGGGTTAAGTTTGATTGTTTAAGGTTAATTAAACCTAATTTAGGTAAGGTTTAATGACTTAATTAGAATTGTTTAAGGTTAATTAAACTTAATTTAGGCAAGGTTTAATTGATTAATTAAACTTCATATGGGTTAAGTCTAATTGTTTAAGGTTAATTAAACCTAATTTAGGTAAGGTTTAATTGATTAATTAGACTTAATATGGGTTAAGTCTAATTGTTTAAGGTTAATTAAACCTAATTTAGGTAAGGTTTAATTGATTAATTAGACTTAATATGGGTTAAGTCTAATTTGTTTAAGGTTAATTAAACCTAATTTAGGTAAGGTTTAATTGATTTAATTAGACTTAATATGGGTTAAGTCTAATTGTTTAAGGTTAATTAAACCTAATTTAGGTAAGGTTTAATTGATTTAATTAGACTTAATATGGGTTAAGTCTAATTGTTTAAGGTTAATTAAACCTAATATAGGTAAGGTTTAATTGATTTAGTTAGACTTAATATGAGTTAAGTCTAATTATTTAAGGTTAATTAAACCTAATTTAGGTAAGGTTTAATTTATTTAATTAACTCTAATGGGTTAGACATTATTAGGGTTTAGGTTAGATTATGTCTAATTTAGTTAAGACTTAATAGTTTAATTGGGTCTCATGGGTTAGACCTAATTGGGGTTTATGTTTGATTAAATTTAATGTAATAAAGGTTAACTTTAATTAAATAAATTTAAAAGATGTTTTAAACCTAATTAAGTCTAATTTTGTCATTTTAGACTTAATTGATCAAGCTTAAGGTTTAATAGGTTTAAATGATGTTTTAAACCTAATTAAGTCTAATTTTGTCATTTTAGACTTAATTGATTAAGCTTAAGGTTTAATAGGTTTAAATGATGTTTTAAACCTAATTAAGTCTAATTTTGTCATTTTAGACTTAATTGATTAAGCTTAAGGTTTAATAGGTTTAAAGGATGTTTTAAACCTAATTAAGTCTAATTTTGTAATTTTAGACTTAATTAAATAGGTTTAAATGATGTTTTAAATCTAATTAAGTCTAATTTTGTCATTTTAGACTTAATGGATTAAGCTAAGGTTTAATAGGTTTAAATGATGTTTTAAACCTAATTAAGTCTAATTTTGTCATTTTAGACTTAATTAAATAGGTTTAAATGATGTTTTAAATCTAATTAAGCCTAATTTTGTCATTTTAGACTTAATTGATTAAGCGTAAGGTTTGATAAGTTTAAATGATGTTTTAAACCTAATTAAAGTTTATCAAGTCTAATTTATCATTTTTTAGACTTTGTTAAAGTTTTTCATGAGTCTAACATGGACTAGATTCATTTCAAACATAGACTCTTAAAGAAAATAGGTTAAGTTTATAAAAGGGTGAATTTTAGGATTAAATTTATTATTTAATAATGAATTTTAATCCAAAATTTTAAAATATCATTTAAAATTATTTTTATGACTTAGAAATTATTTTCCTAGGGTCACTTTACGCTGACCCTAACACTTCTAATCATTATTATTTTATTTTTCTTAATTTTCATTTTTTTATAATTATTTATTTGAAATAATTACAAAATGACTTGAAAATTAGAAAAAAGTGTCCTAGACATGTTTTCTATCCTTGGAAAAATCATGAAACATCCACGAGGACGAGAAAGATAAATGCCTCAAAATTTTATATTTTTTCGATTTATAATTAATTTTTAATAATTAAAATACTCTAGAGTATTTACTTATTTAAAAATTAAAAAAAGGAAATAAAATTATGATTTTTATTTCATAATTTTCTCTTTTCAAGAGTTTTCCAGAGGTATTTTTATTTTATTTTTGTGACCTCTGGATCAAAAGATATGATTTTTTTTAAGTTTTTAAGGTTTTCTGGAATTTATTAATTCTAGAAAATCTGTGGAGCTGCTGCGTGTGGATCCCATGTGTGACGCAGAACATGAAACATGTCGGGAGTCGATCAGCGCCATCTAATCGAAAACACGGGAACAGACGGCGGAGATAAATCCTCCATTAATTCGAAAAAATTCTGAACCGTTAAACTTCAAACATTAATATCTCTCTCATTTCTCAACGAAATTGAGTGATTTTTGAACCTATGGAATCATCTGAACATGTAGAATATATCCATATGGTGATGCAACATTTCTAGGCTAGTATAACACATGATATTTCAAAAATATGAATTATTTTAAGAAAAATAATTTCTTACCTTTGCCACAAGTAAACAAGCTTGATCAGACCTTGTAGTTCTCTTCTAAGACTCTAGAGGAAGATTGCTGCTGCACCAATTTGGTTCAAAAGTCGGCCTCAGAGGAGAATTTTAAGAAGGTGGCTGGTTTGGGCTGTTTTTGAATTTTGATCAAATTGGCTTGATTGGGCTCAATCTATGGCTAGGGTTTGATCAAAATGGATTGCTAAGACTCTTGGGAAGAGTTTTTGTGTTGGGAGCCAGAAGATTTGAGCAGCCTATAGGTCTTACTAAATTTTTTTCTTCTCCTTAGTAAGGCCCGGGTTTGGCCTTATTTATAGCCATGGGGAAGCCATGGCTTGGCTTAGGCTGTACTAGGGGAGTTGTTATCTTCCTTATTAATGACTTGAAGATAAAATTTCGGCTGAGGGGATAACTACGGTTGTCTCTCCAAAGTTCTCCATCATGAGCTCATTGTTTTGGCTCCTTTCCATTGAATCATGCATGAGGTGGTTTAGCTCTTTGAAATGAGCTGTAATTTCTCTTCCTCGTGAGCTTACAAGTCACCCATTAGCTTTGGCAAATGGTGACACATATGTTTCCACCTCATGATTTCATTTAACCATGGTGAGGAGTGGAGTTTAAGCTTTGTTCCCTTCCCATTGGTTAGTTTAGGAGGTGGGAAATATGCCTTAGTATTGGCCGGCCACCTCATTGTTGAGTAGAGGTGAGTCATGGCTTAGAATGAAGGAGAAAGAGCCACCTCATTTTATTCTCCATGATGGGAGTTAACCCATGGTTAGCCATAATTTAAGCTAAGCTTTGTCATGTGTTAATTATGTCTTATGATGGGTTTAATTTAGTTTTAACTTTAAAAAATTATGGGAAGGCCATGTGTCATTTCCATTTTAATTAATTATGTTATTAAAAATTATTAGAAATTATTTCATTAATCAATTTATTAATTGAAAATAATTTCAAATTAATTAATTGATTAATTTTATCATTTTTATTTAATTTTGTCATTTTATGATTTTAATTTAATTTTCATTTTAATTAATTATGTCATTTAATTAAACTACTGAAAATTAAATCATTAATAAATTTAATTAATCAAAATAATTTTGAAATTAATTATTTGATTAATTTTGTGGTTTTTATTTCATTTTTTTACCTATTTTGATTAAAATAGATAAGTGTTGACCAATTTTGATTTAGGTTTACCCAAGTCAGCCTAAATTGATCAGTTTAATTTCAAGATGTCTAATGTGATCTTTTTCAACTTCATCATGATTGATTTGATCACAATATTTGTGATTTTATCATTGTGGGGTTTTAAACATGTCATTGGGTCAAAGGGACCTATGGGGTTAACATGTTTGGTCATTGGGTCTAGTCTGGTCATTTTGATCAAAGTTGACTTTTTAGGTCAAAAGGGAGACCAATGGGGTCAACAGGGTTGGTCATTGAGTCTGGTTTGACCATTTTGACCAAAGTTGACTTTTTAGGTCAAAAGGGTGACCTATGGGGTCAACAGGATTGGTCGTTGGGTCTGGTTTAGGTTATTTTGACCTAAGTTGACTTTTTAGGTCAAAACGGTGACCTATGGGGTCAACAGAGTTGGTCATTGGGTCTGGTTTGACCATTTTGACCAAAGTTGACTTTTTAGGTCAAATGGGTGACCTATGGGGTCAACATGGTTGGTCATTGGGTCTGGTTTGACCATTTTGACCAAAGTTGACTTTTTAGGTCAAACTGTGACCTATGGGGTCAACAGGATTGGTCATTGGGTATGGTTTGACCATTTTGACCAAAGTTGACTTTTTAGATCAGAAGGGTGACCTATGGGGTCAACAGGGTTAGTCATTAGGTCTGGTTTGACAATTTTGACCAAAGTTGACTTTTAGGGCAAAAGAGTGACCTATGGGGTCAACAGGGTTGGTCATTGTGTCTGGTTTGACTATTTTGTCCAAAGTTGACTTTTTAGGTCAAAAGGATGACCTATGGGGTCAACAGGGTTGGTCATTGGGTCTGGTTTGACCTTTTTGACCAAAGTTGATTTTTTAGGTCAAAAGGGTGACCTATGGGGTCAACAGGATTGGTCATTGGGTCTGGTTTGACCATTTTGATCAACTAAGGGTGACTTATGGGGTCAACAGGGTTGGTCATTGGGTCTGGTTTGACCATTTTGACCAAAGTTGACTTTTTAGGTCAAAAGGGTGACCTATGGGGTCAACAAGGTTGGTCATTTGGTCTGGTTTGACCTTTTTGACCAAAGTTGACTTTTTAGGTCAAAAGGTATTGACTCATTATAAAAATGAGGTCAACAAAAGGGCCCCCAATATGTGTAGAATTCTATATAAGTATTCTGCACATATTGGTGTTGACCGAAGTAATCTAAGAGATGTCCCATAACAATCAGGAAAAGAGTGGGTATGATACTGCTCCTAGAGGATGTTGGATGTCTTGTTTGTCGGTTCTTAGAAGGAATACGGATGTCATATTCCATTTCTCAAAATGTCAAAGTTGTTATTTTGTTAAAGGAATGACATGATTTCCGTGTCAGGAAAGGACTTATATCCCATAACAGGAGAGAGAAAATAGACGTTATTTTCTATTTTTCTCAAAATGTCAATGTCAAGATTTGGTTAGAGGAAAGCCATGATTTCCGTGTAAGGAAAGGACTTACATCAAATAATCGGAGAGAGAAAATATATGTCATTTTCTATTTTCCTCAAAATGTCAATGTCAAGATTTGGTTAGAGGAAAGCCATGATTTCCGTGTCAGGAAAGGACTTACATCCAATAACCGGAGAGAGAAAATAGTTATCATTTTCTATTTTCCTCAAAATGTCAATGTCAAGATTTGGTTAGAGTAAAGCCATGATTTTCGTGTCAGGAAAGCACTTACATCCAATAACCGGAGAGAGAAAATAAATGTCATTTTCTATTTTCCTCAAAATGTCAATGTCAAGATTTGGTTAGAGGAAAGCCATGATTTCCGTGTCAAGAAAGGATTTACATCCAATAACCAAAGAGAGAAAATAGATGTCATTTTCTATTTTCCTCAAAATGTCAATGTCAAGATTTGGTTAGAGGAAAGCCATGATTTTCGTGTCAAGAAAGGACTTACATCTAATAACTGGAGAGAGAAAATAGATGTCATTTTCTATTTTCCTCAAAATGTCAATGTCAAGATTTGGTTAGAGGAAAGCCATGATTTCCATGTAAGGAAAGGACTTACATCCAATAACCAGAGAGAGAAAATAAATGTCATTTTCTATTTTCCTAAAAATGTCAATGTCGAGATTTGGTTAGAGGAAAGCCATGATTTCCGTGTCAGGAAAGGACTTACATCCAATAACCGGAGAGAGAAAATAGATGTCATTTTCTATTTTCCTCAAAATGTCAATGTCAAGATTTGGTTAGAGGAAAGCCATGATTTCTGTGTCAAGAAAGGACTTACATCCAATAATCGGAGAGAGAAAATAGATGTCATTTTCTATTTTCCTCAAAATGTCAATGTCAAGATTTGGTTAGAGGAAAGCCATGATTTCTGTGTCAGGAAAGGACTTACATGCAATAACCAGAGAGAGAAAATAGATGTCATTTTCTATTTTCCAAAACATGTCAATGTCAAGATTTGGTTAGAGGAAAGCCATGATTTCCGTGTCAGGAAAGGACTTACATCCAATAATCGGAGAGAGAAAATAGATGTCATTTTCTATTTTCCTCAAAATGTCAAAATCAAGATTTGGTTAGAGGAAAGCCATGATTTCCGTGTCAGGAAAGGACTTACATCCAATAATCGGAGAAATAAAATAGATGTCATTTTCTATTTTCCTCAAAATGTCAATGTCAAGATTTGGTTAGAGGAAAGCCATGATTTCCGTGTCAGGAAAGGACTTACATCCAAAAACCGGAGAGAGTGGCGAACTCACTATTATTTTTGGTGGGAATATCCGCTGGGATTTTGATTTATATAGGTCGAATGATAATTCTCATGTATAGTTATCACAAGTTATTCATTTCATCATTAAAATTTATTTTATTATTTTTAGGACCTGTCGACATATCATAGACAATGGGGAACATTTTTCCAACATTTCTTTTTATTTCTATAAAAAAGGTCACAAGTACATATTATTGCAAGCAAAACTAACGGCACATATATGTGTACATATCATATAGCGTACTGCAACAAACTATTGATATTATCCATACCAACAGTTACCGATATATCACACATCGACAACTATAGATATATCAAATGTTAAAAGTTCTTATATATATCATAACATAGCCTTGGATGTTAACAGACTATCTATAAACGTCCTACACTCCAAAACATTATTTGTTGAACATGTTTCAGGTGTTCGGACATTTTTATGGGATTACGGTAACTCTAAAGGCTTCAATCCTTCAAGTTCTGGGAAAGCTTGGTATCCAACCGGTCTTTTTTCAGGCTTCATTTGTCGCAAAGTGGTTGATATGTGTGGCCTATCGACGCTGGGTATGCAGTGTTTTACAAAGTCTGCTCCATTTCCTTGAAATAAAAGGACTGATCCTTGAGTCAGAAGTAAACAACATGTTCCTTCAAATTCTCTAGGTCCAAGAATCTGTATCTCCCTTCCAAATACAATAGAGCAGCGGTTCATTAAAGACACCGTGCAAAGGGTCTTTCGAAGTCATGACAGTCAATATGAGGAGGGATACAATCTCCTTCATCATACATGTTGATGATGCAGCTATCGGGAACACAATCTGCAGGTATGATCCCCCAAGTGACAAGTCGTCTGATAATTTGAATTATCACATGGGTAAATGATCTACTTGTTCTTGTCGCAAAATTTCGGGGAGATTTCCTTCTTTGTCTCTTGCATAATTGTAGCACCACCCTTATTGGATGGTTTGTCTGCCCTTGCCACGAATCCATTTATTGGGTTCAGAATAGGTTTTCCTTCGAAGGTGTCCAGCCCTACCCTGATTTCGGGCTTTTGTAATATGATCAACGATAGCAGCTTGTTCATCCTCATCAAATATTCTGGTAAATAGTTTAAGACCATCAAGAATATTTATTGTCCTTTTGTTCACATGCTTATATTGTTCAAAGGTTCTCCATTCGACAGCGTGATTTCATCCATATCTTCCCTTGAGTGATTCTTTCTGTCAACTTTCTTATCCGACACCTTCAAACTCTGAGCAGGTGTGACTGATGGTGAAGTGATAATCGCTTTCCCATCTTGATTTTTCTTTATAGGATCTAGATTTGTTGTTTCTAATGCAGAATTTATTTCTTCAAATGGAGTATTAATAGTTCATGATTTTGATTGACTAATATCCTCCATATTTTGTTTTTCTTGTAATTGTTTTTGACGCTTCAGTCGTTTATTATGATTTCGTCTCTGTGATCTAGTAAGTCCTGTAGCCATATTTTTTGTACACGATGTAGATACTCCTTGTACTGAAGTAGTCATGAATTCTTGCTCATCTGAGCTATCACTGATTGTGAAGTCATACTCTTCGGGTTGTCGGAGTTTGAATTCTATCAAAGGTGTTTGCAGATTAACTTCATTATGATTCACCAGATAAAGTAACGATCTGTGATATATGGACTCAACCTGCAACAGGTCAAAGTTAAAATGAATTTTGGTTCCCTCGTCCATGTGTCGACGGTCTAAGGCAAATGTCATATTATTTTGAAACGAGAAAAATAGTCTGTCTTTAGACATTTTTCCTGAAAATAATAAGACAAAATGACATTTTAGCCTTTTAAACATTTGTTCAGCAAATGAAACAGATGTCATAAAAAAATTAAAGATGATTTTGGAAAGAAGAATTTATTGTTCCAGTTTATAAATAAGTCGTTATTCATTTTTATTTTTATGTTGCATAGTATTTCTTTAGAAAACGTCCATTGATTGGAGACAGGATTCTTTCTCCTTGACAATCCACCAGTTGATAGGATCCTCCTGAATATGTCTTCTCAATTACATATGGGCCATCCCATATTAGTTTAAATTTACCACCTATCTTTCGATGAGCTAGTATAGGTCTTCGAAGAACTAAAACTAATTCGCCGATTCAAAAGGTTATGGGGCGAACTAATTTGTCGTGAGCTCGTATCATTTTTGCTTGATACAGTTCGAGATTTTGTTGGGTTTGTAGACGTTTGCCTTCCAAACTTTCAAGTTCTTCAAGTTGTAGTCTAGCATTTTCTTCTTCAGTTATTTTGTTTGCTATCGCAATTCTGAGAGAAGGAATTTGAACTTCAAGTGGTAAAATGGCTTCATAACCATATACCAAAGCAAATGGTGTAGACTGTGTTGGAGTTCGGTATGTAGTTCTATAAGCCCATAAAGCTTCTATTAATCATTCATGCCACTGTCTCGGGTTGTTATTCAACGTCTTTTTCAAGATTTGAACCAATATTTTTTTGAAAGCTTCGGCTAATCCATTGGCCTTAGGGTAATAAATTTTGGAGTACCTCCAATCAATCCAGTGTCTTTGGATAAAATTATTCATTTTTGTGTTTTTGAAGGCTAATCCGTTGTCTGATATGACCCTTCGAGGAATTCCAAATCTATAAACGATATGTGTTTTAAAGAAATGAAGAACTTGTTACGCCTTAACTTCTCCGAGTGGTATTGCTTCGCCCACTTGGAAAAATAGTCAGTGGCTGCCATAATAAATTTATGACCCTTGGAAGATGGAGGATCTATAGGGCCCACTATGTCGGTACCCCAACATTCAAATGGCCATGATGCAATAGTTGGGTGTAGGACATTTGGAGGTTGATGTAAAAATACCCCATGTATTTGACATTGATGGCATTTCTTTGCAATGTCAAGGTAATCGGCCATCATTGTTGGCTAATAATAACCCATTCTATTTATTTTTATTTTCATTTTGTGCCCGGATTGATGTGCACCACATAAACCTGAATAAACTTCCTTAACAATCTCTTGAGCTTCAACTTGGTTTAAACATTTTAACCACTTTTGATTAAAAGATCGTTTGTAAAGAATATCATTTATTAGAGCATATGATAATGCTCTTTGTTTGATTTGGTTGGCAATAAAAGTGTTTTCAGGTAATTTTCCAGTTTGTAAATATTGGATGATTGGTTGTCGCCAATCATCATTTTTGTCATTTATTGTCATTGTCATATTTTCACCGATTTTATGTAAATTATCCATATCAATTTGAGAAAGAACGTGTCGTCCTCTTATAGAGATTGGTATGGCGTCTTCTTCTGGACATGCGAATTCTTTTGCGAGTTTTTCCAGAGCAACTGCTAGAGAATTGTCTCGTCTCAGGATTAAGAAGAATGTTACATCAAGAATTTGTTGAAGTAATTTTAGAGTGTAACAAGAATACTGTTCAAGTCGTGACTTCAAAGTTTTGTATTTGCCAGCAATTTAATTAATAATCAACTGGGAATCCCGTACATGTCGATATTTTTAATTTCCATCAATATTGTTAATTCTAGACCAGTTATGAGCGCTTCATATTCAGCTTCATTATTTGTGCATGGTTCTGTCAAATGATAGGAAAAAGGCATCATCGTTTTGTCTGGAGTAATGAAAATCAATCCTACCCCAACTTTGCCTGGTCTAATTGTCTGTTTGTCTTTGTCTTTCCATGCAGATGATGCTCTGTCAACGTAGAGTTCCCATCATTGCACATTGGAATTTTTTATTTCTGATATTTGTTCATATGGTAAATCGTCATAAAGGGGTCATCTTGTTGGAATTGGATGTGCTGCTAAGAAATCTGCCAGGATTTGTCCTTTGACAGCACGTAACAGTACAAATGTTATATCAAATTGGAGTAAGATCATTGCCCATCTTGCTAATCTCCTAGAAAGTGTTGGTCGTGTTATTAAATATTGTAATGGGTTAACTTTTGAAATAAGAGTTACCTTATAAGAAAGCATATAATGCCTTAGTTTTTGAACTGCGAAGATCAAGGCTAAACAATGCTTCTCAATTGTCGGGTATTTTAATTCCATTGGAACTAAACAACGACTTAAATAGTATAATGCACTTTCTTTCCCCTCGTCATTTACTTGTGCTAATAAAGCTCCAAGTGAATTGTCCAATGTTGCGGTGTAAAGGATTAGAGGTCTTCCTAATACAAGGGTTGCTAAGACAGGAGTGGTTGTCAGATATTATTTAATGTTTTCAAAGGCGTGCTGAATTTTTCATCCCACACAAATTTGGTATCCTTTCTAGTAAGGGAAGTGAGAGGTTGACATCTACCCGATATATTGGAAATGAAATGTTGTATATACGCTAATTTTCCTTGGAAGGATCTCAATTGGGTTAGATTTTTAGGAGGAGGCATATTCAGGATAGCTTCAATTTTGAGAGGATCAATTTCTATCCCACGATGCCGAACTACAAATCCTAAAAATTTTCCTGAAGTGACACCGAAGGCGCACTTTAAGGGATTCAATTTAAGATTATATTGTCGTAATTGTTCAATGACAATTCTCAAATCATATATATGATCATCTTTTTGTTTATTATTGACAACCAGATCATCGACATAACATTCGACTTGATTATGTATTAATTCATCAAAAATCCGTGTCATGGCTATTTGATAGGTTGCACCGACATTTTTTAGTCCAAATGGCATAACCTTATAACAATATATCCCCATGGGCGTCCGGAAAGCTGTATTCGCTTCATCTTCCGAAAACATCTTTATTTGGTTATATCCCGATGATCCATCCATAAAGGAGAATATTTCATGTTTTGATGCTATATCGACCATTAATTCAGGAATTGGTAAAGGAAATTCATCTTTTGGACATGCTTTGTTCAAGTCCCTGAAGTCTATACAGACCCTTATCTGTCCATTTTTCTTTTTAACTGGCACCACATTGGCTAACCATGTCGGATAATTCTCTTCTTGTATGAAGTTAGCTTCTATCAATTTCTTGACTTCTGCAATGACTTGTTGCTCTATTTCAACACGCATTCTCCTCGGAGCTTGTTTAACTGGGATTGTGATTTGATTTATCCCAAGTTTATGGCTGCGACTTCTGGAGACAAACCAAACATCTCATCGTAAGTCCAAGCAAAACAGTCTTTATATTTATCAATAGTTGAGTTATGTCTTTTGCTTCCTCATCATTAAGGAATGAACTAATAAAAGTTGGTTTTGGATTTTCATCAGTTCCTAAATTTATTTCTTTTAATTCATCAATTGTCGATTTAATTTCTTCTTCCAATTCTAGAGGAGCATCTTCAATTGGAAGATCAGGTAATGATTCGAAATCGTATTCTTCAGTGATGGTCAGACTAAATTCTGTGTCATCTAATGGTCCTATAGTTCCAAATCCAATACCTTCTTTGGAGTTAGAATTTCGTTTATTATTATTCCACATTTGTTCAATGAAATGCGGTTGTTTTAAAGACCATTGTTTGAGCATTAAACTTTTTTGAATAAATTTTTGTGCCCAAGGAGAATACAACTCAAAAGGAATTTTCATTGATTGTGGAAGATTTTCATCTTCTATTTTTACATCATTTTCAGTACAAGAGGAAGTAGAGCCAAGTCTAAACTTAATTAGCTTTTTGTCATTATTATATACTTCTTTGACTATTAGATTCTCAATCTTAGCAGTGGAGATTGGAGTCAAAGTCATAGAATGTATATAATGATTGATTTTGTCATACATAGATTCAAATTTTATTTCTTTATCTTCTTCTTCCAAAGATATTTTGAATTGAGGTTTCTTCGCAATCACAGATGTCGTTTCTTCTTCAGAGTCCAAGTGGATTTTGAATTTCAGTGGTTTCTTTATTGGGACAATCGGATCTTCTTTCCCTCGTCCTTGTCCTCGAGTATGAGTTTGACGGGAATTAGTTCCTCTTATCTTAATTGAAGAAGAATTCTTTTCATTTATTTTCTTTTCTTTGTTCTTTTCTTCCACATCCACCATTGTTTCTTTGGAAGACATTGTTTTATTTATAAGAGCATAATATGCTGCATCTTCATGTGTACCGATTTCATGAATTGAAAACGGTTGCAGATCTCTTATAATACGACATTCCTGTCCTTTTCATAGGTATTTTATACATTGGTGTAATGAAAAAGAAACCATTTTGTATTCATGAAGCCATGGTCTGCCAAGTAAGGCATTAAAAGAGGTGTCTGAATCAATAATATGAAATTTTGCTGTCATTGCCAAGTCAGCTATTTTTAAGAGTAATGTTATTGATCCAAGGGCCCGTTCTCCTTGCTGATTGAATCCTCGTAACATCATCATATCCCTTGATAGTTGAGAGGCATCAATGTCCAAATATGCAAGAGTTCTAAAATTCATAATGTTGATTGAAGCACCTGGGTCAATAAGAACTCTTGAAAGTATTGTATCATTTATGTTCACCGTATTATACAGTGGACGATTGTGTTCAGTTGTTCCAAGCAACAAGTCATTGTTAGAGAAGGTAATCTTTGTTTATTCCTCTATTGGGTAAGCTTCATTTTGGGTAATACAAGCAAGTTGAGTTAAGCAAATATCTGGATCTGAAAGAGCCTTTATTAACGATTCTCTCATTTCTTTGGAAAGTATGAGAGCGTCATAGATGCTTAACTTCGCAGGTAATTTTCTCAAATGAGCTAGTACGTTATAATCCACTTTGTTATGAAGATAATCCTTATTTCTTTCAGGGGTTTGGGGATGAATTGTAGGAATGATCTTGTCTGGTGTGATTATTTTTTTTTCTTTTTCTTGTGGAATCATCCTAGGAGGTAAGATTTTTCCACTTCTCAAATTAATTTCAATTATTTCTTCAAGTTGATTCTCCGACTCTTTAGTTTCTGAATTCGAGAATTCCAATTCTATGGAAATGGGAGTTCCTTGTAGTTGAAGTGTAGCAATGTCATTTTCATCTTAGTCGTTATCAAAATTTTCATCTGTATTTTCATTATTTTTGTTGTCTTTAGATTGATCATATACGATTTGAGTATTGTCTATAGGGTTAGAATTCAAATGATTATTCAGAGAAACATCGCCCAAAATAGACAAAATATAAGCAAAACTAGGATTGTTATTATTCATGGTAGTAAAGAGGAAGTCATACAAAGTTATCGGTTTGAGGATTTTTCGTCTTTCACCCGATATAACTATCCTAATACAAGAGGGAAATGAACTAGAAGGTACAAAAGGAGTTGTAGCCCCTATATCTGGAAGACCATTGATCTTTTTCGGTTTTTTTATTTTCTTTTTCTTTTCCTTCTTAGGAAATTTTGTTATTTGATATTTAGCAAAGATCTCTTCAGAAGTACTGTCTTTGTTTCCAGGATTGAGTTTCTCTATCAAAATCATATTGACTGATCCTTTTTCAGGTTCTTTCAAATATTCTTTCAGGATTATTATGTTTTCATCTTTAAAATTACGCTCCAACCAGTCTTTAAAGACAAAACAGTCTTCAATTTTATGTCCCAGCATTCTGTGATAAGGACAATAATTAGGATTGTCTTTCATGTCAATTTCTGCTGACCTTTTAGCTTTTGGTAACTTAAATTCAGTCATTTTAAGCAGACTACAAAATATTTTACTAACGGCTTCTGTTTTAAATGAATATTCTTTATTCATTCTTTCAGCCATTGTTTTCTTTTCCGTTGGTACTGGGATTGGTTGTTGAAGTTGTAATTGAGGTGATGTCTGTGATGTTGAAGGATTATGTCGTTGTTGTTTCTTTTGTTCTGGTTGAATCTGCATCACCTGTTTACCTTTTTCTACAACATTTTCAGGTTTCTTTTCAAATATTTTGATAGTTTTTGTCTTTTCAGTTCTCTCTATTACACTCATCTACTTTGCTTCTTCTTGGAGATTAGCAGCTTTACTGAGTATTTTTTTAAATTTATTTATTGTGAATCCTTTGAGCATAAAAGCTATAGGACCTTGGATATTTTTAAGCAATATTCCAACAGCGTGTTGCTCTTGTAGTTGTGGTTCACATTTCATGCTGAGATTTCTCCAGCGTAAAATATGATCCACTAAGCTTTCTCCCAGTTTTTGTTTTTCTACCACCAAATCATCAACAGTGGTGTGATGTTGTGCTCCTGCAAAACATTAAATAAAGAGGCTTTCAAGTTCCACAAAGGTTTTGACAGACCCATTGGGAAGTTCTGCATACCATTCAAAGGCAACTCCTGTGAGACTGTTAAAAAATTGTCGAAAAAGGATAGCATCACTTCCTCCAGCATTACAACAACTTGCTCTAAAATGTGCTAGGTGTTGTCGGGGATTACCCGTTCCATCAAACATTTTAAAGACAGGAGAACAAAGCCTTTATGGTATTGAACATAATCAAATTCTTCTGGGTATGGTCTACCCTTTGGATTTAATGCTCCAGCTTTCACTTGAGCCATTGTTTCTTTAATTTTTTGTTCTACTAATTTTGTAATATCCTTTTCTAGAATTTAATTATGAGGAGAATTCTTTTTCTTTTGAGTGCTTTCCTCAATATCTATTGGTTCTTCTTTATTTTCAAGGATATGAATAGCCTCCGGTCTGATGATTTCAATGGCTGAAGATGGGTTTGTTGGTGGATTTTGCAGAGTTGCTACCAATTCTTTCATTTTTTGTTCAAGACGACTAATTTGTTCATCACGTTGTCGTATCACCGCTCGCAATTCATTGGTTGCCTCCTCTTCAATTGATTCTCGTGCTAAGGAAATAGATCGTGTTTCTACCATGTTAACACTGGCAACATTTTCATTGGAACTATCAGAGGTATCTTTCTTTTCTTGCCTTGAAAGTTGTTTAATATCATTTTTTTTAATTTCTTCAATCTTTCCTCAAATGATTTTGCAGAATGTTTTTTGCAGGTTTCTTCTTATGAACTATTCATAGGAGTGTTCATGGTATCTCAATTTCTTTCAGATGATTTTCGTCTCCATATATTATTTTTAAGTAGTGGACGAGAATTTTTCAGGTGGTGTATCATATCCTGTGTGAGGATAATTTATTTTTTGTAGCATTTGGACCAAGTTCGGCATTTTAGCAGTTGTATCTTCTGCTCCTGATATCAATTCATCATATTTAGCTTTGTCATTTGTGACTACCACATCTTTTATTCTAGGGCCCAATCGAAATTTTATTGGCACTCGAACACAATGTTTATCAGTTGGAAATTGATAATCAGTTTCTTGATAGTCAGGATTTTCCATCGCTAAAATTCTCCTTTTCATGGTGTTGGGGACTGCACAACCCATTTTATTTAATAATTTAGATAGTGAACATCTATCTTTTGTGCTAACCTTTTAAACACTGAATATATAGCACGAAACAGAGGAGAGCTTTTAGGTTGAAAGGAATTATCAGTGTATTCAATAGGAATCAGAATATATCGATTTTCTTCTAAAAAGGAAGGGTTTCCAAAAATATTCTGTTGAAATTCAGGTGTTTCAAAATTATCATTTTCTTTCCACCTTTCCTTTATTTTTAATGAAGGAGTTTTATGAATATTCTTTGAACAAGATCCAATCTCATACATAGATGATGGTAGAGCATCATCTTCCGTGTAAACTTGTTTTCCTTTCCTATCAGCTTGTCTCTTCATTTCCTCAAGGGTATTAGGTTTTTCAGGTATATATTCAAGCAAATTTTCTGTAAAATTCATATAGTCTTCATAAGGTTGTAAGTCAAATTCCTGAAAAGATTGTGTATCAGTTTGATATGGATTATCTAATATGACTTCCGTTTCACTAAATAATCCATAATCATTTTGATAAAAGGGAATATTTTCCTCTATTGGTATGTCAAAGTCTTGAAAATAAGAAAAGATTGAATTCAGAGAATCCATTGCAACTTTTCTGAAATTTCAAAAAAAAGAATATTATTGAATTATTTATAAACTGGGAGCTTATTTTTAAAATTTGAAATGAAAGCAAATGATGACAAAAGATGAGAAGAAAGATCATCCCCAGCGGAGTCGCCACAAAATCTCTTGGTGACAACGGGAAGAGATTGGTGTGGAATGTCAATATTGAGGAGTCGCCATCTAATATTAGCTGAATTTTATTCTTATAAATCCCATGAAAGATTTCAGGAATTTAGGGTTAATAGTAGAAAGGATGTTTATGACAATCCTTATAGAAGAATATCCTAAAATAATATATCCTAGAATTTTCATATAAAGAAAATCGTTGAAAACCAGAGATTTCTATTGTGGGTTCTTTTGGATCTCCTATAGAAGCAAGTTTCTATAGTTAATTACATCTTAAACAATTTTTAATTGTTCAAGAAAACTTCTGATTAATGTCAATCATTTGTTTTCTAAAAGTTTATTTTTAAGGAGAGATGTACCCACTATCACTCCTAAATATCATGTCATATTTATCATTTTATGGTTAAAGTTTTGGTTTTGTTTTTTTTTATGTCATTATTTTTGTTTCATTTTGTTGAAATTGTTATGTTTGGTGGCTATCCTAAAAGTTTTGGTTTTATTTTCCATGTCATTACTTTGTTTCATTTTGAAAATATTATGTTTGGTGGCTATCCTAAAAAGTTTTGGTTTTGTTGTTGTTCATCCAGAATGTCGTCCTGCAAAACAGAGTTAGCACATCATATAACATGCAATGGAAATCTAAAAGAAACTTTTTGTCTTCACCCTGTGAAGAAAAGATTGTCAGAAAATAATGTCATGTTCATTGCCTTAGAATTTTGTAGGATGTTTTGATTTAACATGTCCTGGATGTCTGTTTATGTCAACTTATATTGATTAATGTTTAATTTTGTCGAAATATCGGATTAATTTCATTTAATATCGATATTTGTCAAATTTATATTTGAAATGTAAATTTTATGTCGGTTATGTTGATTTATGTTTGAAATATCGATTAAGTCAAATTTTGTTTGAAATATCGAATTTATGTTGATTATGTTGAATTTTTATTTAAAATATCAAATTTATGTTGATTTTGGTTTGAAATGTAGAATTTATGTCTTGATTTAAGTTTAAACTTAAATTTTGAATTCATTTCTGTTTGAATTCGAGTTGAAAGTTGGGTTAGATTAACTTGAGTTCATATCTGTACGAACTTAAGTTAAAAGGTTGGAAGTTAGATTCAATATTGATTGAACTAACTTGGGTTCATGTCTGGTTGAACCTAAATTAGATTCAATATTGATTAAATCTACTTAAGTTCATGTCTATTTGAACTTAAGTTAAAAAGTTGGAAGTTAGTTTCAATATTGATTGAATTAACTTGGGTTCATGTCTGGTTTAACCTAAGTTAAATTCAATGTTGATTGAATCTAATTAACTTGAGTTCATGTCTGTCTGAATTTTAAGTTAAAAAGTTAGTTTAAAATAGACTTAATTAAGTTTTAAGCCTTGTTTAAATAGGACTTAAAGGTTAATCAAGTCTAAAAAATTAGTCTTAATTAGAATTACTAACCATCTAAATCCTTTTTATGTAAGACTTTAAGTTTTAATTAAGTCTATTTAGCTGTAGTTTATTGAGATATTAATGAATTAGACATAATCAAGGTTCGTTGATTTAAATCTCAATTAATTAATGGTTTGACGATTTAATTAAGTCTAATATGTTAGACTTAATAAAAATTTTATGTTGAATTTAGGTTTGAATTAAGTTAAGTTAAAAGTTCAATATGATTTGGTTTTAAGTTAAGGTTTGACTTATGTTAAGTTCAAGTTAAGTTGAACCTATACTTAAAGTTTGTTTGAGTTCAATATGGGTTGAGTCTTGAGTTAAGATTAAGTTTGGGTTAGACTTAGGTTCATGTCGGGTTGATCCTAAGTTTGATTTTGACTTAAGTCTGATATGGGTTAGACTTAAGTTCAGGTTTAGGTTTGACTTAGATTCATGTCAGGTTGAACCTAAGTTTGGTTTGACATAAGTCAAATGTAGGTCATACTTAAGTTAGGTTTAAGTTTGACTTAGGTTCATGTCAGGTTGAACGTAAGTTTGGTTTGACTTAAGTCTAATGTAGGTTAGACTTAAGTTAGGTTTAGGTTATGTTAGATTCAATGTAAGTTGAACCTAAGGTTTATGTTAACTTGAGTTCAAGTTAGGTTGTATTCAGGTTATATTAGATTTAATATGGGTTAAGTTTGATTGTTTAAGGTTAATTAAACCTAGTTTAGGTAAGGTTTAATGACTTAATTAGACTTGTTTAAGGTTAATTAAACCTAATTTAGGCAAGGTTTAATTGATTAATTAAACTTAATATGGGTTAAGTCTAATTATTTAGGTTAATTAAACCTAATTTAGGTAAGGTTTAATTGATTAATTAGACTTAATATGGGTTAAGTCTAATTTGTTTAAGGTTAATTAAACCTAATTTAGGTAACGTTTAATTAATTAATTAGACTTAATATGGGTTAAGTCTAATTTGTTTAAGGTTAATTAAACCTAATTTAGGTAAGGTTTAATTGATTTAATTAGACTTAATAAGGGTTAAGTCTAATTGTTTAAGGTTAATTAAACCTAATTTAGGTAAGGTTTAATTGATTTAATTAGACTTAATATGGGTTAAGTCTAATTGTTTAAGGTTAATTAAACCTAATTTAGGTAAGGTTTAATTGATTTAATTACACTTAATATGGGTTAAGTCTAATTTGTTTAAGGTTAATTAAACCTAATTTAGGTAAGGTTTAAATGATTAATTAGACATAATATGGGTGAAGTCTAATTGTTTAAGGTTAATTAAACCTAATTTAGGTAAGGTTTAATTGATTTAATTAGACTTAATATGGGTTAAGTCTAATTGTTTAAGGTTAATTAAACCTAATTTAGGTATGGTTTAATTGATTTAAGTAGACTTAATATGGGTTAATTCTAATTGTTTAAGGTTAATTAAACCTAATTTAGGTATGGTTTAATTGATTTAATTAAGTCTAATGGGAGACATAATTAGGGATTAGGTTTGATTAAGTCTAATTTAGTTAAGACTTAATAGTTTAATTGGGTCTAATGGGTTAGACCTAATTAGGGTTTATGTTTGATTAAATTTAATGTAATAAAGGTTTAACTTTAATTAAATAAATTTAAAAGATGTTTTAAACCTAATTAAGTCTAATTTTGTCTTTTTAGACTTAATTGATCAAGCTTAAGGTTTAATAGGTTTAAATGATGTTTTAAACCTAATTAAGTCTAATTTTGTCATTTAAGACTTAATTGATTAAGCTTAAGGTTTAATAGGTTTAAATGATGTTTTAAACCTAATTAAGTCTAATTTTGTCATTTTAGACTTAATTGATTAAGCTTAAGGTTTAATAGGTTTAAATGATGTTTTAAACCTAATTAAGTCTAATTTTGTTATTTTATACTTAATTAAATCGGTTTAAATGATGTTTTAAATCTAATTAAGTCTAATTTTGTCATTTTAGACTTAATTGATTAAGCTTAAGTTTTAATAGGTTTTAATAATGTTTTAAACCTAATTAAGTCTAATTTTGTCATTTTAGACTTAATTAAATAGGTTTAGATGATGTTTTAAATCTAATTAAGTCTAATTTTGTCATTTTAGACTTAATTGATTAAGCTTAAGGTTTGATAAGTTTAAATGATGTTTTAAACCTAATTAAAGTTTATCAAGTCTAATTTATCATTTTTTAGACTTAGTTAAAGTTTTTCATGAGTCTAACATGAACTAGATTCATTTCAAACTTAGACTCTTAAAGAAAATAGGTTAAGTTTATAAAAGGGTGATTTTTAGGATTAAATTTATTATTTAATAATGAATTTTAATCTTAAATTTTAAAATATCATTTAAAATTATTTTTATGACTTAAAAATTATTTTCCTAGGGTCACTTTCTGTTACCCTAACATTTCTAATCATTTTTATTTTATTTTTCTTAATTTTCATTTTTTTATAATTATTTATTTGAAATAATTACAAAATGACTTGAAAATTAGAAAAAAGTGTCCTAGACATGTTTTTTGTCCTTGGAAAAATCATGAAACATCCCTAAGGACATAAAGATAAATGCATCAAAATTTCATATTTTTCTGATTTATAATTAATTTTTAATAATTAAAATACTTTAGAGAGTATTTAATTCTTTAAAAATTAAATAATGGGAATAAAATTATGATTTTTAATTCCTAATTTTTCTCTCTTCAAGAGCTTTCCAGAGGTATTTTTATTTTATTTTTGTGACCTCTGGGTCAAAAGATATGAACTTTTGAAATTTTTAAGGTTTTCTGGAATTTATTAATTCCAGAAAATCTGTGGAGCTGCCGCGTGTCCTCGGATCAGTCGAAGAGGCGGGAGAATCCCATGTGCAACGCAGAACAGGAAACATGGCGGGAGTCGATCAGCGCAGTCCATTCCAAAACACGAGAACGGACAGCGGAGATAAATACTGCATTAATTCAAAAAAAATGTCGAACCGTTAAACTTCAAACATTAATATCTCACTCATTTCTCAATGAAATTGAGTGATTTTTGAACCTATGGAATCATCTAAACATGTAGAATATATCCATACGGTGATGCAACATTTCTGGGCTAGTCTAAAACATGATATTTAAAAAATATGAATTATTTTAAGAAAAATAATTTCATACATTTGCCACAAGTAAATCAAGCATGATCAGACCTTGTAGTTGTTTTCTAAGACTCCAGAGGAAGATTGTTGCTGCACCAATTTGGTTCAAAAGTCGGCCTCAGAGGAGAATTTTAAGAAGGTGGCTGGTTTGAGTCTGTTTTGAATTTTGATCAAATTGGCTCGGTTGGGCTCAATCAATGGCTTGGGTTTGATCAAAATAGATTGCTAAGACTCTTGGGAAGAGTTTTTGTGTTGGGAGGCAGAAGATTTAAGTAGCCTATAGGTCTCACTAAATTTTTTTCTTCTCCTTAGTAAGGCTCGGGTATGGCCTTATTTATAGCCATGGGGAGGCCATGGCTTCGCTTAGGTTGTACTAGGGGAGTTGTTATCTTCCCTATTAATGACTTGAAGATAAAATTCCGGCTGAGGGGATAACTATGGTTGTCTCTCCAAAGTTCTCTATCATGAGCTCATTGTTTTGGCTCCTTTCCATTGAATCATGCATGAGGTGGTTTATCTCTTTGAAATGAGCTGTAATTTTTCTTCATCATGAGCTTACAAGTCACCCATTAACTTTGGCAAATGGTGACACATATGTTTCCCCCTCATGATTTCATTTAACCATGGTGAGGAGTGGAGTTTAAGCTTTGTTCCCTTCCCATTGTTTAGTTTAGGAGGTGGGAAATATGCCTTAGTGTTGGCTGGCCATCTCATTGTTGAGTAGAGGTGAGTCATTGCTTATAATGAAGGAGAAAGAGCCACCTCATTTTACTCACCATGATGGGAGTTAACCCATGGTTAGCCATAATTTAAGCTAAGCTTTGTCATGTGTTAATTATGTCTTATGATGGGTTTAATTTAGTTTTAACTTTAATTAATTATGGGAAGGCCATGTGTCATTTCCATTTTAATTAATTATGTTATTAAAAATTATTGAAAATTATTTCATTAATCAATTTATTAATTGAAAATAATTTCAAATTAATTAATTAATTAATTTTCTCATTCTTATTTAATTTTGTCATTTTATGATTTTAATTTAATTTTCATTTTAAATAATTATGTCATTTAATTAAAATACTGAAAAATTAAATCATTAATTAATTTAATTAATCAAAATAAATTTGAAATTAATTATTTGATTAATTTTATTGTTATTATTTCATTTTTTACCTATTTTGATTAAAATAGATAAGTGTTGACCAATTTTGATTTAGGTTGACCCAAGTCAGCCTAAATTGATCAATTTAATTTCAAGATGTCCAATGTGAACTTTTTCAACTTTGTCATGGTTGATTTGATCACAATATTTGTGATTTTATCATTGTGGGGTTTTAAACATGTCATTGGGTCAAAGAGTTGACCTATGGGGTCAACAGGTTTGGTCATTGGGTCTAGTTTGGTTATTTTGACCAAAGTTGACTTTTTAGGTCAAAAGGGTGACCTATGTGGTCAACAGGGTTGGTCATTGGGTCTGGTTTCACCATTTTGACCAAAGTTGACTTTTTAGCTCAAAAGGGTGACCTATGGGGTCAACAGGGTTGGTCATTGGGTCTGGTTTGACCATTTTGACCAAAGTTGACTTTTTAGGTCAAAAGGGTGACCTATGGGGTCAACAGGATTGGTCATTGGGTCTGGTTTAGGTTATTTTGAACAAAGATGACTTTTTAGTTCAAAAGGGTGACCTATGGGGTCAACAGGGTTGGTCATTGGGTCTGGTTTGACCATTTTGACCAAGGTTAACTTTTTAGATCAAAAGGGTGACCTATGGGGTCAACAGGGTTGGTCATTGGGTCTGGTTTGACCATTTTGGCCAAAGTTGACTTTTCAGGTCAAAAGGGTGACCTATGGGGTCAACAGGATTGGTCATTGGGTCTGGTTTGACCATTTTGACCAAAGTTAACTTTTTAGATCAAAAGGGTGACCTATGGGGTCAACAGGGTTGGTCATTTGGTTTGGTTTGACCATTTTGATCAAAGTTGACTTTTTAGGTCAAAAGGGTGACCTATAGGGTCAACAGGGTTGGTCATTGGGTCTAGTTTAACCATTTTGACCCAAGTTGACTTTTTAGGTCAAAAGGTTGACCTCTAGGGTCAGCAGGATTGGCCATTGGGTCTAGCTTGACCATTTTGACTAAAGTTGACTTTTTAGGTCAAAAGATTGACCTATGGGGTCAACATGGTTTGACCATTTTGACCAAAGTTGATTTTTAAAGTCAAAAGGGTGACTTATGGGGTCAACAGGGTTGGTCATTAGGTCTGGTTGACCATTTTGACAAAAGTTGACTTTTTAGGTCAAAAGGGTGACATATGGGGTCAACAGGGTTGGTCATTGGGTCTGGTTTGACCATTTTGACCAAAGTTGACTTTTTAGGTCAAAAGGGTGACCTATGGGGTCAACAAGGTTGGTCATTGGGTCTGGTTTGACCATTTTGAACAAAGTTGACTTTTTAGGTCAAAATGGTGACCTATTGGGTCAACAGGGTTGGTCATTGAGTCTGGTTTGACCCTTTTACCCAAAGTTGACTTTTAGGTCAAAAGGGTGACCTATGGGGTTAACGAGGGTTGGTCATTGGGTCCGGTTTGACCATTTTGACCAAAGTTGACTTTTTAGGTCAAAAGGGTGACTATGAGGTCAACAGGGTTGGTCATTGGGTCTGGTTTGACCATTTTGACCAAAGTTGACTTTTTAGGTCAAAAGGTATTGACTCATTATAAAAATGAGGTCAACAACTGGTTCCAATCTCGAAGGTCTAAAGAGAAATGGAAACTGGTTCCAATCTCGAAGGTCTAAAGATAAATGGAACCATATGAGAAATGGAAACTGGTTCCAATCTCGA
This sequence comes from Papilionanthe hookeriana x Papilionanthe teres, assembly GCA_022702705.1. Taxonomy (NCBI): domain Eukaryota; kingdom Viridiplantae; phylum Streptophyta; class Magnoliopsida; order Asparagales; family Orchidaceae; genus Papilionanthe; species Papilionanthe hookeriana x Papilionanthe teres. The sequence goes on from CM040422.1 coordinate 180,853,505, forward strand.
AGGTTTAAAGAGAATTGGAAACTGGTTCCAATCTCTGGTTCCAATCTTGAAGGTTTAAAGAGAATTAGAAATTGGTTCCAATCTCGAAGGTCTAAAGAGAACTAGAAGTTAGGCTCTAGTCTCGAAGAGAACTGGATGTTCGGCTCCAGCCTCGAAAGTTTATCTGTATGAAGAGGGACCCAGTCCCATGCCATCAGAACCAAATCGAACAAAGTTCGTAGCTCCGTGTCAATAGAACTAGTCGATCCTCTAACACGCAGAGAAATGATTTAAAAAGAACTCGTAAGTGTACCAAGATGAAAAGACTAGTCTTGGTGACAAGTCGAGGAAAAGATTTGAATTTCAGAAGAGTTTCAAACAGATTTCGTTTTGAAGAATAATTGAAGGATTCAGATCGAAGGATTCAGATTGAGATTTAAATTCATTTTGTTCGTTTTGGTGATTCAATTTCAAAAATATTTAGAGTTCGTGTCAGTTTAGAATTCATTTTGACATTTAGATTCTTAAAAGAGTTCTCATTTATTTTCATTTTCCCTTTGTTCTTTGCTCGAAGTTCTTTTAATTTAATGGTGTTTCCCAGTCAATTTGCACAAAATGAGGTGAAGGCAAAACATAACATGGTCGCTTTCATTCCAATCTTGTTGAAAATACATCATACATCTTGATCCAAAATATGATGATATTTTCTTTGAGAATTTAATATCTCATACAATCCATATAAATCCAAAACAGATTGTGTAAGATTCTTCAAGTTTCTTCTAAAAGCAGCTGTCAAAATCCATGTCTGAATAGTGAGATACATGGACAATAACATCACCTTCCAAGTCATCCTTGGCAGGAATGTCATATGGATGTGCATTGGAGGTGCGCTTTCTCCAATGTAACTCACAGCTCATAAGGCTGGAGATTCTCTAACTCTGAATCTGGCTGGAAATGGAAAGGCATTTTTCTGTCGTCCATCCTTCTGAAATTAACAGAGATCCGCTCAACAGGCACTCTTGGAATGCAATGCTTTGCGATGTCCGCTCCATTCCCTTTTAACACCATGACGGAACCTACCGGTAGTGGTATCTCCACTGGCCCTCGGAATTCTCCGGGGCCTGCTATCCGGAGGTCAGATTCATACATGATATTGCATTGGTTGACAAAAGACACTGTGCAGAAGGGTCTAACGAAATCATGATGATCTATGTGTGGAGGTATGCAGTCACCCTCCTTGTAGATGTTAATGATGCAGTTGTTGGGTATGCAATCTGCGAGCAATACCCTCCATGTTATCATCCTCTTTACCATTCTTTTAATAACATTCAGCATCGAATCCACCTCACTGCGACGGAGTATCCCTGGTGGCTTTTATTTTCTGTCTACCGCTAAGTTGTAGCAACATCCGCACTGGATCGTAACTCTTCCTTTCCTTGGCATCCACCATCGTGGTTCTGAATAGGTTTTCTCCCTCAGACGACCAGCTCGGCCCATTTTCTGAAGTTCAACGATGCAGTCTACAATTTGCTATTGTTCGTAATCTGAGAACACATGTGTATGCAGCTCGAGGCCTTAGAAGATATTGATCCTCTTGCCTCTAATTCTCTCAAAGTATTTAAAAATTTTCTTTTCAACATTCTGCATTCTTTCTAACTCATATTCTAGAATTATATGCAACTGGCGAGGTCTAGTAATGTACTTGGGAATGTATGGTTCAACCCCGGCACGCTCTCCTGCATGTCATGGCTCCTCGGGGTAGTCTCTGTCGGGACATCCTCCGGGGTTGCTTTCGCAACAAGACTCTTTAAAACTGGTGCATTTATCTGGCGTCGAGGTGCTGATTCTATCTCTGCTCCTCTTGGGATTTCCTTTATCTGTTCTGCTTTCCTTAGAATAGATCTCCTGCTTTCCGGTTCCTAACGAACCAATTTCTTTGGAGTATTTGTTTTGACTGTAGCAACTGTCTCTTCATGTTGATCTGCAACTAACTTTGTTAACATCTTGCGAATGCGGCGATTCTTGTTCCTCCGCTGAGTGGCTGTGAGAGTAGCTCTCCTTACCCCTTGGATTTCTGTGGGCATGGCACTGACAAGCCGGCCCTCTGCTGTAGCAACAATGGACTTAACTTTCTTATCTTCTCCCGTTGCATGAGCGGTGTTTACTTTTCTCTTCTTGTTGGTAGATGATTGATTTGAGCCACCCAATTTAGTCACTGTATGGCTGTGGAGCTCTTCCCGATCAATCAGGGTCCAATCATTTTCTTCATATTGTAGCCCGGCTGGTGTGAAGTCAGAGTCAATCTCGATCACGGCTCCATCCCTCACCCTCTTTTCATCAAGTGCTAGACTCAAGCCATTCTTAAAGTTCAGAACCAACCGCCCTTTCAACATTTCCCTGCGAAAAACAAGGAAAGGATCAGGGGCTGTACTAAGAACAAGAACAGTAGAAAAAAATGTTTATTAATGAAGAGCTTTTTTATTCGTTTATTTCAAATTTAAATAGGATTAGGAAAAGATGAATAAAGGTCAAGAGTGAGACTCAATTTGAAAGGAGGGATAAAGACTCTATTATCATGATTTCACATGTTTTCTTTTTAACATTTTTTTTAACGATTTTCTTTATCATCCACTTTTTTTTTATATTTTTGGGTTCGGACCCAGTCATAAGTAATTACTGTGCCTGTGCTTCTAGGAATGAGGATTCATCCTTTGAAACATCAGGTTGTGTAATACTTCTTTAGATATCGTCCATTAATTGGAAGCATAGGTCGTTCTCCATGGCAATTTACAAGCTGGTAGGAACCTCCTGAGTAAACTGTCTCGACCATGAATGGCCCTTCCCAAGTCAATTCAAATTTACCACCTATCTTGCGATGTGCAAGAATAGGTCTTCTGAGAACCAAAACCAAGTCACCGGCTTTGAATGTCCTTGGACAGACTAATTTATCATGGGCCTGGATCATCTTGGCTTGATACAGTTCTAAATTCTGTTGTGCGGAAAGTCTTTTCCCTTCCAGGCTTTCCAATTCTTCTAGTCGTAGTCTGACATTTTCTTCTGTAGTGATTTTGTTTGCAACTGCAATTCTGAGAGACGGAAGCTGGACCTTTAAAGGTAGAACGACCTCGGACCCATACACTAAGGCGTAAGGCGTAGACTGGGTGGGAGTTCTGAAAGTCTTCATGTAGGCCCATAAGGCTTCTAACAAATTCTCGTGCCAATTTCTCTTGTTGTTGTCCAAAGTTTTCTTTAGGATTTGGACGAGAATTTTATTAAAAGCCTCGGCCAAGCCTTTCGCTCTCGGGTAGTAAATTGTTGAATAGCGCCAGTCGATCCAGTGTCTTCTGACAAAATTGTTGATTTTCGTACTCTTGAACGCGGACCCATTATCCGAAATGATTCTGCGCGGTACCCAAAAATGGTAGACGACTTGATTCTCGAAGAACTGTAGCACGTGGTGTGCCTTCACTTCTCTGAGTGGTATTGCTTCTGCCCACTTAAAAATGTAATATGTAGCTGCAAGAACGAAGAAATGTCCTCTTGAAGAAGGCGGTTCTATCAGACCCACAATATCTGTGCCCCAACACTCAAACGGCTACGACGCGATTGTCGGATGTAGCACATTTGGAGGTTGATGTAGAACCACTCCATGCACTTGGCACTGGTGACAACTTTTGGCAATCTTCATGCAATCGGTCATCATTGAGGGCCAGTAGTACCCTAGTCTTTTAATCTTCATTTTCATTTTCGAACCCGATTGATGAGCTCCACAAAGTCCTGAGTGTACTTCTTTGATAATTTCACGAGCCTCGGACCCGCTCAAACATCTTAGCCACATCTGATCAAAAGACCTTCTGTATAACGTGTTGTTTATTAATGTGTAAGACAGAGTTCTTTTCTTGATTTGATGGGCTATCGACTTGTCGTCTGGTAGGTTTCCCTTTTGCAAGTAGTTACATCAGTGGCTACCGCCAATCTTCTGTATTTACTATCACTGCTGCAATTGTTTCTTCTGCTTTTTCTGATTTGTGTATTGTATCCATGTCGAGCTGTGATAGGACCTGTCGTCCTTGAACTGACACTTCAACTGACTCATCCTGCAAGCAAGTAAATTCCTTTGCAAGGCGAGCTAATGCATCTGCACGAGCACTTTCTCTTCTGGGAATTTTATAGATTGTTACATTTGGAATTTGCTCCAACAGTCTCATGGCGTACTGGAAGTATTGCTCGAGTCTTGGCTTTATAATTCTGTATCGTCTGGCGACCTGTTGAATTATCAACTGAGAATCTCCATTGATGTTGATATTCGTTATCCCCATCTGAATAGTTAATTCCAATCCGGTTATAAGGGCTTTATATTTTGCCTCGTTGTTTGTACACAGTTCTGTTAAGTGGTAGGAATACCTTAACATCCACCGTTCCATTGTTATAAAGATTAGTCCGACTCCTGCCTTACTGGGCATTATCGTTTGCGATTCTTTATCTTTCTGTACTGAGGATGCTTCGTCGAAGTACAGTTCCCAATGTTGATCATTGGGGTCTTCTAGACTCATTATCTGCTCGTCTGGCAAGAGGTTGTTGAGAGGCCATTCTGCCGGTAAAGGGTGTGCTGCGAGGAAGTCTGTTAGGACTTGTCCCTTTACAGCATGAAGAGGAACGAAAGTTATATCGAATTTCAATAGTATCATTGACCTCCTGGGAAGTCTGTCGGAAAGCGTCGGTCGGGTCATCAAATATTGCAATGGATTAAACTTCGAAATAAGGTTGACCTTATGAGAAAGCATGTAGTGCCTGAGCTTCTGTGCAGCGAAGATCAGGGCCAAACATCGCTTCTCAAAAGGAGGATACTTTACTTCCGTCTGAATTAGACAACGACTTAAGTAGTAGAGCGCGTTTTCTTTTCCCTCGTCATTGACCTGAGCTAGCCGGGCTCCGTGAGAGTCGTCTAGAGTTGCGGTATAAAGTATCAACGGTCTACTCGAGACTGGGGCTGCTAAAACAAGAGGTGTCATTAAATACTGTTTGATGTCATCGAAGGCATGTTGACATTTGGAGTCCTAAGTAAACTTGGCATCCATCTTAACCAAAGCAGTAAAAGGCTGACACCTTCCTGACAAATTTGAGATAAAGCGTCGAAGATACGCCAACTTTCCTTGAAAGGATTGTAATTGTTTTAAGGTTTTAGGAGGTGGCATTTCTAAGATAGCTTTAATCTTCTTTGAATCGATTTCAATTCCACGATGTCGAACAACAAATCCTGAGAATTTCCCAGAGTTTACGCCGAAGGCGCATTTCTAGGGATTCATCTTAAGGTTATATTGTCTTAATCGCTCAAAAACAATTCTCAAATCATACAAATGATCTTCTTTTAGTTTTCTTTTGATGACCACATCATCCACGTAACACTCGACTTGGTTGTGAATGAGATTATCAAAAATCCTTGTCATTGCTCTTTGATAGGTTGCTCCTGCGTTCTTTAATCCAAACGACATCACTATGTAGCAGTACACTCCAATCGGCGTTCTGAAGACTGTTAGCTTTTCATCTTCTAGTGCCATCTTTATCTGGTTGTACCCTGATGATCCATCCATGAAAGAAAAGATTTCATGTGTTGAAGTGATGTCGATCATCAAATTTTGGAATTGGTAGCAAGAATTCATCCTTTGGACATGCTTTATTCAAATCTCTGAAATCCACACAGATTCTGATCTGACCATTCTTCCTTCTGACTGGTACCACATTGGCTAACCAAGTCGGGTATTGCTCTTCACGGACAAATTTAGCGTATATTAGCTTCTTAACTTCAGCTATTACTTGTTGTTCAATCTCTAGACGCATGCTTCTCGGAGCTTGTCTGACTGGAACAGCAGTGGGATTTACTCCTAACTTGTGAACTGCGACTTCTGGAGCTAATCTTGGCATTTCATTGTAACTCCAAGCAAAACTATCTTTGAATTCCATCAATAGCTTGATTATCTTTTCGGAGTCTTCTTTATCGAGTAAGGAGCTAACAAAGGTCGGCCTAGGCTCCTCGCTAGTACCTAAGTTAACTTCCATTAACTCTTCTATTGTAGAATTAATTTCTTCTTCGAATTCTGGCGGAGCATTTCCGATTGGTAGATCTTCGAGATCTTCTGAAGCTTCCAAGCAGTCTTCATTAGGCTCGCAAGTGACAACTAAGGAAAATCCCGTATCGTCAACTGATCCTACTGTGCCAAATCTGAGACCATGTTTTGAATTGGGAGTTCGGCTGTCATTATTTCATAATTTTTCAAAATGTTGTGATTGACCTTTTGTCCATTGTCGAGGTAAAACATCACGTTGAATTAAATTTTGAACACAGGGAGAGTACCACTCTAAAGGCAGTTCCATTAATTCAGAAGAAGTAACATCTTCGAATTGTACATCTTTTTCAGTATTGGAAAAAGAAGCACCACGGTAAAACTTGATTGGTTTAGTACCACAACCATGCACTTCCTTGACCACCATACCCTCGATCTTATTAGAATGGATCGGGGTCAGGGTCATAGTATGGACATAGTGGTTAATATTCTCGTACATTAATTTGTATTCTTCATTCTTTTCATCTTCGAGAGATATCTTGAACTGGGGTTTCTTTTGATTTACTGTTGCTGCTTCTTTCTTGATTTCTTCTTCTTCGGAACTAGTCTCCCAATCAATGTCGATTACTTGTTTCTTCTGTCCAACTGTTCTAACGTCTCTTCCACGACCTCGTCCCAGGCCTCGACCTCGGGTGCGAGTTCTGGAGAAACCTTCACCATCTCGCCGTAAGGGAGTGGTGAGTAAATGTTGGACTAGAATTTTAGACTCTTTATCGTCTTGTACTTCATTTGCTTCATTTGGTATGACATTTCTGGAAAATATTGTTTTCTTCGGAGGCGCGTAGTAGGCTGCATCTTCGTGAATTCTGATCTCGTGTATAGAGAATGGTTGCAAGTCACCTTTGATACACTGTTCTCCTCCTTCATAATACTTTATGCACCGGTGCAAAGACGACGGTACCATCCAGTTTTCATGGATCCATGGCCGACCCAGTAGAGCGTTGAATGATGTTTCAAAATCAATTATGTGGAATTTTGCGGTTGTCTTTGCTAAATCACCGGTCTTCATTAACAGTGTAATTGATCCAAGAGCTCTTTCTCCTTTTAGATTGAACCCTCTTAATAACATCTTGTCTACTTTGAGGTCGTGAGCATCAATTTCCAAATATGCTAACGTTCGAAGGCTCATTATGTTGATTGATGCTCCAGGATCAACCAACACTCTGGAGAGCGTAAACTTCCCAATAGTGACTGAAATGTACAACGGTCGGTTGTGATCAGCCGTTCCGAGTAATAGTTCATTGTCCGTGAAGGTAACACCTCACTGTTCTTTCAACGAGCAAACCTCTTCGGAGGAATTACCGGCCATTTGAGCTAAACAAATCTCTGGATCAAGTAGAGCCTTGATCGAAGTTTCTCTCATCTCCTTTGACAGGATCAGAGCGTCGTATATGCTTAGCTTGGCTGGTAGCTTCCTAAGATGGGCTAGCACTTTATAGTCTACTTTATTACCATGTTCCTCGGTTTCTTCCTGAACGGGCAATTCATCTGCTGGGGTTGGCTCTTCTTGAGCAACCACCTGCCTTCCTTTATCCTTTGGACCCATTCTTGGGGGTAGAACTTTTCCACTTCTTAAATTAACTTCAGTTATTTCTTATGAATCTGGTGTTGAATCTACCGGTGTATCCTCTTAAATCGGAAAGACTGACTCTTCTGGAGTTGCTTCGGAATCTGATGACTCTAATTCTATCGTAATCGGAGCTCCTCAAAATTCACAAATGGACTCGTTGCTTGTTGAGCTTTCATAGCCATCCTTGTGAAGGTCTTCTCCTTCGTCGTGGTCATTAAGATTTAGTATGATTTGAGAATCGTTATTTATATCAGAATCGAGATCTGGATTAGCTTGGTTTTCGTTAGTTACGTAATCGTTAGAAATAGTCAAAACGTAGCCAACGCCAAAACACTTATCATTACAAGATCCCGTCGGGGCGAGTAAATAATCATACAGAGTCAGAGGTTCGAGGGATTTCTCCCCCGAATAAGAAATAACCATCCTAGGATAAGCAGCCCCTAGTCTACCCTTCAGATCCTCAGTTTTCTTCTCTTCTACGATCTTCTCTTCCTTCTGGGACGGTTCTTCAATCGCAAGCGATAGTGCCAGCTCGGCAGGTTTCAAACTCTGAGTTGAAGCTTGCACCGAAGCGTTCTGGATATGGTCTAAGATTTTCTTTGAAGACTTTATCCAGACGGTACTCCATCCATCATGGGTTGTGTAAGGGTCTATCGGAACAATGGGATCCGTTGAAATGACATTGATGAAACCTCCCTTTTGAGGTTCCTTCATGTATTTCTTCGGGATCGTTACGTTTCCTTTCACGAGATTGTTGTCAAGCCAAATCTTGAAAGTGATGCAATCCTCTATTTTATGCTCGAGCATCTGGTGGTAAGGGCAATAGTTTGGATGATCTTTCTTATTGACTTCTTCCGGCCTCTTGGGCTCTGGTAGCTGAAAATCTGGTATTTTCATTAAACTACGAACATTTTTGCCACTGCTTCAGTTTTGAATGGATATTCCTTGTTCAGAAAATCTTTTAGGGTACGCTATGGATGAGGTGGTTATTCATAATGCTGAGGCGACTGATAGCTTGGTTGAGGCTGTTGATAACCCTGCTGAGGTTGTTGGTAGATATGTTACGGTGGTTGATAGCTAGGATGTGGCCGCTCTGGCTGTATATGTACTGGCTGCTTGCCCTTATCTACTGCCGCGACGATTCTGGACTTCTTTTCGAATGTTTTCACTGGCTTCTGCTTATCGGTCTTTTACACGAAACTTATCTACTTTGCTTCCTCCTGTAAGCTCCTGGCCTTGCTAAGCAACTTCTCGAAAGTCTTGATTGTAAATCCTTTAAGGAGAAGTGCTATCGGGCCATGGATACTCTTAAGCAAGATACCGATCGCATGCTGTTCTTGAAGCTGTGGTTCACACTTCATGCTTAAGTTTCTCCATCGAAGTATGTAATCTACTAAAGTCTCGTTCGGTTTCTAGTGCTGTACCACTAGATCACTGATGGTGATGTGGTGCCGAGCCCCGACAAACTGCTTAACGAAGAGGTTTTCTAACTCTGAAAAGGTCTTAACTGAACCATTTGACAATTCTGCGTACCAATCGAAGGCAATCCCTGACAGGCTGCTGACAAACTGTCGAAAGAGTAAGGCGTCACTCCCACTGGCATTGCAGCAACTAGCACGAAAATGTGGGACAAGCTGTCGGGGGTTTCCCGTTCCATCAAAAGTCTTAAACATAGGTGGTAAGAAGCCTTTCGGGTATTGGACTGCATCGAACTCTTCAGGGTAAGGTCTACCCTTCTGAATAGATGCTCCACTCTCGGATTGTGCTAAAGCTTCTCGCACCTGCTGTTCTACCATGTTTTTAATGTACTTTTTGGGAATCATGCTCTGTGTAGAATCCTTCTTTGGTGGCTCGTCTCCATTGACGAATGTGATCTCTTTTCCTCCATCTGCAATATGGATGATCTCTGGGGGTGTTTCTTTCTGAGGTTGTACCTGACTCTGTAGAGTGGCTAAAGCAGCAGCCATCTCTTCCATCCTCCTTGTCATTTGGGAAATTGTGTCATCTCTTTCCCGAAGTTCTGCTCTCATCACTTCCAGTTCATCTCTTTCCGCAGCTGCCGGAGCACCCTGCGAGGCTGACGATGCTCGTGTTTCAATCATGTTTATCTCAGCATACTCCTCATCCATGAACTCTGATGAATCAACTTCCTTTTCCAACTTTTCTCCTTCCAACCATCGGATATATGTCCTTAGCTTTCCTATAACATCCTCGAGGGTCCTCTTCCAGAATGTATCGTGGTTGTCGTGTGATGGTTGTTGAACTTCTTTTCCGGTAGTTTCTTTTATTGCAGTAGCACTTTCTTCTGATTCAGGCTCTTTGACGAGGCTTTTCTTCTTAGGACGTTGTGTTGGTCTCGGCTCGGTAATAATAGGTCGCCACACCATCCTTCTTGCAGTAGAAGGCCTAGGATCGGACGGTCTGTCGGCTACATGCTGGTAGGTGGTGTCCTCCCTAATATGATGGCCCGATACAACAACAGGTGAACTAGCTCTCATTTTCTTCCTTGGTTTCTCTACGGCAGTGACAGTCTCTACTCGTGGTCCGGGGCGGGATCTAACTGGCACTCCTCCCATTCTTCTTAAGATTTCTGACACAGGACATCTTTCTTTCTTTGCCAATTTTTCTATTACGTCTTGTAGCCGAGGAAATGGTGTAGTCATAACCCTTTTTCTTTTGCAGTTACTATAATATGCAGGTCGGGGTAGTGTAGCGGCAATCCTTCGGACATCTTCTTCATCCGATGCAGCAGAGAGGGGGTGAAACCTACTCCCTTCCAACAGAGGTATAAACTCAGGCAGTTCTTTTCTTTACTTAGGAATTTCTTCTAGAAAAGAAACTTCAACAGCTTGGGCTTTCTCAATTCTGGCTATCTTTCTGCTTCTATTTCTCCTTTGAGTTCGAGTTAGGGGTGCAACTCTTGAACTAGACCCAATCTCGAAAGCATATGGTATTGTAGCAAAATCTATACCCTCCACGGTGACAGGCTCACCACAGACTTGGATTTCCTTCCCCTTTAGTTTGGCAGAAGCTGGGGTAGGTGCAGAGATGACTAGACCGGTTGGGGTAGAGACAACAGTCCTCCTACAAATAACAGTACTTCTTTTAGCTGGAACCCTTTGCAGGGGAGGGAATTCTTGAGTCGACTTCAAGTTGAACTCAATTACAGGCTCTTCAGTTTCTGGCACTTTGTCCATTACTACGAAGAGAGTGACATCAGTGAACTTGATATCTGTGTTGTCGAATCCTTGTCCAAAACGGATGATCCCATTGTCAGGCAGCTCATCCTTATAGGCGGCGAAGTCCATTCCATTGGTGAAGGAGAAAATTAACTTTGGCACAGTCATTTTCTGCAGGGTAGATTCTAAGTATTAGTCCTGAGTTATGCTTCCTTTTGTCGCAAAATTTAGGACAAAAAAGAAAGAGACCGAACACATTTTCGTTTATCTTAATGTATTTATGATTTAAAAGAGTTTGTTTATTAAAAGTGTCGTTTATTAGAAGATTTATTTGTTAGGAATGAAATGTTTAAAGAACAGAGGTTTATAGAAAAAGGAAGGGACCTGGTTTGGAATTGGAAAGGAAGAGAAAGTCTCGTAAAACTTCTCAACCCGAAGGACTGCTCCTAAGCTAACACCTATTGGGGGTCCACCCCTCCTCAGAAAAAGTGGTAAAAGGTTTTTGGAACCTCTCTGTTTAGGGGTGTCTAAAAAGTGGCTCCTAAATCCGAGAGAAGTTGACTATATTTGTTCAAGAAAGAAATGAGCGTGGTATGTCAATGGAAGAATGATAGTTTTGGTCCACTAGGGATATGGACTCACTATCGATTTATGAAAGTAAAACCATCTAATTAAAATGGAGAGAGGAACTAGTCCCCAGCGGAGTCGCCAGACGCTGTCGGCATATTTTTAGGTTACGTGTTTTGCAAAGGGGTCGCCTATAGAAGTTGTCGGCGAACTTTAGATTTTAAATTTAATTTAAATATATATATATATATAATTTAGAAAGTAACTTTTGGTTTTGAAAATAATTTTGAATTTAAAAAAATCTAAGATATGAAATTAAACCGATCTCACATCCCAAATAGTTTATATAAACGAGCATCACACCACAAACCGTGTGTCTATCTCGAAGGATAAACACACTGCTTAACGATGGGGCTCGATTAAATAAACTAGAAGATTTGTGACATCCATTTGGTCTGCGAACCAATTTATAAGCCGACAAGTTCCCCTGCTAATATAAGGGAATTAAGCAGGGTTTATATTACCTGGGTTCTTAAAGTTCCCTATAAGGACAAGCCCCTATAGTTAATTACATCTTAAATAATGAGAATCATTTAAGAAAACTCTCGATAATGATCAATGGTTTTGTTCTAAAGAATTTCAAAGTTTAAGGTTTTCAAAGGATTTGAGTTTTGGAAATTTCAATATGGAATAGATAATGTTTGGAACAATTTATTTTAAGAGTCCAAAGGAAGAGAAGTAGGAGAAGCTGAGGATCCAAGAAGAATCTTGGCAACTTCCCAAACTATCCTATTGTTGGGCTTCAATTTAGGAATTTATTTAATGTTTCAATCTTTCCAATTAATTATAGGAATTACATTTACATAATCACCTGGTTATGCAAATAACCTGGAAGATAGGAGGATTTACGTCGTATTAGATGACGGCCTCAGAATCCTAAGCGAGTTAGGGCTTATATTACACAACAAGGCTGTGCAAAGGCCTAAAAGAACAAGTGAGGATTTATGTCACACTAGGCGGACTACCTCGAAGTCCTATGGCTTGTTATTTAATTCTAAGAAAGGTTTAGCAGGTGTAGATCAAAATTTTGCTGAAGTAGATGGTTGTGCTGCCCACTATGCTCCGAGCTCCTTGTTGTTGTAGAGGTTTGGTTTTAGAAGGTGAAAATAAGGAGATGAGAGAAGTTTCTTAGTTTAGAAATCTTAAAGTTCAAATATTTTTAATATTTTAATTAAAACAAATCTTAAAGTTGTTTAAACAGAACCGATTAAGATCCCACAGTTTCGTCATCCCGGCACCATTATTTTCATCGAATTCACTTAGTCCAGATGAATTTACTAAACTCAACTGAATGAGTTCCATACTTTCATTTAGACAGTGGGAAATCCCGTTAGGAACATGTGGGTTACATCATCCGAAGTATTCCCGATCATTCAACAAGATGTTTTAATTTAGTTGCAATTGTAGTTTTGTTGTTCTGTTTGTGATTAAATTTTAAGTTGTTTTATATTTTGAATGTTATGGCGGTGGATTTTATCTTGTTGTGACTTTTAATTTAGTTTTGGTTTCAGTTTTGTGGCTATCCTAAAGGTTTCAGTTTTCAAGCAACAATCTTGTTTAACATGCAAGAAAAAGTAAAGTGCAGTGCATGTAAGTAAATTGTCATAAAGTAAATTGCAATAAAATAAAAGCGTACCTGGAGGGTCTTCCCGTCATCCCAAGCTGCACTTAAAACACATGTTAAGGCATTTAAATATTTCAACAAGTAACTAAGTAAAGCTAAGGGAAGGTTCTGGTTGTCTACCAAGATCATAATCATATAACTAGTCATTTCCTATGACGTCTAAGTTCTTGTGTTTTTTTTATGGATGATTTTCTTCACCAAAGAACAATTAAGTTCAATTGTTCTTCTAAAACATCTCATCATATTGAGAAAGTACTTAGGACGAGTCCTAAACATCTTTGCAATACTTATGAGATTATTTTGAGTCCAAGTAAATTTAGTTGCACAAGTGAATTAATCATCCAGGAGTTTAGTTAAGCTTTGTCTCTTGCTCAGTGAACTTGGGCATTTGATTACCTGATGAATGAAGATACATATCACTTAATACTCCATTTAAGAGTTATAGTAATTAAAGCCTTTAGGGGGCAAGTTGGTTTGTTGAGAATTTTAATCATTCTTAATTTGAAGTTTGAGTTAATGGTTTAAAGTGATTTAGTTTAATTATGAGGTTTTAATAAATAATTTTAAGTTTGGAATAGTGTTCAAATTATTTTTCGTTTAAATCTTTATACTTTAAGTGATTTGGTTTAGATTAATTATGATATTTTAGGTTAATCTTGATTAGTTTGATTTTTTATATTCTTAATTTTGAATTATTTTAATATTTCAAATTTGTTTTACTTTTATTATTGAGTGATGTTAATTTAATATAATTTAAATTTAATTTAATTGAATTTAACTTAATTGAATTTAACTTAATTTCAATATTTTAAATTTAATTTAATTTAATTGTTAAAATGTTAATTTAATTTAATTTTTACTTAATTTAATTTAATTTAATTTTAATTTAATTTAATTTAATTTAATTGTTAAAGCACTTAATATTTTGAGCTTTCCTTTAATTTAAGGGTTATTATTTTTAATTTTTTAATTTACTTAGTTTGGATTATCATTTTAATCTTAATTAAGAGTTAAATATTATTTAAGTGATTTATTTAGGGATTTTTTTATTAAAGAATTAATATCCTCTCAAGTTATATCCCTATTTTTAATAATTCAAATTTTCATTAATCTTCCAAAATGTAAATTGTTTAAATAATTAAAGTTCCATTTTTGGTTTATTAAAAGTTATTAATGGGTTCCTACCCTTTTAATTTCCCGAAGTTTCAATCATCCAAGAAAGATAGAATCAAATATTTTACCCTCTATTTTAATTAAACCTAAAATTTTAATAAAGGGGTTTAAATTCTTTAATTACCTTTATGCCCTTTTAGGCTTATTTATTTAATAACTCACTAAATTGAGTTCAAATGAACTTGAAATTTTTATGTCGCCTCAATCACATGTCAATTAAGACATTAGAGGAGAAATGTGATTTTTTTTCTGAATTTAATTTATTTATATAATTATTTTTAGTGAAAAATAAGGGATTTCAAGGAAAATTCAACAACAAGACCAAATTAAGGTTTCTGTCCTTAAGAAAATTATGGGATGTTCCTAATGACGAGAGCACCACTTGGACCAATTTTGGTGATTTTTTAAATTATATTTTATTTATTATAATTATTTTGAGTTTTGGAGTGTTAATTAATTATAAAATAAAATAAAAGTTGAAAATTAAGTTTTATATTTTTCTTAAATCTCCTCAAGGAGTTCAGAGAAACAAATTTTACAATTTTTTGATTTTTCTTTGATTTATTGGAATTAATTTAGTGAAAAGGTTAGAAAATTCATTTTTTAATTTAAAAAATTGTTTTAAGCATTTAAAATTCAATATCTTTACTTTGAGACTTGGGAAAAATATTTGGTTTGTTTCTAAGTGATTAGGAGTCAAAATATGATATTTTTATGATTTTTTTATTATTTTTTAATTATTTAAATATAAAAAATATCATTAAAAATGAAAATTTTTAGAAAATTCTAATTTTAATTTTTATAGACTCCTCTGATATCAGAGAGCCCACAAAACTAATTTGGTGAATTTTTTAAATGTATTTTTGCAGTTATGAATTTTTAAATTTTAATTTTGATCATGTGGCTTAATTAATTCATTTAGTGGGGTTAATCATTTCCAATTGACTTCAAATTTTTATACAAGGTTCTCTGTATCCTAAAGATCAATGGAGAATTGATTACAAGTTATTTTAATGTGTGGTTAACCACCCTAATTAACTAAAGTTCAGTTTTGAGTAATTAGACCAATTAGGGTTATTCTTAATGAATTAACTCAAAATATAATTATCCTAAGGTCCTCTGGTCCTAAGAAACTTCCCCAAATTTTTCTAGAATTTTCTAAGCAATATGCTAATTAACGGAATTAAAATACCAAAAAATAGTGACATAAACTTAAAAAATACATAACTTTCCATAAAGATGGCGTCAGACCTTGAAAAATTCAGGGAATGTTCTCAAGATCAGAGGCTTCAAAAGCCCTATAGTCTCATGCCATGGTGAATTGTCTATACAAGTGAAGAATGAAAATACTGAAATGAGTAAATAATTAATTAAAAATAAAATACTCATCAAAATAACTTAATTTCTTTTTCACATTATTCTCTGTTTATTAAGCATGAAGGTATTTTTAGTTTATTTTTATGATTTTTATACGCAAAGATATGGATTTTCTAAGTTTCGGATATTTAAATAAATAGAAAAAATCCTATTTCTCTACTTATCCGACTCATCGCCGTGTCAACCTACGGCGGATCGAAAGACCACGCGGCGCGCTCTCATTTGACGCCGCCATATGAGTCAGCTGCCTCGCGTCCCGTTGTTCCGCTCCTTCCTCTGATCCGACGCAATCTGAGCCGTTCAACTGATACACACGCGATCGGACGGCGCCTGGTCATCGTGTACGACTGGTGTGCACTCGTGACCATCCACACTAAAACCCTAAGAACTCTTTCATTTCTCAATGTTTTTTCGTGTTCTTATGCTCTATGGATTTGTCTTGAGGATACGAACACATCCACATGGTTTACATGCCATGAAATTAACTGAAATGAAAAGGAGAATTGCTGGGAGCTCGGGAGGAAGGAATGATCCATACCTTTGCTCAAAGAAGTGTAGCTTCAACTAGAGAGTTGTGTCACCTTCGATTGCACCCAAGGAAGCTCCAGATGAAGTCTCTAGCTCTAGGGAATTGTCTAGGTATGTCATTGTCCATAGCCGATTTCAAAGCTTGGAGGCTAGAGCGACTGGGTAGCCTGAAGAGGGGGTTTCACTGGGGAACTCCTTCTCTTGGTCCTGTGTAGGTGTGGGTGAGTTTAATTTGGATTTGGTGGAGGTTTGGGAGATGTCCTGGTTTTGGGCTTGAATTTGAACTCAGAAATTGAGCTCAGCTAGGGGAAATTGGGGCTGGAATCCAATGCGGATCAAGTGCTCTATGTGTGGAGAGTGGTCTGGAGTAATTTTGATAGAGTTTCAGTAGGATTTTTGTTCAGCACCTCCTTTGGTTAAGAGGTGGTGTGGTTTAAATAGAGGTGGCTGGAAGGCTTCCCAGGGGGGTTTAATGGCTTGGATCAACTGCTCTGGTGAGGAGAAGAATAGCCATGGTGGCCATTAGGCATGGGACAAGTCAGCAAGGAGGAATTCAAAAATTGGCTCACATGGGTGCTCTCGGCCTGGTGGTTTCCGACGGCTGTGGTGTCTGGCCGGCCAGGGTCAGGTCTCCCTCAAGATCGGGCGAGGTCGGGGTGCGGGGTTTAGTGCAGTCAATTGGCCATGGACATGTGTAAAGGAGTTGAATTGAAATGGAATGGGGGAAGGCTATTTTGGGTCCAAATGGGTCAACCCATGGTTTTGGGCTAGGTTCACCACCCAAGGCCTGGTTTTGGGCTGAAAAGAATCACTTGGGTCAACCAAGAGAAAATGGTGTGGTCTCCATCCATGGTGAGGTGGCTAAACTTGGTTTAGTGTGTAGCATGAATGGGGTTAAAAGTGCTTAAGGAAGGCTTAAGAAAGGGGCCCCTCCAGTTGCCATTAATGGCTTGGTGAGGTGGAAAGGTTCTCCCAAGGCTTGCATATGGCTTATGCATGGCTCCATGGCTCCATATGGCTTAGGGATGGCTTGGCTTGGTTTAATGAAAGTGGGTTTTAAGGATTTAGGATATTTAGGGGTAATTTGGCACATGGCTTAGTTTAGAAAACTTTAATGATGAATTTGAAACTTAGGGAGTGATTTAAATCAAAGGGGATGATGAGGAGAAATTTCATGTGGGCTTTATGATAGATTTTGGGCTTTTGGATTTATTTTAGATGTGCCTTTAGAAAGGTTTAAGGAGGTAGGCTTTTAGGTTTGAAAATAAATTGGTAAATGAAAGTTTTGTAAAATATTGGGCCAAAAAAATGTTGGGTTTAGTTTAGGGATGTATCATGAGTGATCTAGAATAGGGTTGAAATAATTTGGAGTTGAATTGGGTTTACTTTGGGATTTTTTTGGTAAAGGGGCCAAAGTGGGTCAAATTAGGCTAACTTGGGCTAAGGTTGGGCTAGTGTTGCTTTTGATGTAAAATTAATGTTGAGAAATGTTTATGGGGGTGCTATAAAGAGTTTTCAACTTTGGTTGGGCTTTGATTTTGGGATTTGGGCCCATTTGGGTTAGGTTTGGGTTTTGGCCAAAAATGGGGATTTTGGTTTTGGGTTAGGTTTGGATGGAGTTTAGGTTTAAATTTAGGGCAAATATTGTTATCTTTTTGTTTTTAGGGATATTAGGAAGGTTTAGGAAAAGATTTGGGGTTAATTGGAGTTGAATTGGGCTAGTTTGGGCTAGGTTTAGGTCATGGGCCAAAATTGGGCCTTAGGCTTCAAATTGGAATTGGATCCAAATGTCAATCAAATTGGGCTTAGATTTGGACTAAATTGATATTAGGGATGTTGAATTGAAGTTTAGAATTGATTTGAATCAAATTTGAGGTCAAATGGGTTGATTTGGTTTGACATTGGGCTTACTTTGGTTAAAAATGGGTCAAATTAGGGGTTTTGTTAAAAGTGGGTTAAATTGACAAAATTGGTCTATGGTGTAGTTGAACAAAATGAAATTAGGAATATTTTGGATTTTCTGGAATCTTTTGGGAATTTTTGGAATTTATGGAATTTTTGGTTAAAAAGGGCATTTTGGGTATTTGGAGGGTATTTGGGGGGTATTTTTGGAAATTTTGGTATGTTGACCCGACTGCCACGCTTAACACAGTGATGTTGCTTCCAAAAGATAGCCAAAAAGCTTTGTCTCTATTTATAATTAGCGGCTAGTGTATAAAATTAATATTATATAAGTAATATTTTTACACACTAGGGGTACTACGCAAGTATACGTATCGTTTCAAGTAATATAGGATTTTTAAACAAAGACCCCAGTATCGATCCCATAGGGAAGATTTATAGAAATAAATTTTCTATAAAGTGAAAGAGAAATATAATAGTAAAAATATTTTTTTTATTTTGATTATAATTTCTATTTAATTTTCTAGATGCAATTTAAAGAAAACAATAATAAGAAAATGATTTTATAAACTCTATAAAAATAAACAACTTTCTTTCCTTCAATTAATCTAAGATTTTTAATATAATTTAATATTTGTTGGAGAATTTAATTTATGGTATTGTGCCAAATAGAAGCATTCTTATTCTTTACCCTTTGATCCGAGTGCAAAGAACATTGACTAATTTGACGAATAGGTGCGGATGTATTGTTAGTAGTAATGGTTTAATTTAGGCTCACACTTCTAGATGTCCAAGGGTGGCTATGGTCGGCCCTACTAGTGACCCTTTCCTAGTCTATAAATCAAATTATAAGAATTTAGTCTGTCAGTCTAAAAATTTATCAATTCTACGCCCTTTAAATATTGTCTTCCTATTTATTTGCACTTCACCATGAATAGCCCGCACATGGCCTCCGACTACCCAAGGATTAATGTGACATTTAAAAGTTAAGACTTTTTCTCTTACAAGGCTTTTGAACTCTTCAACAGGTTTTAACAATTCAATCAGCCAATTTAAAAAGTAAAGTAAGATCAGGTATTAATGTCTTCACAATGTTTTGAAAATATTTTAAATTTTAATTCTCCATCGAATCTTTATATTAACTTATCTATCTCTTCATAATTGAAGTAAGAAAGTAACTAACTACTCAGAACACGTTGAAAATAAATAACAAAACATGATAATTAAACTTTGAATCAAATATAAAAATATACTTATCTCAAATATTTCTTCTACAAATCTTCTGATTCTTACTGACTCCACAGTGTAATGAACTCAAGATGCAATAACTTGAAAATGAACTCACTAAACTAAACAAAAGTGGCCCTAAATTTCTCTCTCTAATTCTCTCTCTAAGGATGAGAGATCTCAAAGTAGATAAGAGAAAGGGGTACAATGGGAGGGGCACGTTTTCTGAAGAATTGGACCTCTATTTATAGGCTCCAAGATTTTCCTTGAGGCACCTCTTCAAAACATGTCCACATTCAATGAATCTTCTAGAAGTCGGTTGGGCGCCTAGGCACCGGAATCTGGCGCCTAGGCGTCGGACACCGCGTCCAGTTCTTCACACCTCTTCACTTTGGCTCGCACCTCTTCGCGATTAAAACCGTTTTGGAGCGTCCAAATGCAATGTATCACATGTCCAATTATCAAGGAATAACTGCTAGCCTTCTAGAATGTCCAATAACCGCTCACTCCGTCAAAATAACTGATCAAACGTTGTCAAAATCTTGACAGTTTTTGTATCGAGTCTGGCGCTTAGGCACCAGTTTCTGGCGCCTAGGCGCCAGGCCATAATTTTTTATACTCTTAGTATTTTGCTCCATTTTTGCTCCTTTTTGCTCCTTTTTCCTTCTTAGACCTTTTTACATTACCTACATCCAAAAATACAAAAAATACCTTTCATTAAAGCTTAATATCCTTAGAAATTAATAAGAATTAAGACATAAATAAATAGGTATTTTTTTATAGATCAAAATCCCCCAAACTTAAATGTTACTTGTCCTCAAGTAACTCTTTTTACTACATAAAATATAACTTTTAGAAATAAAAGATAAATATTTAAGATTCCTTATAATTTTTTATTTTATAAAGTCTTTAGTAAATTATTAACTCAATTTCACTAACTAGGTTTTATTTTAAGAATTTAAAGAATATTTAACTACCAAATCATAAGATTTCAAACTTTTCATTCATTTTGAAAATAATAGAAGTCTATTATGTTAAGCTTTTATTTACAAGAAAAATATCTTCTTGAAAAATCTTTTCTAAATAAATATTTATGCATAAAAATTAAGTAAAGTATGTAATTAGTTTTCTTTCTATAAGATAATTCAAGTGAAGCTAATTTTTGATTAGGCATTTCCTCAAGCTTCTCCTCTCTATCTCTTTTTCTTGTTTCTCTCTTTTTTTTTTCTTATAGAGAGGATTACTATATCTGGATAGCCTGTTAATGGTTTTGATCTTCACTATCCTTAACTTATATTTTTCAAAACTTATACATCTCCCCTTAATTATTATAACATAAATAAAAATTAAAAAAGAATTTCAGTCTTTTCTTTTTCAAGTGATAATTTTTTATTACTTAATATTTCTAAAATTCTATTATTTCTAACATGAATAGAAAAATTCTTTTTCTCATTCTTCTTTAAGTTAAATAATTCTATTCTTAAAATCAATCAAAGTTAGTAAAATTTTGGTTAATTTTCACTAAATTGTTTATAATTTCAAAAATAAAAGTGATCTCAAATAAATTTTTCATTCCTTAAGTTATGTTAAAAAGTTTCTATTTTAAAGAAAATATTAGTTCTTTAAGGACAAATAAAATTTAATTTTAAATGGATTTTCCCTTCCCCCAAACCTAAGTTTTGGTATACTATGATAATTTGAAAGTATGAGAGAAAGAAAATCATAAGTATTTTTAGTATGTAAAAAAAAACAATCTTAAAAAGAAAAATTAACTTCTAAACATGCTTTTATGAATAATTAAGATAAAATTGAAGAATGTATATAGAAAGGTAAGCAGGCTAATTTTATGATGATATTAAATTTGAAACAGAATTAAAACAGAGCAAAATAATTAAGCACTAAACATTAAACTAAAACAACATATAAATTAATTCTAAATTCAGTCTCAACAAAATAGAATACAAATACTAAATAGTCAACATACATCAAATACAAAACTAACAAACAATCCCAACAAAACAAACTAACAACAGAGTAGCGCTACATAAAGATCTCTCTACTACTAATCACTAGTTGTCGCCCATCGTCATCATCATCACCAAAGGAAAACTTAACGTCCTTAGGATCAACAAATGGTGTAAAGCTAGGAAAAGTAGCAAAACTAGCATGATGTTTACCCTTCAGAAATCTGACTAGGGCTTCATCATACTCTGCATCGTAACTACTCTTCCTCTGGGTATAATCAGATAAATGATCTAGTTTTCTATCAATAGTATCTATCCTACAGTGAGTTTGAAATAACTCCTCGTCGTCGTTCTAAAACTGATCATGCATTGATTCCCAGAAATCTGATGGTGGCTCAGCAGAAGTAGAGGGTCTAGAAGTAGAAGGTCCACCTGAAGTATGTGCAGAAGTAGAAGGAGCAGTCAATCTCTCCTGCCCAATTGGCTTAGTAGACTTCAGCTTCTCCTACGAAATATCAGCACTGACTCCATCATTAACACATAACGAATAAATCAAAGAAGGAAATCCCAATCCAATAGAAGTGTTGGATCTCGCAGTAGACTCCATAGAATCATATATAATGCTTCCGACATCAATAGGCTTCCTCTCCTGAATGCAGTAATTTAAGATCGCTCGATCTCTAGTCACTTCGCTCAGGTGGTTGGAAGGTAACAATCTTGCAGAAATAAAGTAGTGCCATGCTTTAGATACACCATTTAACTTGGAAGATTTGAAATTTACCCTTTTGCCGTTCCTGATCTTCCAAGATCCAGTACTGTCAGTCAAATAGGCAATAATCATATCCAAATCACCCTCAGATGGTGATAGTCTAGAATAATAGCACTCAATAGTCGGTGGTAGGCCATAAAATATGTTGATTCTTTCTGGAGTAAATCCTACTCTGATTCCTCTAACAAAGACTTCAGAATCTTCAACATCCAGAAAAGTTGCATAAAATTCTCGAACAATCGGGATAACAACAATACAAATAAAGTAACAAAATCGTTGCCAGTTGTGCGCAACGATAGTGTTTTCGATCATCTCCCCAGGATGATAAAAACTTCGTTCCGAGATGAACTTTCTCGACGACGCAAGTTTGTGGAAGCGAAAATGCGCGTACCGCATTTGGAAATTTGCTGGTATCAAAGTTTTCTCGTCCTTTCCCGCGCTTAGATTTTGGAGCCATCTAGACGTGAAAGAAAATAAGAACTAATTTAGGAATCAAAGATTTAAACTCTTTTTAAGTTTATAAAACTTAAAATAAGTTTAAAAATCCAAAGAAATCACTAAAAATCAAATTTTTTTCCAAAATTTCGGTTCTTAGTAAAAACTAGGAAAATCTATGGTGAAAATCGAAAATAAAAGGTTTAAAGTGTAGATCTGACCTTGAGACAAAGAAATCAAGTGGTTTCGTGCTCAAATCCTTGATGTTTTGACCTCAAAATGGATTTAGAGGATGTATTTTTGTGAAAATGGGGAAGAAGATGAAGCTTAGGCGTCAAAAATGGCTTTTAGGGGTTTAAATGGTAATTTTCGGGTAGCAGGCCGAACTGGCGCTTAGGCGTCAAATTCTGGCTCCTATGCGCCAGACTCGTCTTGCACAAAAATCTTTTTTAAAATTTATTTTTCCACCAAAATTCATAAATTCAACTTCCAATTACTCATATCATAGTAGGGCTTCAGTTTCTAAATTCCACAACATTTTTCAAAAATTTATAAAAATTAAATATTGAATCCATCAATCAAATATAAGGTTTTCAATCAAACTCACTAATTTCCATTTAAAATCTTCAATTTTGACTCAATACATTCCAGATAAGTACTACATTTGATTCAAGTTCCTAATACACACTCAATCATAACAAGTTCAAAGCAAATACAACACACATTGAACATGAAAGCAAATATACATACAAACACAATCGATTCTCTAAATTGATACAACGACTCAACAAACCATAATAACTATCTCTTTACCAGAATATTCTAATCTTCACAAGGGAAATTTTGTATTCCACTTGGAAAGAAGACTAACGCTCTGGAGAAATCCGTAGTCGTCTTTTCATCAATCCACTTGTTCTTCGCATACATTTCAACTTGAGCATCTTGATAAGCCGCAATATGATCAAATTGATGTTTCATTTGCCATTCTAGATGTTCAACTTAATGAAACATCTCATGAAGGCGATCTCCAATCCTTTTAAAATCTTCTTCAAACTTATCTAAACGACTAGAAATTTTCTCTAAACTTACAGCGATGAAATCATTGAACTAAGGTTGAGGATTCCTTGAGACCTTGTCCCTAGCCTCTTCTCCATGATTTCTCCTTTCCATTTCTTCAAAAATTTCTCAAATCTCTCAAGAATGAAATGTAAGGGATGTAATTCTGATTGTTTGATGGTTAGGGAAGAGGATGGGTAGATTTAAAGGGCAAATTCGTGTGAAAAACTGAAAATTTTTAGTTTTTGCACGTCCCAGTAACCGTGTCGCATAAGCGCCGGACCTGTTGATACATAGTTGATTCTGGCGCTTAGGAGCAGAATTTTGGCGCCTAGGTGCCGGAACTATGTTCAACTCTGTTTCGCCTAATCATCAAATTTTCAAAATTTCGTTCTCCAAGATAGGTAAGTTATACTGGTAAGAGTAATTTAGACTCGATAACTCACATCGTAAACTATCATAATGGAGGTTAACTTGATCTCCTTTTTACTCATATTTAAAATAGAGTGATCCTATTTTTAAATCTTACATACTTCAAAATAATTTTCAGCCTAGGTCAACCAAGACTTATGAGCATCAAAATTTTCTAAAGTAATATAAAATTAATCAAGATCGAGGCATAACCTTACATTAAAAACATAAAAACACAAGATAATTATGGGTTGCCTCCCACAAAGCGCTTGGTTTAACGTCGTCAGCCCAACTCAAGTAAATCTTTAATCAGGTTGACTCAATTCATAAGCCTCTTTATAAATCTTCTTAATATCTCCCAAATAAGGCTTCAATCTTAATCCAGTTACTTTAAAAAAATCTTCAGTTTTGGGATCTTTAATATCCACAGCTCCATAATGGTATACTTTCTCAACAAAATAAGGTCCAATCCATTTAAATCTTAATTTTACTGGAAAAAATCTTTAACGAGAATTAAACAGTAAAACTTTTTTGTCCAGGCTCAAAAATTTTTCCTGAAATTTTCTTATCATGTAACATCTTCATTTTCTCTTTATAAATCCTCGCATTTTGATATGATTCGTTTCTAATTTCTTCCATCTCATTTAATTGCAACAATCATTTTTCTC
This sequence comes from Papilionanthe hookeriana x Papilionanthe teres, assembly GCA_022702705.1. Taxonomy (NCBI): domain Eukaryota; kingdom Viridiplantae; phylum Streptophyta; class Magnoliopsida; order Asparagales; family Orchidaceae; genus Papilionanthe; species Papilionanthe hookeriana x Papilionanthe teres. Next base: position 180,878,116 of record CM040422.1, read on the forward strand.
TTGCTTTATTCAAATTAAAATTAAACTCCTTTATCGCCCAATAAGGTTTATGTTCAAGTTCTACAGGTAAGTGACAATATTTAACATAAATTAACCTGTAAGGTGACATTCTGATTGCTGTCTTATAAGTCATTCTATAAGCCCATAATGTAGAATCAAGTCTATACACCCAATCAGTTCTTTTAGGATTAACAGTTTTTTCTAAAATTCTTTTAATTTCTCTGTTTGATACTTCAGCCATTTAACTAGTTTGAGGGTGATAAGTAATTGCAATTCTATGCTTGATTCCAAATTTTTGAAGTAATAATTGAATTCTTATATTCCTGAAATGACTTCCACCATCAGTGATAATTACCTTAGGCATTCCAAATTTTGAAAATATCATTTTCTTTAAGAATTTTGAAACACTTTTGGAATCACAGTTTGGTAAAGCAACAACCTCAATCCATTTTGAAACATAATCAACTGCTAATAAAATATAAATTTTTCTAGATGATGGAACAAATGGTCCCATAAAGTCTAATCCCCATATATCAAAAATTTCAACTTCTAATATATATAGTTTAACGGCATTTCATCTTTCCTGGATATATTTCCCATCCTTTGACATTGATCACATGTTTTCACATATTGTCTCACATCTTTAAATAAGGTAGGCCAATAAAATCCAGAATTTAAAATTTTAAATGCAGTTTTATCTATGCCAAAGTGTCCTCCAAAATCAGAATCATGACATTTTTGAATAACAGAAAAAGTTTCTTCATAAGGTACACATCTTCAAATCATAGAATCTTTACCAATTTTAAATAAATGAGGTTCTTCCCAAATATAAGATTTAGCATCATATTTAAATTTCTTAATAAATTTGTTATCCAAGTCATAAGGTAAAATATTGCTAACTAAATAATTAACAATATCAGCATATCACGGTGTTTTCTATCTTTGAATAACATATAAAGATTCATCAGGGAATTTCTCATTTATATTTTCTTCTGAAATAATATCATTTTTTAATTCTAGACAAATGATCAGCAATTTGGTTTTCAGTTCCTTTTCTATCTACTATTTGAAAATCAAATTCTTGTAGAAGTAAAACCCATCTTATAAGTCTAGGTTTAGAATCCTTCTTAGATATTAGATATTTAATAGCGAGAATGATCGGTATGAACTATGCATTTAGTACCAAGAAGATAAGGTCTAAATTTATCAAAGGCATATATTATAGCTAGAAGCTCTTTCTCAGTGGTGGTGTAATTTCTTTGTGTTTCAGTGAGAGTTTTACTAGCATAATTATAACTTTGAAAATTTTCTCATATTTTTGTCCCAATACAGCTTCAATTGCAAAATCACTTGCATCACACATTAATTCAAAAGATTTATCCCAGTCAGGTGCAACAATGATAGTTGTAGTTATTAATTTTTTTTAGAATATTAAAAGAATTAATACATTCTTCATTAAATTCAAATGTGCATCTTTTTCTAATAAATGACAAAGAGGTTTAGCAATTTTAGAAAAATCATTTATATATCTTCTATAAAATCCAGCATGACCTAGAAAACTTCTCACATCGAATGAGTTGTAGGTGGTTGCAATTCAGCAATAATTTTCACTTTTGCTTGATCTACTTCCATCCCTTTTTGTGATACTTTATGTCCAAGTACAATGCCTTCGTGACCATGAATTGACATTTTTCCCGATTAAGAACTAAATTTTTTTCTTCGCATCTTTTCGAACTTTAGCTATGTTTTCCAAAAAAGATTCGAATGAAGTTCCAAAGGCGAAAAATCGTCCATGAATATTTCAATTCCTTTGTCAATCAAATCACAAAATATTGACATCATACATCTTTGAAAAGTTGCAGGTGCATTACATAAGCCAAAAGGCATTCTTCTAAAAGCAAATGTTCCATAAGGACTTGTAAATGTTGTCTTTTCTTGGTCCTCAGGAGCAATAAGTAATTGGTGATAACTAGAATATCCATCCAGAAAACAGAAATATGAGTGTCCAGCTAGTTTATCAAGCATCTGATCCAAGAAAGGTAAGGGAAAATGATCCTTTCTAGTGGCTTTATTTAGTTTCCTATAGTCAATAAAAATTCGCCATTCAGTAACTTGTCTTGTAGGAATAAGTTCATGTTTATCTTTAACAATGAGAGTTAATCCTCCTTTCTTCGGAACACAATGAATAGGACTTACCCATTGACTATATGAAATAGGATAAATAATACCAGCATCTAATCACTTAATAATTTCTTTTTTAACAACCTCTTTCATAATAGGATTTAATCTTCTTTGCGATTCTATAGTAGGTTTAAAATTTTCTTCCATTAAAATTCTATGCATGCAAATGGAAGGGCTTATTCCTTTTATATCAGCAATAGTCCAACCAAAAGCTTTCTTATAATTGTTTAACACACCTAGTAATTTTTCTTCTTGATCTTTATTCAGTTCAGAAGAAATAATAACAGGTAAAGTTAATGAATTCTCAAGAAAAGCATATTTTAAATGGGAAGGTAAAATTTTTAATTCCAGTTCAGGTGCTTTTTTAATTGAGGGTAAAAGTATATCATTTTGAGTTATGTTTAAAGTTTCCCAATTATCTTTAATAAAATGAGTCTCTTCTTCTTCTTCTATTTCATCTTCATTAGTTAAAAATTCAAATTTTTCTTCAGAAATAACTTTAAATTTTTCTTGATAATGTTTTTCAATAAAATAATCAATTATATCCATTCGATAACATTTCTCTTTATCAGAGTACTTCATTGATTTAAGAACATTGAATTTAATTTCTAGATCATTGACTCTAATGGTTAATTCTCCTTTTTGCACATCAATAATAGCTCATCCGGTAGCTAGAAAAGGTCTTCCTAAAATAATAGGTATCTCTTTTTCTTCTTCCATATCAAGTACTATGAAATCTACAGGGAAGATAAATTTATCCACTTTAACAAGGACATCCTCTATAACTCCATTAGGATAAGTGATAGATCTATCAGCTAACTCGAAGAGTTACGAGTGGTCGGAGTAATATCTCCTAAATCCAATCTTCGATAGATAGAAAATGGCATGAGATTAATACTTGCTCCTAAATCATATAAATCTTTTCCGCAAAGTTTTTCTCCAATAGCACAAGGTATAGTGAAACTTCCAGGATCCTTAAGCTTTTCAGGTAATTTCTTTTGAATTATTGCACTACATTCTTCACTTAATGCAACAGTTTCAAAAGCTTCAAATTTTCATTTTTTGCTTAAAATATCCTTCATAAATTTTGCGTAAGTTGGCATTTGTTCCAAAGCTTCAGCAAAAGGTATGCTAATAGTAAGTTTCTTAAAAATTTCAAAGAACTTAGAAAATTGATGATCAAGTTTCTGTTGTTTAAGTCTTTGAGGAAAAGGTGGTGGTGGTTTTTCAACTTTCACATTAACGAGTATAACGATCGATCTTGACTAGGAGAGAGAGTTTCTTTAGGTTTTTCAATCTCTTCGACCTCAATCTCTTTTTCAATTTCATTCTGCAATCTTTCTTTTAATTCCTTTCCACTTCTAAGTTGCACAGCTTTAACTTGTTCATGTTCTTTTCCAGTTTTCTTTGGATTGATTTCAACATTACTAGGAAGTGTTCCTACAGGTCTGTTATTTATTAAAGTAGCAATTTGCCCCATTTCATTTTCAATATTACGAATGACAGTATTTTGATTTAGTAATTGATTATTCATTTGCATAATTAATTCTTCTATTGATAACTTTTTCTGTTGATTATTAAATCCAGGAGGTTTATAATTTCAATTAACTTGATTATTCCAATTTCCAGTGGGATGAGATTAATTGTTACCTCATTGTTGTTGTGAATTATTCCAGTTAAAATTAGGATGATTTTTCCACCTCGGATTATAATAATTTGAATAAGGATTATTTTTACTTGCAATAGCTTGTAAAGTTTCAATAGTTTGAGGATCTTCAATATTAGTAGAATTATTATGCGAAATATTAATTGTAAAATTATCTAATTTCTTAGATATTGCAGCAACTTGTGAAGCTAAGATAGAAAAGGCTTCATTATCTTGAATACTAGCCATCTTTTTAGGGTTAATCATTTCAGAAGGTCATTGAAAATTGTTATTAGCCATTTCTTCAATTAAAAGTGTAAGCTTCTTCAAATGATTTAGACATTAAAGAACCTCCAACAGAGTATCAATAATTGATTTTAAAGATCCAATTAATCCATTATAGAATGTTTGAATAATTAACCAATCAGGTAAAGCATGATGAGGACATTTTCTTAATAGTTCTTTAAATCTTTCCCAAGTTTCATATATTATCTCCCCATCAAATTGACTAAACAAAGTAATATCATTTCTTAATTTAGCAGTTTTAGAAGGAGGAAAATATTTAGCAAGGAATTTTTGTGCCATTTTATCCCATGTTTTAATAGAACCAGTCACTAATGAGTTCAACCACATCTTTGCTTTATCTCTTAAAGAAAAAGGAAAGAGTCTAAGTCTAATAGCATTATCAGAAAAATTGTTATATTTAAAGGTAGCACAAAGTTTTAAAAAACTAACAAGATGTAAATTTGGTTTCTCATTTGTTGTTCCACCCAATTGATTGTTTTGCACCATTTGAATAATAAACAGTTTAAGTTCAAAAGAATTAGCATCTAAAGTTGGTATTTGAATACTAATATGAAGTTCATCAACTTTAGGGTTAGCATAATCCCTTAATGATTTATAAACATTTTGATCATTAAGTTCAATTGGATTTTGTAAAGTAGCCATTTCATGAAATTTTTGAATTTGTTTTTCCTTTTTAATTTTTCTAATTGTCTTTCTAATTCAGAATCTAAAGGTATTAATCCTTCAGAACCAAATCTTCGCATAAAACAAGCAATAAAATTTAACTATTTTATTTCTTTCTTCCTTTGATTTCTTCCCCGGCAACGGCGCCGAAAACTTGACCCGACCGCCACGCTTAACGCAATAATGTTTCTTCCAAAAGATAGCCAAAAAGCTTGGTCTCGATTTATAATTAGCGGCTAGTGTATAAAATTAATATTATATAAGTAATATTTTTACACACTAGGGGTACTACGCAAGTATACATATCATTTCAATTAATATAGGGTTTTTAAACAAAGACCCCAGTATCAATCCCACAGGGAAGATTTATAGAAATAAATTTTCTATAAAGAGAAAGAGAAATATAATAGTATAAATATTTTTTTTATTTTGATTATAATTACTATTTAATTTACTATATGCAATTTAAAGAAAACAATAATAAGAAAATAATTTTATAAACTCTATAAAAATAAACAACTTTCTTTCCTTCAATTAATCTAATATTTTTAAGATAATTTAATATTCGTTGGAGAATTTAATTTATGGTATTGTGCCAAATAGAAGCATTCCTATTCTTTACCCTTTGATCCAAGTGCAAAGAACATTGACTAATTTACAGAATAGGTCCGGATGTATTGTTAGTAGTAATGGGTTAATCTAGGCTCACACTTCTAGATGTCCAAGGGTGGCTATGGTCGGCCCTACTAATGACCCTTTCCTAGTCTATAAATCAAATTATAATAATTTAGTTTGTCACTCAAAAAACTTATCAATTCTACGCCCTTTAAATTTTATCTTCCTATTTATTTGCACGTCACCATGAATATCCCGCACATGGCCTTCGACTACCCAAGGATTCATGTGACATTTACAAGTTAAGAGTTCTTCTCCCAGAAGGTTTTTAAACTCTTCAACAGGTTTTAACAATTCAAACGGCCAATTTAAAAAGTAAAGTAAGATCGAGTATTAATGTCATCACAATGTTTTGAAAATATTTTGAATTTTAATTCTCCATCGAATCTTTATATTATCTTATCTATCTCTTCATAATTGAAGTAAGAAAGTAACTAACTACTCAGAACACATTGAAAATAAATAACAAAACATGATAATTAAACTTTGAATCAAATATAAAAATATACTTATCTCAAATATTTCTTCTACAGATCTTCTGATTTCTACTGACTCCACAATGTAATGAACTTCAGATGCAATAACTTGAAAATAAACTCACTGAACTGAACAAAAGTGGCCCTAAATTTCTCTCTCTAATTCTCTCTCTAAGGATGAGAGATCTCAAAGTAGATAAGAGAAAGGGGTACAATGGGAGGGGTATGTTTTCAGAAGAATTGGACCTCTATTTATAGGCTCCAAGAGTTTCCTTGAGGCACCTCTTCAAAATATGTCCACATTCAATGAATCTTCTAGAAGGTCGGTTTGGCGCCTAGGCACTGGAATCAGGAGCCTAGGCGCCGGAATCAGTTGCCTAGGCTCCAGACACCGCGTTCATTTCTTCGCACCTCTTCACTTTGGCTCGCACATATTTGCGATTAAAACAGTTTTGGAGTGTCCAAATGCAATGTATCACATGTCCTATTATCAAGGAACAACTGCCAGCCTTCTAGAATGTCCAATAACCTCTCACTCCGTCAAAATAACAGATCAAACATTGTAAAAAACTTGACAGTTTTCATATCGACTCAGGGGCCTAGGTGCCAGTTTCTGGCGCCTAGGCGCCAGGCCATAATTTTTTATACTTTTGGTATTTTGCTCCATTTTTGCTCCTTTTTGCTCCTTTTTCCTTCTTAGACCTTTTTACATTACCTACATCTAAAAATACAAAAAATTCCTTTCATTAAAGCATAATATCCTTAGAAATTAATAAGAATTAAGACATAAAGAAATATGTATTTTTTTATAGATCATATATTTGGTTAAGGATGATAAATTTGAAAGGAGATAAATGTTTAGGACTGGTTTTGAGTAATTTTGGGTAATTTAGGTGATTTTGCAAATTTTGGGTAGTTTCAAGGGCATTTGGTAGGTTTGGTGGGTGTAGGGCCCCGGGGGTCAAAAATTGAAATTTTGGAAAAATGAAGATTGATCAAGTTTGAGTAGAATGAAATCACTTTGGTTGAGCCATGAAGCCATATGAAGCCCATAAGAACCATGAGAGGACTCATTTGAGGCATTCACTATGTTGTTCCTAACCCTCTTAGCCAAGGGCTTAGGGGTTGAGGACCATCCATATGAATTACCTACATGAGTCAGGAAGTCAAACTAGGTATGAATGGTTTTAGGATTTAGGATGTGTGTGAAAGTGTAATGTGTGCAGGTCAACCCTCACCAGACTAGGCCACCCAGGGTAGTCCTAAGGCCAAAGTGTCCTATAGGTAACTCATCCTTTAAACCTCCACATTTGATCTTACCCTCCAAGTGAGTTGGGGGTTTACAATCAAACTAATGGGGTTTGTAGGGAGTTTAAGAGGTGCTTAAATTTCTCAGTGGTGCGCCCCATTTCTTGTCCTCTAAGATAGTCAAAGAGAAAGCCTAAGGCTAGATCCTAAGTACTAAGGAGAGAGAAGAGAAAAGACCTCATAAAAAATGAGGTCAACATACGAAGAATGCATCTTGACAAACGTCTGATTGGTCATAAACCTGTGTCAGAGCTCGAGGGATTAAAACCTTTGGAACCTCCATGACCCTATGAATATCCAAACACCTAAGACATACTTCACAGATAGTGTCTTGGAGTTTTAGATATTTTTGGTAGGTCTAGTAGTATCCAGGGTTACAAGGATGACAAAAGGACAATCTAACAACTTCTAATGTGATGTTATATCGATAGTTTGTAATGTGTGTTATATGATATGTGATGTACTGTTGACTTTTATCATCAAAGTACATTATCTGTGGTAGTGGAATAAAATTTTGAAAGATATTCCCCAGCTATCAATAATACATCAGCAGGTCCAAAAAATCCAAAATGAACACTTTAATTTAAAAATGACATAATAAACAACTTGCGAAAATTAACATGAGATTTATTGTTCGACCTATAAAGTTCAAATTCCCAGCAGATACGTTATTCATTATATGTTTTCCACACATAACTTCTATTATTGGATATAAGACTCTTCCTAACACAAAAATAAGGCATTCCCCTTGCTCTCTCTTTGAGAAAGGATATAAGTTGCATAGCACTCCTCAAAATCGACATATCAACATCTGACAATTTTTAGAGATGGTATGGCATCCACTCTCTCTCTTCAGTTATTGAATATAAGACCCTTCCTGATACAGAAATATGACATTCATCTAACTCTTTCTTTGAGAAAGGATATAAGTTGTATAGAATTCCTTCTCAAAATCGACATAACGACATTTGACATTTTTGAGAGATGGTATGACATCCACACTTTCTCCTTAGTTGTTGGATATAAGACCATTCCTGACACGAAAAGATGGCATTCATTTAACTCTTTCTTTGAGAAATGATATAAATTGTATAGCATTCCTTCTCAAAATAGATGTATCGACATTTGACATTTCTGAGAGATGGTATGACATCAAATCTCTCTGCTCAGTTATTGGATATAAGACCCTTCCTAACATGGAAACATGACGTTGCCTTAACTCTTTCTTTGAGATAGGATACAACTCTCCAAGCATTCCTTCACAAAACCGACATACAAGCATTGACATCTCTGAGAAATAGTATAAGACCTCCTTAAATGGAATATGATTTTTATTCTCACTTGCTATTGGATATGAAACTTTCCTGACATGGAATTATGGTTTTCCTCTAGCTTTAATTTGGTAAAGGATATTAGTCTCCAAGCATTCCTTCCCAAAATCGACATACCGACATTTGACATCTACGAGCAATGATGTAAGACCTTCTTTAATGTAATATGACATCTATTTTCTTTTTAAATGAAATTTCTCTGACAATAAACTGACAACTCTGTTAGTTTATCATGACCGTCTTAGTCAAAGCCAATATGTGTCACATACTTAATCAGTATTCCACACATGTTGGGGGCCTATTTGTTGACCTCACTTTTGTTAGGATCATTTAAAAATCATCTTGAGACAGGAAGTCTACCAGTATTGACCTCCTAAATCTTACCAATGATTACTGAACCTTAATGTCCATAGTAAAACCCTAATGAAGACTTTTTAATACAAATCTTAATGACATCCTAAAAATGATCAAATCAGTAATGACAAACTCTGATTTGATCAACATTGAGCAAACTGGCCAACTTTTGACCTAAATGGACAAATTAGGTCAAAATGGTCAATCCATGACCCAATGACTACCCCATTGACCAAACTGGTCAACCCTTAACCCAAATGGTCAAATTAGGTTGAAATGGTTAATCCATGACCCAATGACCACCACATTGACAAAAATGGTCAAAACTTGACCAAAATGGTAAAATTAGGTCAAAATAGTATGACCACCTCATTGACTAAAGTGTCAACGTTTGACCCAAATGGTCAAATTAGATCAACATGGTCAATCCTTGACGCAATGACCAACTCATTGACCAAACTGGTTAACCTTTGACTCAAATGGTCAAATTAGGTCAAAATGGTCAATCCTTGACCCAATAACAACCTCATTGACCAAACTGGCCAACCTTTGATGTAAATGGTCAAATTAGGTCAAAATGGTCAATCCATGACCCAATGACCACCCCATTGACCAAATTGGTCAACCCTTGAGTTAAATGGTCAAATTAGGTCAAAAAGGTCAATCTATATCCTAATGACCACCATATTGACCAAACTGGTCAATGCTTGACCTAAATGATCAAATTAGGTCAAAATGGTCAATCCTTGATCTAATGACCACCTCATTAACCAACTGGTCAACATTTGACCCAAATGGTTAAATTAGGTCAAGATGGTCAATCCTCCTAATGACTGCCTCATTAACTAAACTAGTCAACCTTTGACCCAAATGATCAAATTAGGTCAAAATGGTCAATCCTTGACCCAATGACCCCCTCATTCCCCAAATTGGTCAAATTAGGTCAAAATGGTCAATCCTTTACCCAAGGATAGCTTCATTGACCAAACTAGTCATCCTTTGACCCAAATGGTTAAAAGAGGTCAAAATGGTCAATATATGACCCAATGACCACTACATTGATCACACTAGTCAACCCATGACCCAAATGGTCAAATTTGGTCAAAATGGTCAATCCATGACCCAATGACCACCAAATTGATCACACTGGTCAACCCTTGACCTAAATGATCAAACTTAGTCAAAATGGTCAATCCAAGATAAAATAACCACCACATTAACCTAATGACTACCCCATTGATTACTAGGTCAACCTAGACACAAAATTGTTTAAATTTAACTCCTTTGATCAATTCAAGACATCAAAATGATCAAACAGAATCATTTAGTCAACTTAGATCAAACCTGGGTTACACCACCTTAATCAAATTACCCCATGACTAATCCAACCATTAAATGGTCAAATTAATCATTATAGACACCCATGGATCTATAATGTTCAATATTGGTCAAACATGGTCCACCAAGCCAACCTTGGTCAAATTTAGTCAAATTCATCATTTTAATCAACACTTGATATTTTCATCAAAATGTATTGTTCTATTAATTAATTAATCATTTAATTAATTAAATAAGAGTAAAATTAAGGACCATAAGACCTACGATTTAATTTAAAAAGTAAGTTTTAAGCTCATGGCAAGATAAATCCATGAAAATACTATAATCATATTTTAGGTCTAAATCCTAAATTCAATCCATGAGAAATCACTCATAATATGCCACAACCCATAAGAAAACCTTTGAGCCACCATGGTTAACCTAGGTTAAAGCTCATAATGACACCATCATGAAGGGATAAAAAAAGGTGTCACTCCTTTATGAATTGCTTAAGGAAGATATGGATGAGTCATTACTCACCTTACAAGCCACCCAATATAGAAAGAGCATTTCTTAAGTTATCCCTAAATAATAGGATGATCTCATATACACCAAATTCAAAAATTAAAATAAAATAGAGGTTTAGGTTTCATGCTTTTACAAAGCTATGGATGATATGTTAACGTATGTGGATGAATGTGCACTTACTCAATTTTAGGTCACCATACACCTCATCCCCACCTAATGGACATGAGCCAAGTCCATTCATTAAATGGAGATCTCATCATGGCTACTCATGGGAACAATACAAGAAGGAGCCTATGTGTCATTCCTTCTTCACCCTATTAAATGGCCTTGTGAAGACACATGAGAAGGCTGATTCAGCTCAACTAAGAGAGGCCAAAACACCTCATGGAGCATCCTATAGGAGGAAGCCAAAGCTTTAGGTTAAAATCTTCACCATGGGTGAAATTGATATGGATAAGCTTAGGGATGCTCAAGTGTAAAAATTCTTAGCCAAGAAACTTATCCATAGACATTATGAGCCTTATACAACCACCCCCAAGTGAACCCAAGCAGATTTGAGATCCCCATGGCTCATACAATCCTATAAATAGGCTAACCCGAGAGCACCTAAGGGAGATATAAAGAAGCTTCCGACCTATATACCCTGAACCACCCAAGACAAAATTTGCTCTCTAAACCCTAAGTAATTGATTCCCCTGAGATTCAACTCCTAAAACCCACTAGTTTGCCCTACGTTCTCTATCTGAAATAGGACAATTTTTAGGATTGAAATGAAGTTTCTAATAAATTCAAATTAACTCCACTAAAAACTTCATAGAGCCCTACGAAGACAAACCCAATTAAAATTGATCCTTCCCATAGGCTCTAACCTACTGTTCCACTTTCATTTTTCAAACTGTGATCCACTCTGAACGAACTTATACCTAGACCCGATTTCACCTCAAATTAAGTTGGGGACAAGGTCTCTGACATCAAAATGAAGCTTCTAAACCATTCAAATTAAGCTTCCATTAATTAAGGCCAAGGTATGGTTCATTCAACCTAGTTTAGGCTCAGGTTTAGTACTTTGTGAAACAAACCAATTCACAACCCATACATCTCCGTACAAATGTGTTCTTCATCTTCAGATGAAGCTATAGAAACAAAAATCACTCAAATCAGTCAAGAATCGAGTGAGATTTTGTCCCTAAACCATGAACGACTTGCGGGTTTAGACTAGAGGAAGGAGATGAACGGATGTCGTCCATTTCCGTGTTTTGGAAATGGACGGCTCTGATTTAATCCCAATCGATCTCTTGTTCTAAGCCCGCAGTGGATCAGCCATATCTTGATGCATCCAAGGACATGCGACACCGTGTGGATATTTCTGGTTAATAAGGATTTAATTAAATCTAGATTAACATTAAACTAATCAAAAATTCATATCTTGATATATAAAAATCACAAAAATATAATAAAAAAAAAACCCTGAACTCAGGGCAATGAGAGGAATCATGTGGAAATGGAATCATGAATTAAAGAGTTATATTTAATTTTCAATTAATTAAATACTCTCTGGAGTAAATTAATTATTAAAAGTTATTTATAAATCAGAAAAATATGAAAATTTTAGGGAGCAACCTTTAAGTCCTTATGAACATCCCCAGATTTTTCTAAGGCTAGGAAAATTCCCTAGGATAAGATTTCTTAATTTCTATTAAACTTTGTAATTATTTTTAATAATAAAATTATATAAAATTAGAAATTAAGAAATTTAATTGGAAATTAATAAAGAACCTTAGGGTGATAGACTCAAACCCTAAAATGACAAATCTTAGCCTTTTGAAAATTTAAAATGACATTCTTGTTTTAGGGTTAAAATTATTAATTATGATATAATATTTAAAACCCTAAAAATATTTTAAGATTCAATTTCCACCATAGTTAGCTCATTCCACATTAGACAAAGTCAATTATGGGTCTAACTTCAAATAGACTCAAACAAAACCCTTATTAGGTGTTAGATACCAATTATACCTAATTAAACATATTAAACCTTAACTAAATTAGGTTTAATACCATAAACCCTAATTAGGTCTAAGACACCAATTAGACCTAATTAAATGAAGTTAAGCCTTAATCACAATAGGTGTAACTTAATAAGCCCTAATTAGGTCTACAAACATTAATTAGACTTAATTAATTCAAGTTAAGACTTAAATCACATTAGGTTTAACTTAATAAATCCTAATTAGGTCTAACCCATCATTAGGCTTAAGTAAACTTATCCAACCTTAATCGAATTAGGTTAATTAAGCTTAACATAATTAGACTTAACCATAAATAAGTTTAATTAATCAATTAAACATTACCTAAATAGGGTTTAATTAACCTTAACCTAATTAAACTTAACAACAATTGAGCCTAATTAATCAACTAAACATTACCTAAATTAGGTTTAATTAATCTTAATCTTATTAGACTTAACCACAATTAAGTCTAATTAATCAACTAAATTGTACCCAAGTTAGGTTTATTTAACCTTAACCAAATTAGACATAACCACAATTAAGTCTAATTAATCAACTAAACCTTACCAAAATTAGGTTTAATTAACCTTAACGTAATTAGACATAACCACAATTAAGTCTAATTAATCAACAAATCCTTACCAAAATTAGGTTTATTTAACCTTAATCTAATTATACTTCACCCAATTAAGTCTAATTAATCAATAAAACCTTACCCGAATTAGGTTTAATTAACCTCAACCTAGACTTAGGTTCAACATACATTGAACCTAACTTTAACTTATACTTCGGTTCAACCCAACTTGTAGCTAAGTCAAACTTTAAACCATTTAGGTTCAATATACATTGAACTTAACTTTAAATTATACTTAGGTTTAACCGAACTTGAAACTAAGTCAAACTTAAAACCATTTAAGTTCAACATACATTTAACCTAACTTAAGCTTATACTTAGGTTCAACCCAACTTGAACCTAAGTAAAACTTAAAACCCTTTAGGTTCAACAAACATTGAACCTGACCTTCTTAGGTTCAACCCAAACTTGAACCTAAGTCAAATTTTAAACCATTTAGGTTAAACATACATTGAACCTAACTTTAACTTATGCTTAGGTTCAACCCAAACTTGAACCTAAGTAAAACTTTAAATGCTTTAGGCTTAACATATATTGAACCTAACTTTAAATAATACTTAGGTTCAACCCAACTTGAACCTAAGTCAATCTTTAGACCATTTTGGTTCAACAAACTTTGAACCTAACTTGAACTTATACTTAGGTTCAACCCAATTTGAACCTAAGTAAAACTTTAAATCATTTAGGTTCAACATATATTGAACCTAACTTTAACTTATACATAGGTTCAATCCAATTTGAACCTGAGGTAAACTTAAACATTTTAGATTCAACATACATTGAACCTAACATTAACCTATTGAACCAAGGAAAAAATGTTAAGATTTTCATGCCTATTTTATACTGATTATGATGATATTGCACTTTAAAGAAGGGTATTTTTGGTGTTTTTCTGCAGTTATGAAAATTTAAGGACAATGAAGCGAAAATATGCAAAAAAGAGCAACTTTGGAGGAAAAATGGCTAAATTATGAAAATTCGACTTAGGGCGTCGACGGCGAGGTCGATGGCGCCGACGGTGTGATTTTCTTGAGATTTCAGAATATATTTCAAGGGAGGCCGCCGACGGCGGAGGTCGAGGCCGAAGACGACAGAGATCGATGCTGCCGACGGTGAGGTTAGTTTAAAACACTATTTCTAGAAGGCCGCTGACGGCGCAGCTTGAGGTCGTCGATGGCGGGATCAGCGGTTCTTTCATAATAAACGTTGAATGTGGATGATTTTTGAAGGGATGCTTAGAAAACCTTCGAGACTCTTCAATAACTTTAAAAATAACTATTTTAGGGTGAAAATTTGTCCTTTTGGAGTCCTCTAAAAGTCACTAAGAGTCTCTAAAAGTTCTATTAGATTCTTCTATTAGATACTTAATGTTCAATTAAAGAGTCCACTAGTGTCCATTGCTATTAGTGAGTGTTAAATACTGAGTTCAAATAGTGATTGTGAGGAATTCTTTGAAGGATTGTAAGAGTGGAATGGAAGTGAGAGATCTCTTCTACATTGCCCTTTCGAAGGAGAATTCCGTGTACAGTAAAGAAAAAAGAGATTCAGACGAACTTTAAAGAGTTTGCTTGGGGAGGAATTTAAGATAAGTTGTGTTTATTTAATTTAGTTTGTAATACTTTACTTTTATATATGAAATCCAAGTTTTATTGTATCCTCTCCATGAATTCTGAGTAGTTGTTCTATAATTCTCCTTATTTTGATATTTTTGTGATATAATAAAAAGAATTAATGTGCCATAAAAGATATAAATAAGTTGTGATAATCTTTAACTTAGATCTTAATTTACTTTCAATATGGCCAATTGAAAAGTTAAAATCTGTTGAGTTTGACAACTATAGTTAAGATTACATCCGAGATTCAGGGAGATCAAAATCCTTGGAAGCAGGGTCCAAATAAATAAGGCAATAATATTCATTGGGCATAAAATTGGAGATTTTAGAGTGATAGGCTAAAATCCTCAATTCGGTCTTATCGTTTGGGTGCTGAAGTGTAGATTGTTAGCCCTTAGATGAGGGGAACGTGGTAGCTCCAAAGTGAGAACTGGTATCCTCTCAGCCTAGCCGCAGATTCAGTATCCAAGCATAGGATTAGTTAATGTTCATTATGCCTGGACCGAAGGGTAAAGAATAGTTATGCTACTATTTGGCACAACAACATTTAAAAACTATTTCTAATTATCTATTCACTTAAATATCTTAACAATGGAGAAATATTCAAGCTTATTTATATTTGAACTTAACTTTAGTAGCATTAATTAGTTGTTAGTAGAACTAGTTTAATTTAAACTTTATATTATTATCGATTGACAGATAGACAATTTCGATTTAGTTGTGATTCTAAATTTATTTCTATAATCCTAGTCTGTAACCTTTAAAATATTCCTTTTGGGATCGATATCAAGGACTCCACTAGGGCAATGTATTACTTGAGCGATATGTATACTTGCGTTTAAAGGTAACTCTGCGATTAAAAGATTATAATATATAATTGTTACTAAAATTAAAATTATGCTCTAAGTCAAGTTTTTGGCATTGTTGCTAAAGATTTAGATCTTATAGTGGTGGTGTTGAATTCTTATATTTTTAAGTATATTAAAAATTGCGGTCAAGAATTTTGCGCCGTTGCCGGGGAATATAATTGAATTGAGTATAATTGAATATAATATAATTAAAATAACAGACGATTTAGGATTGTTAGCAAACTTTTGAATAGAATTGCAACTTATTAGTTAACTATTTTGCTGTGTACTGATTTCGATTGTATGCGTAAATTTGGTTTTAAAAAACTTATACCCTACGATTCAGAATTAGAACGCACTGTTAGTAGAATAAGAAAATTGAAAAAAGAACCTATACTAAAACAATGGAAAACAATATAAACAACCAAAGAATAGAAAATGAACATCAATCTTGACCATTAAGAGATTAAGCTAACCCTACATTAGATGAAATTCACTTAACTATCCAAAATCCTGATGTAGTCGCTAATTCATTTGAGCTTAAACCTGCAGTTATCCAATGGTACAAAATAATCAATTTGGTGGAACTTCAAATGAAGATCCTAATTTACATTTAGCAAGTTCTTAGAACTTTGTGCTACTTTTAAGTACGATAGAGTGTCTGCTGATGCTGTCGGACTTAGATTTTTTTTCCTTTTTCGTTAAGGAAAAGGCTAAGGCTTGGTTAAATTTTTTAGCACCTGGATCTATTAGAACTTGGGGAGAACATTTAAAAAAAATCATATCAAAATATTTTCCACCATCTAAGACTACTAAGCTTAGAAATGATATCACATCTTTTAGTCAATATGAGGGAGAATCGATATATGAATCTTGGGAAAGATTTAAAGAACTTCTTAGGAAATGTCCACATCATGCTTTACCAGATTGGTTAATTATTCAAACATTTTATAATGGATTAGTAGGATCTCTTAGCTCTATTATTGACGTTGTTGCTGGTGGATCACTAATGTCTAAAACTTTTAAAGAAGCCTATGCGTTAATAGAAGAAATGGCTACTAATAATTTTCAATGGCCTGCTGAAAGGGTAAATCCTAAGAGAGTAACTAGTATTCATGATTCTGATGCTTTAACTATGATAGTTTCTCAAATTGCTGCTCTTTCAAAGAAAATAGATCAATACGGAATGAATCGTTCTCAAACACCTCTAGTGTTAGAAGAAAATTCATTAAGACAAATTGTAGATGCTCAATCTTCATATGAAACTATAAATTTAATAAATAATAGACAAAATAACCCTTATTCAAACTATTATAATCCAGGTGGAAAAATTATCCATACTTTAATTGGAATAACCATGGTAATGTAAATCCTGTTAATCCTCAGTGGGGAACAATCCTGTAAACCCATTAGGAAATATAAACAACCAGGGTAATTCTAATTATAGACCTTCTAATCAACCGGTTTTTATAAAAATTCACAATTTAAGGAAAAGAAGCTGTCTATGGAATAATTAGTTTTGAATATGAGTAATCAATTACAAAGTCAAGGAGCTGCTATTAAAAAATTAGAAAACAAATTGAGACAAATTGCTACTGCACTAAGCAATAGACATGTTCGAACTTTACCTAGCAATGTTGAAGTAAATCCTAAAGATCAAGGAAAAGAACAAATTAAGGCTATTCAATTGAGAAGTGGAAAAGAGTTGGAAACAAGAGTTCAAAAAGAAACTATAGTTGAAAAGGAAAAAGAAGAAACTGAAGGAGAAAACGAAAGTTTATATCTTGATTTTCCTCTAAAGCCTATGAAAATTACTATTGAAAGACCTCCACCACCATTTCCTCAAAGACTAAAGCAACAGGATAAGGGAAAAATATTTGCTAAATTCTTAGTCATTTTAAAAAAAATTGTCAATAAATACTGCTTTTGTTGAAGCTTTGGAAAAAATGTCTGATTATGTTAAATTTATGAAGGATATACTCAACAAAAAGAGGAAGTTACTAGATCATGAGACTGTTGCACTCAGTGAAGAGTGTAGTGCAATAATTCAAAGAAAGCTTCTTGAAAAACATAAAGATCCTGGTAGTTTTACTATTCCATGTGCTATTAGTGAAAAATTTTATGGGCGAGCATTATGTGATTTTGGAGCTAACATAAATTTGATGCCTCTATCAACTTTTAAAAGGTTGGGAATTGGAGAGATTGCATCAACTTTTGTAACTCTATAGTTAGCTGATCGATCTATTACACATCCTTAGGGAGTTGTAGAAGATGTTCTGGTCAAGGTTAATAAGTTTATCTTTCTTGTGGACTTTATCATTTTAGATATGGAAGAAGATAAATAAATACCAATATTTTAAGAAGACCATTCCTAGCTATAGGAAGAGCAATGATATATGTTCAAAAAGAAGAATTGAAAATAAGAGTAAATGATCAAGAAGTAACTTTTAACATCTCAAAGTCAATGAAATATCCTTCAATAGAAAAAGATGATGAATGTTACAGAATGGATATATGTGATTATCTGAAAAGAGAATATTTTAAGGAAAATTATGAAGAAAAAGAATATATAGAAAAAGATAATTATGAAGAAAATGAAAGTGAAGAAGATGATTATATTTAGGAGAAATTTGAAATGCTCAATTTAACAGCACCAGTAAATGAGACATTAATTTCATCTGTTGTAAAACCCCCTGAACTTGAATTGAAGAATCTTCCAAATCATTTGAAATATGTATTTTTACGAGAGTTTTCAACATTACCAGTAATTGTATCCTCAGATTTAAATGAAATTCAAGAATAAAATTAATGGATACATTAAAAAGATATAAAAAAGCTTTTTGTTGGACTTTAGCTTATATTAAAGGAATTAGTCCTTCAATTTGTATACACAGAATTCTATTAAATGAAGAACATAAACCAAGAACTGATCCACAAAGGAGACTGAACTCTATTACGAAAGATGTAGTTAAAAAAGAGAATTTAGAATGGCTGGATGCTGGAATTTTATACCCTATTTTGGATAGTACTTGGGTAAATCCAATTCATTGTGTTCCTAAGCAAGGAGGAGTGACTGTCGAAGTAAATGAAAATAATGAATTAATACTTATCAGACAAGTTTCTGGTTGGCGTATTTGTATTGATTATAGAAAATTAAATGCCACCACCTGAAAAGATCACTTTTCTTCTTCATTTTCTAGACCAAATGTTGGGTAGACTTGTTGAACACAAGTACTACTGCTTTCTGGATGGATATACTGGTTACCGTCAAATACCTATTGCTCCTGAATATCAAGAGAAAACAACTTTTACTAGTCCTTATAGAACTTTTGTTTTTCAAAGAATGCCTTTCGGACTATGTAATGCACCTGCAACATTCCAAAAATGCATGATGTCTATCTTTAGTAAATTAATTGATAATGGAATAAAAGTATTTATGGATGATATCTCTTTATTTGGAACATCATTTAACACATGCTTAAATCATAGTAAAAAAGTTTTGGATCTACGCAAAAGAACTAACTTAGTTCTAAAATGGGAGAAATGTCAATTTATGGTTGCAGGAGAAATTGTATTAGGGCATACAATTTCAGAAAATGGCATGGAAGTAGACTCTGCAAAAATTCAATTAATAGCTAAATTACCACATCCTACTACATTGAGAGGGGTAAGAATTTTTCTTGGACATGCTTGTTTCTACAGGCGCTATATTAAAGATTTTTCAAAAATTACCAAAACTCTTGTTGACCTCATTTTTGATGAGGTCTTTGCTCTTTTCTCTCCTTAGTACTTAGGATCTAGCCATAGGGCTTCTCCTTGACTATCATAGAGGACTAGAAATGGGACCTATCACATAGAAATTCAAAACACTTCTTAACTCCCTTCAAGTCCCACAAGTTTGATTGTAAACCCCTAAGTCACTTCGAGGGTTAAGATCAAATGAGGAGGTTTAAAGGATGAGTTTCCTATAGGACTCCTTGGCTTTAGGATTACCCTGGGTGGCCTGGTCTGGTGAGGATAAGCTTACACACACCACACTCTTACACACATTTCAAACCCTAAAACTATCTTTAGCCAATTTGACTCCCTGACTCATGTTGGTAACTCATATGGGTGGACCTTAACCCCTAAGCCCCTGGCTAAGAGGGTTACGAACAACGTATTGAGTGCCTAAAATGAGTCCTCACATGGCTTTTGTGGGCTTAATATGGCTTCATGGCTCAACCAAAATGATTTCATTTCACTCACACTTGATCAATCTTCATTTTCCTAAGATTTCAATTTTTGATCCCAGGGGCCCTACGCCCGCCAAACCTACCAAATGCCCTTGAAATAACCCAAAATTTGCAAAATTGCCTAAATTAACTAAAATTCCTTAAAACCAAACCTAAAAATTTCCCCCCACTTAAATTGATCATCCATGGCCAAATATACCAAAAATTTCAAAAATACCCCCCAATACCCTCCAAATACCCATAATACCCTTTTAACCCAAAAACTCCAAAAATTCAGAAAATTCCTAGAAAATTCCAAAAAATCCCAAATATTCCCAATTTCATTTTATTCAACTACACCATAAGCCAATTTTTTCAATTTAAGCCACTTTTACTAAAACCCCCAATTTGACCGATTTTTAACCTAAATGGACCCAATGTCCAACCAAACCAATCCAATTGACCTCAATTTTGATTCAATTCAATTCTAAACTTCAATTAAATATTCCTGATACCAATTTAGACCAAATCCAAGCCTAATTTGATGAAAATTTGGATCCAATTTTAATTTGAAGCCCAAGGCCCAATTTTGGCCCATGACCTAAACCTCGCCCAACCCAATCTAATTCAACTCCAATTAGCCCCAAATCTTTTCTAAAACATTCCTAACACACCCACAAACAAAACACCAACTTGAATTGCCCAAAATTTGAACTCAAACTTCACTCAAATCTAACCCAAATCAAAATTCCCCAATTTGGCCTAAAGCCCACCATGAATCCAAATAGGCCCAAATCCCAAAACCAAAGCCCATCCAAAGTTGAAAACTCTTTGTCACACCCCCATAAAAATTTTTCAACATTAATTTTACATCAAACCCAACATTAACCCAACCTTAGCCCAAGTTAGCCCAATTTGGCCCATTTTGACCCCATTACTAAAAAGGCCTAAATTGAACCAATTTCAACTCCAAATGACACCAAACCTTTTCCAAATCACTCATGATACATCCCTAAACTAAACCCAACATTTATTTGGCATGGTACTTCACAAAACTTTCATACAAAAGCCCATTTTTTGAAATCTAAAAGCCCACTTCCATAAAGCCTTTAAAAGCCCATTTTTAACAAAGTTTAAAAAGCCCAAAATTTATTCTAAAGCCCACATGACAAATTCTTCTCACCATACCTTTAATTGAAATCATCCCTGTTGACCTCATTTTTGATGAGGTCTTCTCTTCTTCCTTTTAGTACTTAGGATCTAGCCTTAGGCTTTTCCTTTGACTATCTTAGAGGACTAGAGTTGGGACCCACCACTTAGAAACCCAAACCACTTCTTAACTCCCCGCAAACTCTACAAGCTTGACTATAGACCCCTAATCACCTAGAGGGTTGAAATCAAATGTGGAAGTTTAAAGGATGAGTTCCTATAGGACTCTTTGGCCTTAGGACCGCCTCCAGGTGGCCTGGTCTGGTGAAGGGCTGACTTACACACACACTACACTCATACACTACACTTGCACACACCTCCTAAAATCACACACCTATACCTAACTTGGCCTCCTGACTCATGTAGGTGATTCACATGGATGGTCCTTAACCCCTGAGCCCTTGGCTAAGAGGGTTAGGAACAACATATTGGATGCCTCAAATGAGTCCCTTCATGGCTCATGTGGGCTTGATATGGCTTCATGGCTCAACCAAAATGATTTCATTCCATTTCTATTCACCCAATCTTCATTTTCCAAATTTTTAATTTTTGACCCCGGGACCCTACACCTGCTTAGCCTACCCAAAACCCTTGAAACTACCCAAAATTTGCAAAATCACCTAAATTGCCCAAAATTCCTCAAAACCAATACCTAACATTTCCAAATCACTCAAATTGATCATCCATACCCAAAAATACCAAGAATTCCAAAAATACCTCCCAACACCCTCCAAATACCCAAAATACCCCCCTTGACCCAAAAATCCAAAAATTCAGAAAATTCCCAGAAAATTCCAGAAAATCCCAAATATTCCTAATTTCATTTTATCCAACTACACCATGGGCCAATTTTGTCAATTTACCCCACTTTTGTCAAAACCCCCAATTTGACCCATTTTAACCCTAAGTGAACCCAATGTCAAACCAAACCTACCCAATTGACCCAAATTCTAGTCCAATTCAATTCTAAACTTCAATTCAACATTCCCAACACCAATCTATACCAAATCCAAGTCCAATTTGATTGACATTTGGATCCAATTTCACTTTTGGCCTTAAAGCCCAATTTGGACCCATGACCCAAACCTAACCCAAACTCACCCAATTCAACTCCAATTAACCCCAAATCTTTTCTAAACCTTCCTTAACATCCCTAAAAACAAAAACCTAACATGATTTACCCAAAATTTAGACCCAAACCCCACTTAAATTCAACCCAAAACCAAAAAGCCCAATTTTGACCTAAACCCAAACCTAACCCAAATGAGCCTAAACCCCAAAATCAAAGCCCAACCAAAGTCAAAACCTCTTTCAAACACTCCCATAAACATTTCCCAACATTTATTTTACACCAATTTCAACCCTAGCCCAACATTGGCCCAAGCTAGCCCAATTTGACTTATATTGGCCCATTCACCAAAGAAGCCCAAATTCAACCCAATTCAAACCCAAATCACTCCCAATTTGCTTCAAATCACTCATGAAACATCTATGAGCTAAACCCAACAATTATTTGGCCCAAACTTCTACAAAATTCCCATCCATAAATCTATTTTTAAACAAAAAGCCCACTTACATGAAATCTTCCTAAAAGCCCAAATTTCATGCTAAAGCCCATATGACAAATTCTTCTCATCATGCCCTTAATTAAAATCAATCCCTAAGTTTGAAAATTCATCATGAAGCCATTCCAAATTAAGCCCCATACAAATTCCCATCAAAATACCAAAATTTTTCTTAAATCCATTTCCATGAAATTGACTTAACTTTTCCCAAGCCAAAGGTGAGCCATGAAGCCATGCATGAGCCACATGGGAGCCATGAGAGCCATGGAATCTACTTTCCACCTCACCATACCCAAGATGGCAAGAGGAGGAGGCCCTTTCCATATTCTCTTAAGAGTGATTAACCACTTCCATGACTCCACTAAACCATGCTTAAACTTAATTGTACTTGGATTGTGACTTGACCCCACTAATCAAGTTGATCCAAGTGACTTTCCCTTCAGCCCAAATTGACCTTGGAGGGTGAACCTAACCCAAAACCCAGGGTTGACCCATTTAGACCCAAAATTAGCCCTTTCCCATTCCATTTTGATTCAAACCCTTTACACATGTCCATGGCCAATTGACTGCACAAACCTCCAGCCCTGACCCACCTGGACCTGAGGGTGACCCATGCCTGCCGGCTAGCTGCCTGGGTCGCCGGAAAACACCATGGCCGAGAGCTCACATGTGAGCCAACTTTGGAATTCTCCATTGCTGAGCTGCCCCATGCCCAATGGTCACCATGGTTGTTCTTCCCATGCCCAGAGCAGCTGATCCCAAGCCCTAACTCTCCCTGGGAGGCCCTCCACCCTCCTCTATTTAAACCCGACCCCCTCACAGCCATGAGAGGAGAGTTGCACAAACCTTGCCGAAACTCTACCAAAATTGTTCCAAACCCTTCTCCATCCTTAGAGCAGTTGATCCCCAGTGTCAATTTGTCCTATTCCCCACCAACAGAACCTAATTTCTCAACTGAAATTCCACCCAAAACTAGGACACTTCTCCACAGTGGATCAATCCTCAAATTGATTGGTCCTACACCTTCACCAGACCAAGGGAAGGAGTCCACCAGCAAAAGCCCCCTCTCCAGGCCACCAAGTTGCTCCAGCCTCCAAGCTTTGGTATCGGGCTTGGTCGAAATCATACCTAGGTGATTCACCAGACCAGGAGACTTCATCTGGAGCTTGCTGGGATCCAATCGAAGGTGACACAACCCTCAGATTGAGGCCACACTTCTCTGAGCAAAGGTATGAGCTAATTCTTCATCCCAAGCTTCTGGAGAATCTCCATTTCAAATGCTTTAATTTCAATGCATGATCACCGTATAGATGTATTCGTCTCTTCAAGACGAATCCATAGAGCATAAGAACACGAAAATCCATTGAGTATTGAGTGAGATATTAGGGATTTAGTGTGGACGGCTCTCGGGTGAGGACGCTTGGGGACGATGAACGGATGCCGTCCATTTAATACACGCGCGGACGGACGACCAGGATCGCATCGGATCAGGAGATGGAATGACACAGCGGGGCCCCGGAGCGCTGAGTCAGATGGCTGCGTCGAATGGGGCGCGACACGCGGCGTTTCAGAGCTGCCGAGGTTGACGCGGCGCCGCGTGGATAGATAGAAAATTAGGGTATTTTTGATTTATTTAATTCCCCTAAACTTCAAAAATCCATAACTTTGTGTAGGAAAATCAGAAAAATAAAATAAAAATACCCTCTTGCTCGATGAACAGAGGAGAATAATGTGGAAAAGAAATTATTTAATTTCATCAAGTATTTTTTTTTTAATGATTTATTTCCCATCTGCATTTTTTTAATTCTCCATGCATGTAGGAAATTCACCATGGCATGAGACCATAGGGCTTTTGAAGCCTCTGAATTTGGGAACATTCCCTGAATTTTCCAAAGTCAGAGGGCATCCCTATGAGAAGTTATTGATTTTTCAAATTCATGTTACTCGTTTTGAGTATTTTAATTCCAATAATTAGCATGTTGTGAAATAAATTCTAGGAAAATTTGGTGATGTCTCTTATGACCGTGAGGACCCTAGGAAAAATAGGTTTTGAATTAATTCATTTAAAATAACCCTAATCGGCTTAAACACCCAAAATAGATCCCTAATTAATTAGAGTTAACCATATATCAAATTGACTTGAAATCAATTCTCCACTCGACCTTTAGGATCGGAGGAACACGCCATAAAAATTTGAAGTCAATTGGACTTGGTTAGCCCTAGTAAATGGGTTGATTAAGCCATTTAGCCATTTTAAACTTTAAAAATTCATAACTTTCAAAATACCTTTCAAAAATTCACCAAATGGGTTTTGGAGCCTCTCTGATATCAGGGGAATTTAAGAAAATTAAAATTTCAATTTTCTAAAAAATTTAATTTTTTGCATTATTTTAATATTTTAATAATTAAAAAAATAATAAAAATCATAAAAATAATAAAATTCACCAAAATGTCAAATTTTGAATTTTAATCACTTAGGAACAAATCCCATATTTTTCTTAGGTCTATTTGATGAGATATTAAATTTTAAAGCCCTAGGGTAATTTAAAAAAAAAATGTATTTCCTAGCATTTCCACTAAAATAATTATGATAAATCAAAGAAAAATTAGAAAATTGTAAAAATTGGTTCTCTGATTTCCTGGATATCAGACAGATTTTTGAAAAATATAAATTCCATTTTTCAACCTTTATTTTATTTTTAAATTAATTAATACTCCAAAATTTAAAATAATTATAATAAAAATAATATAATTCAAAAAATCACCAAAATTGGTCCAAGTGGTCCTCTCGGTCATTTGGAATGTCCCATAATTTTCTTAAGGACATAAACTCTCCCTTGGTCATGTTATTAAATTTTCCTTGGAAATTCTTATTTTCCACCAAAAATAATTATATAAATAAATTAAATACAGAAAAAATCACATTTTCTCCTCTCATGTCTTTATTGACATATGAGTGAAGTCACATAAAAATTTCAAGTTCATTTAAGTTCAATTTAGTGAGTTATGAAATTATCAAGCTTGAAGGGCAAAATGGTAATTAAAAAATTTAACCCTTAATTAAAACTTTAGGTTTAATAAAAAATTAACAAGTAAAATATTTGATCCTAATCTGATTTGGATGATTGAAACTTAAATAATTAAAGGATAGAAACCCACTAAGCAATTTAAAATAATTAAAATAAACCTTAATTAAATAATTGATTAAATTTGGAAGAATAATAGAATTGGAATTATTAAAATAGGGATATTATTAGGAAGAAATTTATTCTTTAATTTAAAAATCCCTAAATTAATCATTTCAATAATATTTAATTCCTAATTAAAATGATAATTCAAATTTAAGTTTTAAAATGTTAAAGGACTTAATCATTAAATTAAATTAAAAAGTTAAATTATTAAACTCTTTTTAAATTTTCAATTAAATTAAAATTAAAAAATAAAATTAAATTAAAGATTAAATTAAATTAAATCAAAAAAATTAAGTAAATTAAATTAAATTAAATAAATAAATTAATTAAATTAAATTAAATTAAATTAAATAAATAAATTAAATTAAAATAAATAAATAAATTAAATTAAATTAAATTAAACTAAATTAAAAAATATTAAATTAAATTAAATTAAATTAAAACATATTAAATTAAATTAAATTAAATTAAATTAAATTTAAATTAAACCAAATTAAATTAAATTAAAGGAAATTAAATCAAATTAAATTAAATTAATTCATATAAAATCAAACTAAATTGAATTATATTAATTAAGTAATAGAATTAAGTTAAAATTAAAATCAAGTTAAATTAAATTAAAATTAAAACTGAACCAAATTAAATTAAATTAAAAGTTAAATTAAATTGAATTAAATAACATCACCTAAGACATAAAGAAATTAAATATAAAACAACATGAACACTATTCCAAATTTAAACCCTTTAACTGAAGTTAAACTAAATCACAAATCATTGGAACACCAATTTGCCCTCGAAAACTTTAATTATCATAACTCCTAAACAGAACATTAAATGAAATGTTACTTCACTTATAGGACATTCAAATATTCTAGTTCACTGAGTAAGATAACAACAAAACTTAACTAAACCTCGGACGATTACTTCACCTGATTGATTAAAACCATTTGGACTTAAAACAATCCTATCAATATTAAAAAGATGTTTAAGATTCTTCTTAAGCACTTCCTCAATATGATAGGATGTTTATAAGAACAACTAAATTTAATTATTCTTTGATGAAGAAAATCGTCCTCAAACCAAAACACAAGAACCTGGACGTCATAGAAATGACTAGCTATAGGATTAGGAATTTGGTAGAAAACCATAACCCTTCCCTTAGCTTTACCTAGGAACTTGCTTAAATATTCTAATTGTGTTTTAAGTGCAGCTTGGGATGACGGGAAAACCCTCCAGGTACGCTTTTATTTTATTGCGATTTACTTTATTGCAATTTACTTAATCGCATCGCACTTACTTTTCTTGCATGATAAACAACTGTTGCATGAAAACCCACACCTTTAGGATAATCCCTAAAACTGAAACCAAAACTAAATTGAAAGTCATTGCAAGATAAAATTCACCGCCACAACATTTCAAAATATAAAACAACTCAAAATTTAATCACAAACAGAACACAAAACTACAATTGTAACTAAATTAAAACGTCTTGTTGGATGATCGGGAATACCTCGGATGATGTAACCTACGTGTTGCTAACGGGATTTCCCATGGTCTAAATGAAAGTGTGGAACTCATTCAGTTGAGTTTAGCAAATTCATCTGGACTAAGTGAATCCGATAAAAATAACGATGTCGGAAGGATGGAACCGTGGGATCTTAACCGGTGTTGTTATAATCAACTTTATGATTTGTTTTAATTAAAACACAAAAACACTTGGGAATTAAGAAGTTCTCTAAACCAAAACACTTTTCTCATCTCTTGATTTATGACTTCTATAACTAAACCTCTGCAACAACAAGGAGCTCGGAGCATGGTGAGCAGCACGACCATCGTCATCAGCAAAACTTGAATCTACATCAGCAAAACCTTTCCTAGAATTAAATAACTAAGCCATAGGATTTCGAGGTAGTTTGCCTAGTGCAACATAAATCCTCAACTCCTCGTTAGGCATTTGCATTGCAAATTAAGCCCTAACCGGACTTAGGATTCCGAGGTAGTCGTTCGGTACGACATAAACCCTCATAACTTCTAGGCTATTTGTATGATTCTATCATATAAATATAAGTCCTAATTAATTAAAATTGGCAAGATCAAAACATTAAATAAACATTAGGACTTTTCTAAATTCAAGCCAAACAATAGGATAGTCGGGAAATTACCGAAGTTCACTTCGAATCCGTAATTTCTCCTACCTTTCTTCCTTTGAATTCCCAAAACAAAATGTTCCAGACTTGATCCATTCCCTATTAAAATTCCAAAATTCAATCCTTTGAAAACATAAACTTTGAAATTCTTGAGAGCAGAATTATTGATTATTATCGAGAGTTTTCTTAGGTGATTCCCGTCACTTAAGATGTAATTAACTCTAGGGGCTTGCCCTTATAGGAAATTTTAAAGAACCCGGGTAATATAAACCCTGTTTAATACTTTCATATTAAGCGGTGGAATTTATCTGGCTTATAAAATTGGTTCGCGGACCAAACGGATGTCACAAATCTTTTAGTTTGTTTAATCGAGCCCCACCGTCAAACAGTGTGTCTATCCTTAGGGATAGATACACGGTTTGTGGTGTGGTGCTCGTTTATATAAACTATTTGGGATGTGAGATCGGTTTGATTTCATATCTTAAAATCTTCAAATTTAAAATTATTTTCAAAATCAAATTTTACTTTCTAAATTATATATATATATATATATATATATATATATATATTTAAATTAAATTTAAAATATAAAATTCGCCGACAATTTCTGTTAGGCGACCCTCTTCTCAAAATAAAACACACAATCTAAAAATAGTGTCGACAATCCCTAAGTCCTAAATCAATAATCAAATAATTCTAAATCAATCCTCATGCCAATTTCCCCTAAATCGATCAAAAATCCCAAAATCCATTTTCATGAAATTGAGCCAAGCCATGGGCAAGCCATGAAGCTAGCCATGAAGCCATCCTTAAGCCCCATGCAAGCCATGTGAGTGGTGTTCATGTGACCATACCATATTGGGCAAAAGGAGGGAGTCCTTTAATGATTCCCTTAAGAGTAATTAAACCTTTTCATGCTTCCCCTAAACCATGGTTAAGCTTAAATATGCTTAGATGGTGACTTCTCCCCACTAAGCTAGCTGACTTACCTGATTCCCTTCAGCCCAAATCAGACCTTGGTGGGTGCACCAAGCCCATTTCCATGGGTTGACCAAACCAAGTCCAAAAGAGCCCCTTCGCCATTCCCTTTTCCCTAATCTCATTAACAGAGCTCAATTTCTCAGTAAAAAATCCACCCAAAACCCAGGACAACTCTGAAACCGACACCAAAATCAAATTAAACTCACCCACACCTGCATAAGACCTTGAGAAGGAGTTTCCCAGTGAAAGCCCCCTCACCAGGCCAACCATCCTCTCTATCGGCCATGCTTTGAAATCGGCCTTGGTCACTTTCATACCTATGCAATTCCCCAGAGCTAGAGACTTCATCTGGAGCTTCCTTGGGTGCAATCGAAGGTGCCACAACTCTCTGATTGAAGCTTCACTTCTTAGAGCCAAGGTATAGACCCCTTCTTCCTCCCTAGCTTCCAACGATTCTCTATTTTGCTTGACTTAATTTCATAGCCTATAAAGTGTATGGATGTGTTCGTCTCCTCAATACGAATCCATAGAGTATAAGAGCACGAAAATCCATTGAGAAATGAGAGAGATCTTAGGGTTTGAGTGTGGACAACTCTCGGGACACACCAGGCGGAGACGATGATCGGTTGTCGTTGGATTGAGTGTGTCTCGAATGGATGGTGCAGATCGCATCGGACGAGTGAACGGGACATGAACTGCGAGCCCCCAGAGCACTAAGTCAGATGGCGGTGTTGAATAGGAGCGAGCTGCGTGGGCTTTCGGAGCTGCCGAGGATGAGTCAGCACCGCATGGATAAGTAGATAAATAGGGTATTTTTTATTTATTTAATTACCCAGAACTTGAAAAATCCATAACTTTGCATAGAAAAATCATAAAAATAAACTAAAAATACCCTCTTGCTCAGTGAATAGAGGAGAATAATGTGGAAAAATAATTGAGTTAATTTGATGAATATTTTTATTTTTAATTAATTATTTACTGATTTCAATGTTTTAATTCTCCGTTTGCATAGACAATTCACCCTGGCATGAGACCATAAGGCTTTTGTAGCCTCTGATCTTGGTAATATTCCCTAAATTTTCCAAGGTTAGAGGCCACCTCTATGGCAAGTTTTTGATTTTCCAAGTTTTTGTACCTGTTTTGGTATTTTAGTTCTAGTAATTAGCACTTTGTTGATCCATGAAGAAAAATACATATTTTTATGCCTTGATTTTTATCAATTTCTAAGGATATTATGCTTTAATGAAAGGTATTTTTGTGTTTTTGGATGTAGATGATGTAAAAAGGTCTAGAAAAGGAAAAAGAGTAAAAGGGAACAAAAATGGAGAAAAATACAAAAAGAAGAAAAAAAATATGGCCTGGCGCCTAAGCACCAGACTCGATAGAGAAACTGTCAAGTTTTTGACGACTTTTGGATGGTTATTTTGACGGAGTGAGCAGCTATTGGACATTCTAGAAGACTGACAGTTGTTCCTTGATAATAGGACATGTGATACATTACATTTGGAAGCTCCAAAACGGTTTTAAATGCGAAGAGGTGCGAAGAACTAGACGCGGTGTCCGGCACCTAGGCGCTAGATTCTGACGCCTAGGCGCCAGACCGACCTTCTAGAAGATTCATTGAATTTGGACATGTTTTGAAGAGGTGCCTCAAGGCAACCCTTGGAGCCTATAAATAGGAGTCCACTCCTTCAGAGAAAATCGCCCCTCATTAGTCACACCTCCTCTAGTCTCTATAGAGAGAGAAATCTCATTAGAGAGAGAGAATCTAGAGAATTAAAAAAAGAAATTTAAGGCCACTTTTGTTTAGTTTAGTGAGTTTACTTCCAAGTTGTAGCATCTGAAGTTCATTACACTGTGGAGTCAGGAGTCAGAAGATCTGTAGAAGGAATATTTGAGATAAGTATTTTTATTTTGATTCAAAGTTTATTTATTATATTTTGCAGTTTATTTTCAACGTATTCTGAGTAGTTAGTTTACTTTCTTCCTTCAATCATGAAGAGATAGATAAGATAATATAAATATTAGATGGAGAACAAAAATTTAAAATATTTTCAAAAACATTCTGATGACATTAATACCTTATCTTACTTTATTTTTTAAAATGGCCATTTAAATTGTTAAAACCTGTTGAAGAGTTTTGAATCCTTGAATGAGAAGAACTCTTAACTTGTAAATATCACATGAATCCTTAGGTAGTCGAAAGCCATGTGCGGGCTATTCAAGGTGAAGTGCAAATAAATAGGAAGATAAGATTTAAAGGGCGTAGAATTGATAAGTTTTTAGAGTGACAAAGCTAAATTCTAATAATTTGATTTATAGATCGGAATGGGTCACTCGGTAGGGCCGACCATTGCCACCCTTGGACATCTAGAAGTGAGAGTCTAGATTAACCCATTACTACTAACAATACATCCGGACCTGATCTGTAAGTTAGCCAATGTTCTTTGCGCCTGGATCAAAGGGTAAAGAATAGGAATGCTTCTATTTGGCACAATGCCATAAATTAGATTCTCCAAGGAATATTAAATTATCTTAAAAATCTTGGATTAATTGAAGGAAAGAAAGTTGTTATTTTATATAATTTTCATAAATCATTTTCTTAGTATTGTTTTCTTTAATTGCATCTAGTAAATTAATAGTAATTTATAGTTAATTTAAAGGATAAAAAGATATTTTTAAAATATAACATTTAGAGAATTTATTGTATAATTCTTCCCCGTGGGATCGTTACTTGGGTTATAATAGAAAACCCTATATTACTTGAAACGATACGTATACTTGCGTAGTACCCCTAATGTGTAAAGTAATTTCTAAAATTTACAATATTTTAATTTATACACTAGCCGCTTATTATAAATTGGGTCAAGCTTTGGCCATCTTTTGAAAGCATATATTACTGCGTTACTTGCGGTCGGATCAAGTTTTCGGCACCGTTGCCGGGGATAGAAATAAAATAGCTATAAATTTCTAAAAATATATTATATTTCTAAAAAGAAAAAAATTAAAAAAAATTTATTAAAAATATAAAATATAAAAAAAAAATTTATTTTATTCCTTGTTTTATGCGAAGATTTGGTTCTGAAGGATTAATCTCTTTAGATTCTGAATTAGAAAGAACAATTATAAAAATAAAAAAGGAAAAACAAATTAAAAAATTTCAAGAAATGGTTACTTTACAAAATCCAATTGAACTTATTGATCAAAATGTTTATAAACCATTAAGGGATTATGCTAACCCTAAAGTAGATGAACTTCAAAATAGTATTCAAATACCAACTTTAGATGCTAATTCTTTTAAACTTAAATCATCTATTATTCAAATGGTGCAAAACAATCAATTTGGTGGAACACCAAATGAGGATCCAAATTTACATCTTGTTAGTTTTTTAGAACTTTATGCTACCTTTAAATATAACAATGTTTCGATGATGCTATTAGACTTAGACTCTTTCCTTTTTCTTTAAGAGATAAAGCAAAGATGTGGTTAAACTCATTAGCGACTGGTTCTATTGAAACATGGGATGAAATGGCACAAAAATTCCTTGTAAATATTTTCCTCCTTCTAAAACTGCTAAATTAAGAAACGATATTACTTCGTTTAGTGAATTTGACGGGGAGACAATATATGAAACTTGGGAAAGATTTAAAGAACTATTAAGAAAATGTCCTCATCATGCTTTACGTGATTGGTTAATTATTCAAACATTTTATAAAGGATTAATTGGATCTTTAAAATCAATTATTGATGCTGCTGCTGGAGGTTCTTTAATGTCTAAATCATTTGATGAAGCTTACACTTTAATTGAAGAAATGGCTAATAACAATTTTCAATGGCCTTCGGAAAGGATTAATCCTAAAAAGATGGCAAGTATTCACGATAATGAAGCCTTTTCTATTTTAGCTTCACAAGTAGCAGCAATGTCTAAGAAATTAGATAGTTTTGCAATTAATATTTAGTAAAATAATTCAGCTAATATTGAAGATTCTCAAACTATGGAAACTTTACAAGCTATTGCAAGTAAAAATAATCCTTATTCAAATTATTATAATACTGGGTAGAAAAATAATCCTAATTTTAACTGGAGTAATTCACAACAACAATGGGGTAATAATCAATCTCATCCCGTTGGAAATTGGAATAATCAAGTTAATCTAAATTTTAAACCTCCTGGATTTAATAATCAACTGAAAAAGTTATCAATAGAGGAATTAATATTACAAATGAATAATCAATTACAAAATCAAAATACTGCTATTCGTAATATTGAAAATCAAATGGGGCAAATTGCTACTTTAATTAATAACAGACATGTAGGAACACTTCCTAGTAATGTTGAAATTAATCCAAAGGAAACTGGAAAAGAACATGAACAAGCTAAAGATGTGCAACTTAGAAGTGGAAAGGAATTAAAAGAAAGAATGCGTAATGAAATTGAAAAAGAGATTGAGGTTGAAGAGATTGAAAAACCTAAAGAAACTCTCTCTCCTAGTCAAGATCAGACTGTTATACCTGTTAGTGTGGAAGTTGAAAAACCACCACCACCTTTTCCTCAAAGACTTAAACAAGTGAAACTTGATCATCAATTTTCTAAGTTCTTTGAAATTTTTAAGAAACTTACTATTAATATACCTTTTGCTAAAGCTTTGGAACAAATGCCAACTTATGCAAAATTTATGAAGGATATTTTGAGCAAGAAACAAAAATTTGATGTTTTTGAAACTGTTGCACTAAGTGAAGAATGCAGTACAATAATTCAAAAAAAATTATCTGAAAAGCTTAAAGATCCTGGAAGTTTCACTATACCCTGTGCTATTGGAGAAAAATTTTGTGGAAAAGCTTTATGTGATTTAGGAGCAAGTATTAATCTCATGCCATTTTCTATCTTTCGAAGATTAGGTTTAGGAGATATTACTCCCACCACTGTAACCCTTCAGTTAGCTGATAGATCTATCACTTATCCTAAAGGAGTTATAGAGGATGTACTTGTTAAAGTGGATAAATTTATCTTCCATGTAGATTTCATAGTACTTGATATGGAAGAAGATAAAGACATACCTATTATTTTAGGGAGACCTTTTCTAGCTACCGGATGAGCTATGATTGATGTGCAAAAAGGAGAACTAACCACGAGAGCTAATGATCAAGAAATCAAATTTAATGTTCTTAAATCAATGAAGTACCCTGATAGAGAGAAATGTTATCGAATGGATATAATTGATTATTTAATTGAAAAACATTATCAAGAAAAATATAAAGTCATTTCTGAAGAAAAATTTGAATTTTTAACCGATGAAGATGAAGTTGTGGAAGAAGAAGAGACTTATTTTATAAAAGATAATTGGGAAACTTTAGACATAACTCAAAATGATATACTTTTACCATTAATTGAAAAAGCCCCTGAACTGGAATTAAAAATGTTACCTTCCCATTTAAAATATGTGTTTCTTGGAAATTCGTTAACTTTACCTGTTATTATTTCTTCTGAACTTAGTAAAGATCAAGAAGAAAAACTAATAAGTGTGTTAAAGAATTATAAGAAAGCTTTTAGTTGGACTATTGCTGATATAAGAGGAATAAGCCCTTCCATTTACATGCATAAAATTTTAATGGAAGAAAATTTTAAACCTACTATAGAATCGCAAAGATGATTAAATCCTATCATGAAAGAGGTTGTTAAAAAATAAATTTTTAAATGGTTAGATGCTGGTATTATTTATCCTATTTCAGATAGTCAATGGGTAAGTCCTATTCATTGTGTTCCGAAGAAAGGAGGAGTAACTGTCATTGTTAATGATAAAAATGAACTTATCCCTTCAAGACAAGTTACTGGATGGCGAATCTGTATTGACTATAGGAAATTAAATAAAGCCACTAGAAAGGATCATTTTCCTTTACCTTTCTTGGATCAAATGCTTGATAAACTAGCTGGACACTCATATTTCTATTTCCTGGATGGATATTCTGGTTATCATCAATTACTTATTGCTCTTGAGGACCAAGAAAAGACAACATTTACAAGTCCTTATGGAACATTTGCTTTTAGAAGAATGCCTTTTGGTTTATGTAATGCACCTGCAACTTTTCAAAGATGTATGATGTCAATATTTTGTGATTTGATTGACAAAGGAATTGAAATATTCATGGATGATTTTTCAGTCTTTGGAACTTCTTTTGAATCTTGTTTGGAAAACATTTCCAAATTCTGAAAAGATGTGAAGAAATAAATTTAGTTCTTAAATGGGAAAAATGTCAATTCATGGTCACAGAAGGCATTGTACTTGGTCACAAAGTATCACAAAAAGGGATGGAAGTTGATCAAGCAAAAGTAAAAATTATTGTTGAATTGTAACCACCTACTACTATTACTGATGTGAGAAGTTTTCTAGGTCATGCTGGATTTTATAGAAAATACATAAAGGATTTTTCTAAAATTGCTAAACCTCTTTGTCATTTATTAGAAAAAGATGCAAAGTTTGAATTTAATAAAGAATGTATTAATGCTTTAATATTCTTAAAGAAAAATTAATATCTGCACCTATCATTGTTGCACCTATTTGGGAGAAATCTTTTGAATTAATGTGTGATGCAAGTGATTTTGTAATTGGAGCTGTATTAGAACAAAAATATGAGAAAATTTTCAAAGTTGTTTATTATGCTAGTAAAACTCTCACTGAAACACAAAGAAATTGCACTACCACTGAGAAAGAGCTTTTAGCTATAGTATATGCCTTTGATAAATTTAGACCTTATCTTCTTGGTACTAAATACATAGTTCATACTGATCATTCTCGCTATTAAATATCTATTATCTAAGAAGGATTCTAAACCAAGACTGATAAGATGGGTTTTACTTCTACAAGAATTTGATTTTCAAATAGTAGATAGAAAAGGAACTGAAAACCAAATTGCTGATCATTTGTCTAGAATTAAAAATGACATTATTTCAGAAGAAAATATAAATGAGAATTTCCTGATGAAGATTTATATGCTATTCAAGAATATAAAACACCTTGTTATGCTGATATTGTTAATTATTTAGTTAGCAATATTTTACCTTATGACTTGGATATCAAATTTATTAAGAAATTTAAATATGATGCTAAATCTTATATCTAGGAAGAACCTCATTTATTTAAAATTAGAAAAGATTCTATGATTTGAAGATGTGTACCTTATGAAGAAACTTTTGCTATTATTCAAAAATGTCATGATTCTGATTTTGGAGGACACTTTAGCATAGATAAAACTGCATTTAAAATTTTAAATTCTAGATTTTATTAGCCTACCTTATTTAATGATGTGAGACATTATGTGGAAACATGTGATCGATGTCAAAGGATGGGAAATATATTAAGGAAGAATGAAATACCTTTAAACTATATATTGGAAGTTGAAATTTTTGATATATGGGGTTTAGACTTTATGGGACCATTTGTTCCATCATTTGGAAAAATTTATATTTTATTAGCAGTTGATTATGTTTCAAAGTGGATTGAATCTGTTGCTTTACCAAACTGTGATTCCAAAGTGTTTCTAAATTTTTAAAGAAAATGATATTTTCAAGATTTGGAATGCCTAAGGAAATTATCATGGATGGTGGAAGTCATTTTAGGAATATAAGAATTCAATCATTACTACAAAAATTTGGAATCAAGCATAGAATAGCAACTGCTTATCACCCACAAACAAGTGGAATGGCTGAAGTATCAAACAGAGAAATTAAAAGAATTCTAGAGAAGACTGTTAATCCTAAAAGAACTGATTTGTTTGATAGACTTGATTCTGCATTATGGGCTTATAGAACAGCTTATAAGACACCAATCGGAATGTCACCTTACCGGTTAATTTATGGTAAACATTGTCACTTACCTGTAGAACTTGAGCATAAAGCTTATTGGGCGATAAAGGAGTTTAATTTTAATTTTAATAAAGCAGGAGAAAAGAGATTTTTGCAATTAAATGAGATGGAAGAAATAAGAAATGAAGGATATGAAAATGCAAGGAATTACAAAGAGAAAATGAAGATGTTACATGATAAGAAAATTTCAGGAAAAGTTTTTGAACCTGGACAAGAAGTATGACTGTTTAATTCTTGTTTAAAACTTTTTCCTGGAAAATTAAGATCTAAATGGATTGGACCTTTTGTAGTTGAGAAAGTATACCATTATGGAGCTATGGATATTAAAGATCCCAAAACAGGAAAAATTTTTAAAGTAAATGGATTAAGATTGAAGCCTTATTTGGGAGACATTAAAAAGATTTATAAAGAGGCTTATAAATTGAGTCAACTTGATTAAAGATTTACTTAAGTCGGGCTGACGACGTTAAACCAGGCGCTTTGTGGGAGGCAACCAATATTTTTCTTTTGTTTTTAGTATTTTTGTGTTTTAATGTAAGGTTATGCCTCGATCTTTATTAATTTTATATTACTTTATAAAAATTTGATGCTTATAAGTCTTTATTGACATAGGTTGAAAATTATTTTAAAGTATGTAAATTTAAAAATTGGATCACTCTATTTTGAATATGAGTAAAAAGGAGATCAAGTTAACCTTCATTATGATTGCTTACGATGTGAGTTGTTGAGTCTAAATTACTCTTACCAGTATAGTATACCTATCTTGGAGAATGAAATTTTGAAATTTGATGATTAGGCGAAACGTAGTTGAACATAGTTCCGGCGCCTAGGCGCCATAATTCTGCGTCTAAGCGGAAGGATCAGCTATGTATCAATAGGTCCGGTGCCTAGGCGCCAGATTCAGCGCCAAAGCGCCACGGTTACTGGGACATGCAAAAACTGAAATTTTCAGTTTTTCACACGATTTTTCCTTATAAATCAACCTATTCTCTTTCCTAACCATCAAAGTAATCAGAAACACGTCCCTTGCACTTTATTCTTGAGAGATTTGAGAGAATTTTGAAGAAATGGAAGGAAGAAATCATGGAGAACAAGTTAGAGACAAGGTTTCTAAAGATCCTCAACCCTACTTCAATAGTTTCATCGCTGTAAGTTTAGAAAAAATCTCTAGTCATTTGGATAAGTTTGATGTGGATTTTAAAAGCATTGGAGATCAGCTTCTTGAGATGTTTCATCAGATTGAACATCTAGAATGGCAGATGAAACTTCAATTTGATCATTTTGCGGCTTATCAAGATGCTCAAGTTGAAATGTATGCGAAGAACAAGTGGATTGACGAAAAGACGGCTACAGATTTCCCAAGAGTGTTAGTGTTCTTTACAAGTAGTATTCACAATTTCCCTTGTGAAGATTGAATATTTTGGTAATGGGTTAGTTATTATATGGTTTGTTGAGTCATTGTATAGATTTAGAGAATCGATTGTGATTGTTTGTGTATTTGCTTTCATGTTCAATGTGTGTTGTTTTTGCTTAAAAATTGTTGTGTTTGAGTGTGTATTAGGAACTTGAATCAAATATAATACTTATCTGGAATGTATTGAGTCAACATTGAAGATTATGAATGGAATTTAGTGAGTTTGATGTAAACTTAGTGTTTGATTGGTGGATTTAATATTTAATTTTTGAAATTTTTGGAAAATGATTTGGAAGTTAGAAACTGAAGCCCTAGTCAGATTTCTGAAAGGTGAACATGATGTGAGTTTCCCTACTTTTCCTAGCTTTACACCATTTTTTGATCCTAAGGACGTTGAGTTTTCCTTTAGTGATGATGATGACGATGAGGCGACAACTAGTGATTAGTAGTAGAGAGATCTTTATGTAGTGCTACTCTGTTGTTAGTTTGTTTTGTTTGGATTGTTTGTTAGTTTTATGTTTGATGTGTGTTGTTTAGTTTATGTACTTGTGTGGATGGATTCTGTGGTTAAAAAATTTCTAGTATATTGTGTTGAGACTGATTTTAGAGTTAATTTATATGTTTGTTTTAGTTTACTGTTTAGTACTTAGTAATTTTGCTCTGCTTTAATTTTGTTTCAAATTTAGTATAATCAAAAATTAGCATGCTTACTTTTTTATATATGCTTCAATTTTATCTTAATTATTCATAAAAGCATGTTTAAGATATTTAATTTTTCTTTTTATGATTGTTTTTACATACTTACA
This sequence comes from Papilionanthe hookeriana x Papilionanthe teres, assembly GCA_022702705.1. NCBI lineage: Eukaryota > Viridiplantae > Streptophyta > Magnoliopsida > Asparagales > Orchidaceae > Papilionanthe > Papilionanthe hookeriana x Papilionanthe teres. The sequence continues at coordinate 180,917,393 of CM040422.1, forward strand.
AAAATTCTTATGATTTTCTTTCTCTCATACTTTCAAAATTTTCATAGTGTACCAAAACTTAAGTTTGGGGGAAGGGAAATACATTCAAATTTAAATTTTATTTGTCCTTAAATAGCTAATATTTTCTTAAAAATAAAAAATTTTTAACATAACTTAAGGAATGAAGAATTTATTTGAGATCACTTTTATTTTTGAAATTATAAACAATTTAGTGAAATTAACTAAAGTTTTACTAACTTTGATTGATTTTAAGAATAGAATTATTTAACTTAAGGAAGAATAAGATTAAAGAATTTTTCTATTCATGATAGAAATGATAAAATTTAGAAATGCTAAGTAATCAGAAATTATCACTTGAAAAAGAAAAGATTGGAAATCTTTTTGAATTATTATTTATGTTATAATAATTAAGTGAAAATGTATAAGTTTTAAAAATATAAGCTAAGGATAGTGAAGTTCAAAACCATTAATAGGCTATCCAGATATAGTAATTCTCTCTATTAAAAAAAAAAAGAAAGAAAGGAGAAGCTTGAGGAAATGCCTAATCAAAAATTGGCTTCACTTGAATTATCTTATAGGAAGAAAACTAGTTACATATCTTACTTAATTTTTATACATGAATACTCATTTCAAAATGACTTTTCAAGAAAAACTTTTTCTTGTAAATAATCTATGAGATCTTAATATAATAAGCTTCTATTATTTTCAAAATGAATTAAAAGTTTGAAATCTTATGATTTAGTAGTTGAATATTCTTTAAATTCTTAAAATTAAACCTAGTTAGTGAAATTAGGTTAATAATTTACTAAAGACTTTATAAAATCAAAAATTATAAGAAATCTTAAATATTTAACTTTTATTCCAAAGGTTATATTTTATATAGTAAAAAGAGTTACTTGAGGACAAGTAACATTTAAGTTTGGGGGATTTTGATCCATGAAGAAAAATACATATTTTTATGCCTTGATTTTTATCAATTTCTAAGGATATTATGCTTTAATGAAAGGTATTTTTGTGTTTTTGGATGTAGGTGATGTAAAAAGGTCTAGAAAAGGAAAAGGAGCAAAAGGGAGCAAAAATGGAGCAAAATACAAAAAGAAAAAAAATATGACTTGGCGCCTAGGCGCCAGAAACTGGCGCCTAAGCGCCAGACTCGATACAGAAACTGTCAAGTTTTTTATGACTTTTTGGACGGTTATTTTGACGGAGTGAGCAGTTATTGGACATTCTAGAAGACTGGCAGTTGTTCCTTCATAATAGGACATGTGATACATTGCATTTGGATGCTCCAAAACGGTTTTAAACGCGAAGAGGTGCGAAGAACTGGACGCGGTGTCCGGCGCCTAGGCGCCAGACCGACCTTCTAGAAGATTCATTGAATTTGGACATGTTTTGAAGAGGTGCCTCAAGGAAACCCTTGGAGCCTATAAATAGGAGTCCACTCCTTCAGAGAAAATTGCCCCTCATTAGTCACACCTCCTCTAGTCCTCTTAGAGAGAGAAATCTCATTAGAGAGAGAGAATCTAGAGAATTAGAGAGAGAAATTTAGGGCCACTTGTGTTTAGTTTAGTGAGTTTACTTTCAAGTTGTAGCATCTGAAGTTCATTACACTGTGGAGTCTGGAGTCAGAAGATCTGTAGAAGGAATATTTGAGATAAGTATTTTTATTTTTATTCAAAGTTTATTTATTATGTTTTATAGTTTATTTTCAATGTATTCTGAGTAGTTATTTTACTTTCTTCCTTCAATCATGAAGAGATAGATAAGATAATATAAAGATTCGATGGAGAATTAAAATTCAAAATATTTTCAAAAACATTGTGATGACATTAATACATGATCTTACTTTACTTTTTAAAATGGTCATTTAAATTGTTAAAACCTGTTGAAGAGTTTTGAAACCTTGAAGGAGAAGAACACTTAACTTGTAAATGTCACATGAATCCTTAGGTAGTCGAAGGCCATGTGCGGGCTATTCAAGGTGAAGTGCAAATAAATAGGAAGATAAGATTTAACGGGTGTATAATTGATAAGTTTTTAGAGTGACCGGCTAAATTCTTATAATTTGATTTATAGATCAGGAATGAGTCACTAGTAGGGCTGACCATAGCCACCCTTGGACATCTAGAAGTGAGAGTCTAGATTAACCCATTACTACTAACAATACATCCAGACCTGATCTGTAAGTTAGCCAATGCTCTTTGCGCCTGGATCAAAGGGTAAAGAATAGGAATGCTTCTATTTGGTACAATACCATAAATTAGATTCTCCAACGAATATTAAATTATTTTAAAAATCTTGGATTAATTGAAGGAAAGAAAGTTATTATTTTATATAATTTTCATAAATCATTCTCTTAGTATTGTTTCCTTTAATTGTATCTAGTAAATTAATAGTAATTTATAGTTAATTTAATGGATAAAAAAATCTTTTTAAAATATAATATTTAGAGAATTTATTTCTATAATTCTTCCCCTTGAGATCGATACTTGGGTTATAATAGAAAACCCTATATTACTTGAAACGATATGTATATTTGCGTAGTATCCCTAGTGTATAAAGTAATTTCTAAAATTTACAATATTTTGATTTATACACTAGCCGCTTATTATAAATTGGGTCAAGCTTTGGCCATCTTTTGAAAGCATGTATTACTGCGTTACTTGTGGTCGGGTCAGTTGCTTAGAAAATTCTAGGAAAATTTATGGAGATATCTTAGGACCAAAGGACCCTATGAAAATTATGGTTTGAGTTAATTTATTAAGAATAATCCTAATTGGCCTAAACACTTAAAACTGAATTTCAATTAAATTGGGTCAACCACACATCAAAATTATTAAAAATAATTCTCCACTGATCTTTAGGGTTAGAGGGACCTCACATAAAAATTTGAAACCAATTCGAGGTGATTAGCCCTACTAAATGGACTAATTAAGTTACATGACCAAAATTAAACTTTAAAAATTCATAACTCCAAAAATACACTTCAAAAATTCACCAAAATGGTTTTGGGGCTGCTCTGATATTAGTGGAGTCTAGGAAAATTAAAATTTAAATTTTCTAAAAATCTTCATTTTTAATCATACTTTAATATTTCAATAATTAAAAAAATAATAAAAAATTATAAAGATATTAAAAATCATAAAAATGTCATATTTTGTTTCCTTATCACTTAGGAACAAACCAAATATTTTCCCTAAGTCTCTAGGTTAAGATATTAAATTTTAAAAACTTAAAATAATTTTTAATATTAAAAAATGAATTTCCCTACATTTTCACTAAATTAATTCTAATAAATCAAAGAAAAATCAGAATATTATAAAATTTGTTTCTCTGAACTCCTTGAGGTCAGAGAGATTTATGAAAAATATAAAATCCATTTTTCAACTTTAATTTTATTTTATAATTAATTAACACTCCAAAAATCAAAATAATTATAGCAAATAAAATATAATTCAAAAAAATCACCAAAATTGATCCAAATTTCTCTGGTCAGTAGGAACATCCCATAATTTTCTTAAGGACAAAAACTTTGCCTTGGTCATGTTGTTGAATTTCCATTAAAAATCCCTATTTTTCATTAAGATAATTATATAAATAAAATTAAATTCAGAAAAATCACATTTTCTCCTCTAATGTCTTAATTGACATATGAGTGAAGTGACATAAAAATTTCAAGCTCATTTGAGCTCAATTTGATGAGTTATGAAATAATTAGGCTTAAACGGGCATAATAGTAATTAAGAATTTTAACCCTTAATTAAAACTTTAGGTTTAATCAAAATGGGGGGTAAAATATTTGATCTTAATTTTCTCTTAGATGACTGAAACTTTGGGAAATAAAAGGGTAGGAACCCATTAATCATTTCTGATAATAAAAAAAATGAAACCTTAATTAATTAAATAATTTAAATTTTGGAAGATTAATTGAAATTTAAATTATTAAAATGGGAAGTCTAACTTAGGGAGACTATAACCCTTAAATTTAAGATCCCTAAATGAATCACTTTAATAATATCCAACTCTTAATCAAACTAAAAAATGATAATTCAAATTAACAATTAAATAATTAAAAGGAAAATAAACCTTAATTAAATTAAAAGCTTAAAACATTAAGTAATTTAACAATCAAATTGAAATAAATTTAAAACATTAAAATTAATTTGAAATCACTTAAAAAAAAGCAAATCTAAACAAACTTGAAAAATCAAAATCAACCTAAAAATAATTCATAATTAAAAAGGCAAACCAATTAAAATTAACCTAAAATATTTTAATTAAATTAAAATTAAATCATTAAAATCTAAATTGAATAATCTAAACACCTCTTTCAACCCAAATTAATCTAATACATTGAGATCACTTAAAATGTAAAGATTTAATTAAATTAAAACAACTTGAACACTATTCCAAACATAAAATTATTAAAATTTCATAACTAAATTAAACCACTTTAAATCATCAATTCCAATTTTAAATCATTAAAATCTTTAATAAACTGATTTGCCCTTAGAGGTTTTTGTTATCATAACTCTTAAATGGAGCATTGAGTGAAGTGCCACTTTACTCTTATGATAGTCAAACATCCTAATTCACTGAACAAGAAGGAAAATTTAACTAAATTGTTGGATGATTAATTCACCAGTACAATAAAATTCATTTGAACTCAAAATAATCTCAGAAGTATTGAAAAGATGTTTAGGACTCGTCCTAAGTACTTTCTTAATACGATGAAGAGTTTTAGAAGAACAACTAAACTTAATTGTTCTTTGATGAAGAAAATCATTCTTAACAAAATAAAAGAACCTAGACGTCATAGGAATTGACTAGCTATAGGATTAGGACTTTGGTAGACAATCAAAACCATTCCCTTTGTTTTACCTAGGTACTTGTCGCAAATATATAAATTCCTTAACATGTGTTTTAAGTGCAGCTTGAAAATGACGATAAGACCCTCTAGGTACGCTCTTATTTTATTGCAATTTATTTACTTACCTTTACTGCACTTTACTTTTCTTGCATGTTAAACAAGATTGACACCCTGCATGAAAACTGAAACCTATAGGATAGCTACAAAACTGAAACCTAAAACTAAATTAAAATTCACTATAAGATAAAATTTACCGCCACAACATTCAAAATATAAAACAAATCAATACTTAATCACAAACAAAACAACAAAACTACAATTGCAACTAAATTAAAATGACTCATTGGATGATCGGGAATACCTCGGATGGTGTAACATACGTGTTGCTAACGGGATTTCCCACGGTCTAAATGAAAGTGTGGAACTCATTTAGTTGAGTTTAGGAAATTCATCTGGACTAAGTGAATCCGATAAAAATAACGGTGCCAGAATGATGGAACCGTGGGATCTTAACCGGCGTTGTTATAATCAACTTTAAGATTTCCCTTATAAAAAATTAAAGACATTTGGATTTTAAGATTTCTCTAAACAAAAACACTTCTCTCATCTCCTGATTTTCACTTTCTAAAACTAAACCTCTGCAACAACAAGGAGCTTGGAGCATAGTGGGCAGCACGACCATTGTCGTCAGCAAAACTGGAATCTACATCAGCAAAATTTTTCCTAGTTTTAAATAACCAAGCCATAGGATTTAGAGATAGTTTGCCTAGTGCAACATAACTCCTCAACTTTTCATTAGGCATTTGTATAATCATGTTATGCAAATAAAGCCCTAACCAGTCTTAGGATTCTGAGGTTGTTGTTTTGTACGACATAAACCCTCACATCTTCGAGGCTGTTTGTGTGATCATATCATACAAGCATAAGTCCTAATTAACTAAAATTGGCATAATTACAACATTAAGTAAACTCCCAAATTGAAGCCAGACAATAGGATAGTTTGGGAAGTTTCCAAAATTCTTCTTGGATCCTCAGCTTCTCCTACCTCTCTTCAATTGGACTCTTAAAATAAACTGTTCCAAATTTGAGCTAATCCCTTATGAAATTTTCAAAACTCAAATCCTTTGAAAACCTTAAACTTTTGAATTCTTGAGAGCAAAACCACTAATAATTATAGAGAGTTTTCTTAAATGATTCTCGTCATTTAAGATGTAATTAACTATAGGGGCTTGCCCTTATAGGGAACTTTAAGAACCCAGGTAATATAAACCTTGCTTAATTTCTTTATATTAAGCAGGGAAATTTGTCGGCTTATAAAATTCGTTCGCAGACCAAACAAATGTGACAAATCTTCTAGTTTATTTAATCGAACCCCATCATCAAGCAGTGTGTCTATTCTTCGGGATAGATACACAATTTGTGATGTGATGTTCGTTTTTATAAACTATTTGGGATGTGAGATCGGTTTGATTTCATATCTTAAAATTTTTAAACTTAAAGTTTTTTTCAAAATCAAATGCTTCTTTTTAAAACTATATATATATTTAAATTAAAATTAAAATCTAAAATTCACCGACAATTTCTGTAGGTGACCTCTTTTTATAATACAACACACAACCTAAAAATATGCGACAATTTCTGGCGACTCCGCTAGGGACTAGTTCCTCTCTCCATTTTGATCAGATGGTCTTGCTTTCATATATCGGTAGTGAGTCCATACCCCTTTTGGACCAAACTACCATTCTTTCCATTGGCATACCACGTTCATTTCTGTCTTGAACGGGTATAGTCAACTCCTTTTGGATTTTGGAGCCATTGTTTAGACAGCCCTAAACAGAGAGGTTCCAAAATCATTTTACCTCTTTTTGAGGTGGGGTGGACCCCCAATAGGTGTTAGCTTAGGAGCGATCCTAGGGGGTTGAGAAGTCTTACGAAACTTTCTCTTCCTTTCTAATTCTGAATTGGGTCCTTTAACTTTTCTATACCTTTAATCATTTTGTTCCTAACAAACAAATCCTCTAAAAAACAACCTTTTAATAAATGAACTCTTTTAAATCGCAAATATACTAAGATAAACTAAAATGTGTTCGGACTCTTTCTTTTTCATCTTAAGTTTTAAGACAAAAGGAAGCATAATTCGTGACTGACATTCAGAATTTACCTTGCAGAAAATGACTGCACCAAAGTTAATTTTCTCCTTCACCAATGGAATGAACCTCACCGTCTATAAGGATGAATTGCCCGACAATGGAATCATCCATTTTGGACAAGGATTCGACAATATAGATATTAAGATTACTGACGTCGCCCTCTTCACACTAATGGACAAAGTGTCAGAAACTGAGGAGCCCGTGATTGAGTTTAACCTGAAGTCGACTCAAGAGTTCCCTCCTCTACGAAACGTCCTAGCTGAAAGAAACACTGTTGTTCATAGGAGTTTAGCTACTACCCCCATAACTGTCATCTCTACCCCCACCGATCCGGTTATCTCTACACCCGCCTGAGCTCCCGCCAAGCCGAAAGGGAAGGGAGTCCAAGTTTATGATAAGCCTGCCACCGTGGAGTGTGCAGATTTTGCTGCAATACCATCTGTTTTCGAGATTGGGTCAAGTTCAAAGTTTACACCCCTGACTTGGACTCAGAGAAGAAATAGGAGCAGAAAGATCGCCAGGAATGAGAAGGCCAAGACTGATGAAGTTGCTTTTCTGGATGAGATTCCTGAGGAGGACGAAGAACTACCTGAAATTTCACCACTGTTGGGAGGAAGTAGGTTTCACTCTCTCTCTCTGCTGCATCGAATGAGGATGATGTCCAGAGGATCATCGCTGCATTACCCCGACCTGCATTCTATAGTGACTGTAAGAGGAAGAGGGCCAAGACTATGCCGCTTACCCGACTGTGAGCCGTAGTAGAGAAACTAGCTAAGAAAGAAAGATGCCCCGTATCAGAGATCTTAAGAAGGATGGGGCGAGTGTCAGTCAAATCCCACCTCGGACCGCAAGTGAACCCCATCACTGCCTCAGATAGGCTAAGGGAGAAAGTGCGAGCTAGTTCGCCTATTGTCGTATCGGGACACCATATTAGGGAGGACACCACCTACCAATGCACAGCCAACAGACCATCTGGTCCTAGGCCTTCTACTGTGAGAAGGATGGTGTGGCGACCTGTTATTGCTCAACCGATACAAGCACAGTGTTCTAGAAAGAAGAGGCTCGTCAGAAAGCCGGAATTTGAAGAAAGTGCTACTGAATTAAAAGAAACTCCAGAGAAAGAAGTCCAACAGTCATCACATGACAACCATGAAACTGTTTGGAAGAGGCCACTAGAAGATGCCATAGGCAAGTTAAGAACTGATATTTGACGGTTGGCAAAGGAAAGAAGAGAAAAATTTGAAACTTAAGTAGATTCATCAGAGTTTATGGATGAAGATTATGCTGAGATCAACATGGTAGAGACACGAGCATTGTGAGCATCGCAAGGTGCTCCGGCAGCAGCGGAAAGAGATGAACCAGAAGTGATGAGAGCACAACTTCAGGAGAAGGATAACAGAATTCTCAAATGGCAAGGAAGATGACACAGATGGCTACCGCTTTAGCCACTCTCCAGAGTCAGGTGCAACCTCAGAAAGAAATAACCCCAGAAATTTTTCACATCACAGACAGAGGAAAGGAGATCACATATGTTAACGGAGATGAACAGTCGAAGAAAGATTCTGCATAAAGCATGATTCCTAAAAATGATATCAAAAACATGGTAGAACAACAGGTGCGAGAAGCCTTAGCACAGTCTAAGAGCGGAGCTTCTATTCAGACAGGTATACCTTATCCTGAAGAATTTGATGCGGTCCAATACCCAAAAGGCTTCGTACCACCTCTGTTCAAGACTTTTGAAGGAACGGGAAACCCCCGGCAGCATGTCACACATTTTCGTGCTAGTTGCTGCAATGCCAGTGGGAGTGATGCTTTACTCTTCCGTCAGTTCATCAGTAGTTTGTCAGGGATTGCCATCGACTGGTATGCAGAATTGCCAAATGGCTCAGTTAAGACCTTTTCAGAGTTAGAAAACCTCTTCGTTAAGCGGTTTGTAGGAGCTCGGCACCACATCACTATCGGTGATTTAGTGGTGGAGCAACAAAAACCAAATGAAACTTTGGTGGATTACATACTTCGATGGAGAAACATAAGCATGAAGTGTGAACTACAACTTCAGGAGCATCATGCGATCGGTATTTTGCTGAAAAGTATCCATGGCCCGATAACACTTCTCCTTGAAGGATTTATAATTAAGACTTTTGAGAAGTTGCTTAGCAAGGCCGGGAGCTTACAAGAGGAGGCAAAGCAGCTAAGTTTTGCCGACAAGACTGACAAGCAGAAGCCTATAAAAGCATTTGAAAAGAAATCTGGGATCATCGCGGCAGTAGATAAAGGCAAGTAGCCAGTGTAGATACAACCAGATCAACCACCGCAACAGACTTACCAATAACCACAATAGATTTATCAGCAACCTCAGCAGGACTATCAACAGCCTCAACCGAGCCACCAGCCATGGCAGCATAGTCGACCACTACCTCGTTCGTCACATCCCCTGGAGGAACTTCTGAACAAGGAATATCCATTAAAGATGGAAGCATTAGCTAAAATGTTTCGCAGTTTGATGAAGACACCTGATTTTCAATTACCAGAGCCTAAAAAGCTAGAGGAAGTCAACAAGAAAGATCATCTGAACTACTGCCTACCACCGGATGATCAGACACAAGATTGAAGACTGCTTCACTTTTAAGAATTGGCTCGAAGGTAATCTCTGAAGAGGGAACATAACGATCCCGAAGGAATACATGAAGGAACACTAAAAAGAAGGTTCCATCAATGTCATTTCAACGGATCCTATTGTTCCGATAAACCCATACACGACCGATGATGGATGGAATACCGTCTGGACAAAGTCTTCAAAGAAAATCTTGGATCATATCTAGAAAGCTTCGGTGCGTGCTTCAACTCGAAGTTTGAAACCTATCGAGCCAGTGCTATCACTTGCAAATGAAGAACCACCCCAGAAGGAGGAGAAGATCGTGGAAGAAAAGAAGACCGAGGCTCCAAAGGATAGACTAGGGTCTGCTTATCCTAAGATGGTTGTTTCCGATTCGGGGGAGACATCCCTCAGACCTCTGACTCTGTATGATTATTTGCTCACCCCAGCGGGATCTTATAATGATAAGAGTTTTGGTGTTGGCTACATTTTAACTATTTCTAACGGTTACGTAACTAACGACAACCAACCTAATCCAGATCTCGATTCCGATACGATAAACGATTCTCAAATCATATTAAACCTTGATGACCACGACGAAGAAGAAAACGCTCACAAAGAGGGCTTGTACGGCTTATTTTAGGGTTGTGTGTATTATTTTAAAAGGGGGGTCGCCTAACAGAAGTTGTCGGCGAATTTTAGATTTTAATTTTAATTTAAATATATATATATATATATGTGATTTAGAAAGTAGTATTTAATTTTGAAAATAATTTTAAGATATGAAATCAAATCGACCTCACATCCCAGATAGTTTATATAAACGAGCACCGCATCACAAACCGTGTATTTATCCCGAAGAATAGACACACTGCTTAATGATGGGGCTCCGTTAAATAAACTAGGAGATTTGTGACATCCGTTTGGTCTGCGAACCAATTTTATAAGCCGACCAATTCCCCGCTTAATATAAATGAATTAAACGAGGTTTATATTACTCGGGTTCTTAAAATTCCCTATAAGGGCAAGCCCCTATAGTTAATTACATTTTAAGTGACGGGAATCACTTAAGAAAACTCTCGATAATAATCAGTAGTTCTGCTCTCAAGAATCTCAAAGTTTAAGTTTTTAAGGGATTGAATTTTAGAATTTCAATAGGGAATGGATCAAGTTTGGAACATTTTGTTTTGGGAATTCAAAGGAAGAAAGGTAGGAGAAATTACAGATTAGAAGCAAACATCGGTAATTTCCCGACTATCCTATCGTTTGGCTTGAATTTAGGAAAGTCCTAATGTTTATTTAATGTTTTGATCTTGCCAATTTTAATTAATTAGGACTTATGTTCGTATGACATGATCATACAAATAGCCTCGAAGATGTGAGGGTTTATGTTATATCAGATGACTACCTCGGAATCCTAAGACTGGTTAGGGCTTAATTTGCAACGCAAATGCCTAACAAAAGATTGAGGATTTATGTTGCACTAGGCAAATTACCTCAAAGTCCTATGGTTTGTTTATTTAATTCTAAGAAAGTTTTGCTGAAGTAGACTCAGGTTTTGCTGATGATGATGGCCGTGCTGCCCACCATGCAGAGGGTTTAGTTTTAGAAAATTGTAATCAAAAGAGAAGAGAAGAGTTTGGTTTTAGAAATCTTAAAGTCCAATTGTTTTTTTTTTTACGTTTTAATTAAAACAAATCTTAAAGTTGATTATAACAACACCGGTTAAGATCCCACGGTTCCATCCTTCCGGCATCGTTATTTTTATCGGATTCACTTAGTCCAGATGAATTTTCTAAACTCAATTAAATGAGTTCCACACTTTCATTTAGACCGTGGGAAATCCCGTTAGCAACACGTAGGTTACATCATCCGAGGTATTCCCGATCATCCAACAAGACGTTTTAATTTAGTTGTAGTTGTAGTTTTTTTGTTTTGTTTGTGATTAAAATTTTAATTATTTTATATTTTGAAATGTTGTGGCGGTGAATTTTATCTTATAATGACTCTTAATTTAGTTTTGGTTTCAGTTTTAGGGACTATCCTAAAGGTGTGGGTTTTCATGCAACAGTTGTTTATCATGCAAGAAAAGTAAAGTGCATTTGCAATAAGGTAAATTGGAAGAAGTTAAATTGCAAATAAAATAAAAGTGTACCTGGAGGGTCTTCCCATCATCCCAGGCTGCACTTAAACACAATTTAGAATATTTAAGCATTTAAAACAAGTTCCTAGGTAAAGCTAAGGGAAGGGTTATGGTTTTCTACCAAGTTCCTAATCCTATAGCTAGTCATCTCCTATGACGTCTAGGTTGTTGTGTTTTGGTTTGAGGACAATTTTCTTCATCAAAGAACAATTAAGTTCAATTGTTCTTATAAATATCCTATTATATTGAGGAAGTGTTTAAGACGAGTCTTAAACATCTTTTTAATACTTCTAGGATTATTTTAAGTCCAAGAGAATTTAATTATACAAGTGAATTAATCATCTAGGAGTTTAAGTTTTGTTATCTTGCTTAGTGAATTAGGACATTTGAATATCCTATAAGTTAAGTAACACTTCACTTAATACTCCATTTAGGGGTTATGACAACAAGAGCTTTTGAGGGCAAATTGATGTTTAAGTGATTTGTGATTTAATTTAATTTTAATTAATGGGTTTAAGTTTGGGATAGTGTTCAAGTTGTTTTAGATTTATTTTGAATTCTTTATGTCTTAGGTGATGTTATATTTAATTTAATTTAATTTAATTTTAATTTAATTTAATTTGGTTTAGTTTTAATTTTAATTTAATTTTATTTTTTTAATTTAATTTTAATATTATTTTACCTTGATTTTATTTTTTTTATTTAATTTAATTTAACTTAATATGTTTTAATCTAATTTAATTTAATTTAATTTAATTTAATTTAATTTAATTTAAATTTAATTTAAATTTAATTTAAATTTAATTTAATTTAATATTTTATTTCTAATTTAATATTTTATTTTTTATGTTTTAAAGATGATTTAATTTGATTGTTAAAGTATTAATTTAATTGAAATTTTGGGATGTTTTAATTTAAATGTTTTAACTTTAATTTAATTTAATGATTAAGTCTTTTAGCATTTTAAATCTTGATTTTGGATTATCATTTTAATCAGGAATTGAATGTTATTGAGGTGATTAATTTAGGGATTTTTAAATTAAATAATAAATCTCTTCCTAATAATATCCCTATTTTAATAATCCCAATTTTTCATTATTCTTCCAAATTTAATTAATTATTTAATTAAGGTTTATTTTAATTATTTTGAAATTGTTTGGTAGGTTTCCACCCTTTAATTACCTAAGTTTCAAACATCCAAAATCAACTTAGTATCAAATATTTTACCCACCCTTTTAATTAAACCTAAAATTTTTAATTATAGGTTAAAATTTTAATTACCATTTTGCCCTTTAAACTTACTAATTTCATAACTCACTAAATTGAGCTTAAATAAATTTGAAATTTTTATGTGACTCCACTCACATGTCAATCAAGACATTAGAGGAGAAAATGTGATTTTTCTGTATTTCATTTATTTATGTAATTATTTTTGGTAGAAAATAGGGATTTTCAAGGTAAATTCAATAACATGACCAAGGGAAAGTTTCTATCCTTAAGAAAATTATGGAACATTCCTAATGACTAGAGGACTACTTGGACCAATTTTGGTGATTTTTTGAATTATGTTATTTTTATTATAATTATTTTGAGTTTTGGAGTATTAATTAATTTAAAAATAAAATAAAGATTGAAAATTAAATTTTATATTTTCCTAAAATCTCTCTGATATCAAGGAAACCAGAGAACCAATTTTTATAATTTTCTAATTTTTCTTTGATTTATTAGAATTATTTTACTGGAAATGCTAGAAAATACATCTTTTTAATTTTTTAAATTACCCTAGGGTTTTAAAATTTAATATCACATCATAGAAACCTAAGAAAAATATGGGGTTTGTTCCTAAGTGATTAAAATTCAAAATATAATATTTTGATGAATTTTATTATTTTTGTGATTTTTATTATTGTTTAATTATTAAAAATATTAAAATAATGCAAAAAATCAACTTTTTTAGAAAATTGCAATTTCAATTTTCTTAAATTCCCCTGATATCAGAGAGGCTCCAAAACCAATTTGGTGAATTTTTGAAAAGTATTTTGAAAGTTATGAATTTTTAAAGTTTAAGTTGGCTAAATAGCTTAATCAACTTATTTTGTAGGGCTAACCAAGTCTAATTGACTTCAAACTTTTATGGTAGGTTCCCCTGATCCTAAAGGTCAGTGGAGAATTGATTTCAAGTTAATTTGATGTGTGATTAGCTCTAATTAATTAAGGCTCTATTTTGGGTGTTTAAGCCAATTAGGGTTATTCCAAGTGGATTAATTCAAAACCTATGTTTCCTAGAGTTCTCTTGTCACAAGAAACATCAACAAATTTTCCTAGGATTTATCTCACAACATGCTAATTATTAGAATTAAAATACTCAGGGTAGTGACCTAAAATTGAAAAAATCAATAACTCTTCATAGGTGTGGCCTGTGACTTTGGAAAATTCAAGGAATGTTCCCAAATTCAGAGGCTTCAAAAGCCCTATGGTCTCATGCCATGGTAAATTGTATACATGCATAGAGAATTGAAAATGTGCAGAGAGTAAATAAATTATTAAAAATCAAATACTCAATGAAATTAAATGATTTCTTTTCCACATTATTCTCCTTTGTTCACTGAGCAAGAGGGTATTTTTATTTTATTTTTCTGATTTTTCTACACAAAGTTATGTATTTTTGAAGTTTAGGGAATTAAATAAATAAGAAAATGCCTATTTTCCTACTTATCCAGCGCGGCGCCCTGTCATCCTTGGCATCTCCGAACGACCACGCGGCGCGCTCCCATTCGACGCCGCCACTTAAGTCAGCAGCCCGGGTCCCGCCTTCCGCATATCATCCATTGATCCGACCTGATCTGAGCCGTCCATCCGCGCGTGTATTGAATGAACGACATCCGTTCATCGTCCCTAAACCTCCTAGCCCGAGAACCGTCCACCTTCTAGGCTTAAGATCTCGCTCGATACTTGACCAAATTAAATGTTCTTATGCTCTGTGGATTTGTCTCAAGAAGACGAACACATCCATACGATTTATGTGGAATGAAATTGACTCAATAAAAATGGAGAATGTTCAGAAGCTCGGGAAGAAGAGTGAGACCATACCTTTGCTCAGAGAAGTATGGCTTCGATCTGAGGGTCGTGTCACCTTCGATTGGGTCCAAGAAAGCTCCAGATGAAGTCTCCTGGTCTGGTGAATTGTCCAGGTATGATTTTAACCAAGCCCGATTTCAACCTTTGGAGTCTGGAACAGATGGGTGGCCTAGAGAGGGGGCTTTCATCGGGAACTTCTACTCTTGACCTTGTGCGAGGTGTAGGTGAGTTTAATTTGACTTTGGTGGAGGATTTGGGAATTTCTGTTTTGGCTCGAGAATTGAGCTCCAAAATTGAGCTCGATTAGTGAGGATTAGGGCGAGAGGACAATGGGGATCAAATGCTCAGGTGTGGGGAGAGTACGGAGTGATTTTGGCGAGTTTTCTTAAGGTTGATTCGGCACCTCCTCATGGCCGAGAGAGGTGGGGTTTAAATAGTAGAGGTCGGAGGGCCTCCCAAGGGGAGTTAGGGCTTGGGATCAGTCTGCTTAGGTCGAGGGAAGAACAGCCATGGTGGCCATTGGGCATGGGGCAACTCGGTAAGGTGGAATTCCAAAGTTTGGCTCCTCCCCATGTCTCGGCCATGGCGTTTTCCGGCGGCCCGGTGGGCGGCCGGCAGGCGAGGGTCACCCTCGAGGTCGGGGAGGTCGGAGGTTGAAGTTGGTGAATTCAATTGAAGCCTTACATGTGTAAAGTGATTGGATCGAAATGGCATGGGGAGGTGGCTTCTTTTGCACTTGGTTTGGTCAACCCATGGAAATGGGCTTGGTTCACCTCCCCATGGCTGATTTGGGCGATGCGGGATCGGATGAATCGGCTAGGAAAGGGTAGAGAAGTCACCATCCATGAATATTTTGATTAATCATGGATTACGGTGAAGCATTAAAAGGGTTAAAACCTTTTTATGGGGGCTTAAAAGAGGCTCCTCCTTTTGCAATTAATAGTATGATGATGTGTAAAGTGGATCCCATGGCTTCATGTGGCTTGTGCATGGCTTGAAGGCTTGCTCGTAGCTTGGCTCACTTACATGAGAAAGGGATTTTGGGATTTTTGGCATTTAGAGGTGACTTGGAATATGGCTTGATTTGGAACCATTTGATGATTGATTTAGGACTTAAGGGAAGATATTAATTGAGTGGTGATGGGATGAGATTGTAATGTGGGCTTTAGGATGAGTTTGGGTTTTTAAAATTTAATGAAGATGGGCTTTTAAAATGGTTTAGGGAAGTGGGCTTTTGGATTTTAAAATGGATTTTAGGATGAAAGTTTGGTAAAGGCTTGGGACTAATAATTGTTGGGTTTGGCTTAAGGATGTGTCATGATTGATTTGAAACAAGTTTGGAGTGATTTGGGTTTGAATTGATAAATGGGCCTATGTAGGTCAAATTGGGCTAATTTTGGCCAATGTTGGGATAAGGTTGAAATTGATGTGAAATTGATGTTGGGAAATGTTTATGGGAGTGTTTGAAAGAGGTTCCAACTTTGGTTGGATTTTGATTTTGGGATTTGGGCTCATTTAGGTTAGGGTTGGATTTAGGTCAAAATTGGGCCTTTTAGTTTTAGGTTGAATTTGAGTGGGGTTTGGATCCAAATTTTGGGCAAATCATGTTAGTTTTTTGTTTTTGGGGATGTTAGGGAAGGTTTAGAAAAGATTTGGGGTTAATTGGAGTTAAATTGGTTTGGTTTGGGCTAGGTTTGGGTCATGGGTCCAAATTGGGCTTTAAGGCCAAAAGTGAAATTGGATTCAAATGTCAATCAAATTGGACTTGGATTTGGTCTAGATTGGTGTTGGGAATTTTGAATTGAAGTTTAGAATTGAATTGGACCAGAATTTGGGTCAATTGGGTAGGTTTGGTTTGACATTGGGTTCACTTTGGATTAAAATGGGTCAAATTGGGGATTTTGATAAAAGTGGGGTAAATTGACAAAATTGGCCCATAGTGTAGTTGAACAAAATGAAATTTGGAATATGTGGGATTTTTTGGAATTTTCTGGGAATTTTCTGAATTTTTGGATATTTTGGGTCAAGAGGGGCATTTTGGGTATTTGGAGGGTATTGGGGGGTATTTTTGGAATTTCTGGTATTTTTGGCTATGGATGATCAATTTGAGTGAAGGGAAATGTTTAGGAATGATTTTGAGGAATTTTGGATAATTTAGGTGATTTTGCAAATTTTGGATAGTTTCAAGGGCATTTGGTAGGTTAGGCGGGTCCAGAGCCCCGGGGGTCAAAAATTGAAAATTTATAAAATTGAAGATTGGGTAAATATAAGTGGAATGAAATCATTTTGGTTGAGCCATGAAGCCATATCAAGCCCACATGAGCCATGAAGGGACTCATTTGAGGTATTCACTATGTTGTTCCTAACCCTCTTAACCAAGGGCTTAGGGGTTAAGGACCATCCATGTGAATCAACTTTATGAGTCAGGAGGTCAAGTTGGGTATGGGTGTGGTTTTAGGAGGTGTGTAAAAGTGTAGTGTATAAGTGTAAGGTGTGTGTGTAAGTCAGCCCTCACTAGACCAGGCCACCCAGGGCAGTCCTAAGGCCAAAGAGTCCTATAGGAACTCATCCTTTAAACATCCACATTTGATCTCAACCTTCTAGGTGATTAGGGGTTTACAATCAAGTTTGTGGAGTTTGCAGGGAGTTAAGAAGTGGTTTGAATTTCTAAATGGTGGGTCCCAATTCTAATCCTCTAAGATAGTCAAAGGAAAAGCCTAAGGCTAGATCCTAAGTACTAAAAAGAAGAAGAGAAGACCTCATCAAAAATGAGGTCAACAGGGCTTTGAAAGCTCAACAAACAATGAATCTATTTGTAAATTTCGAGGAACTCCAATCACAATAGAACTGGAGTTATCAGATTCCGAAGCAATTCCAGAAAATCCAGTCATTCCGATTCAAGAGGAGACACTGATAAAGTCACCACCAGATGAAGAAGAGATAACTGAAGTCAACCTAAGAAGCGGAAAAGTTCTACCTCCGAGAATGGGTCCGAAGGATAAAGGAAAGCAGGTGGTTGCTCAGGAGGAGCCAACCCCAACAGAAGAATTACCCATTCGGGAAGAAATCGAGGAACATGGTAATAAAGTGGATTATAACGTGCTAGCCCATCTTAGGAAACTACCAGCTAAACTAAGCATCTACGATGCTCTGATCCTGTCAAAGGAGATGAGGGAAAATCTGATCAAGGCCTTACTTGATCCAGAGATTTGTTTAGCTCAAATGGCCGGTAATTCCTTAGACGAGGTTTGCTTGTTAAAAGAACAGCGAGGTGCTACCTTCACGGACAATGATCTACTACTTGGAACAGCTGATCACAACCGACCGTTGTACATTTCAGTCACTATTGGAAAGTTTACGATCTCCAGAGTGTTGGTTGATCCAAGAGCATCAATCAACAAACTGAATCTTCGGACGTTAGCATATTTGGAAATTGATGCTCGCGAACTCGAAGCAGATAAAATGTTATTAAGAGGGTTCAATCAAAAGGGGGAAAGAGCTCTTGGATCGATAACACTATTAATGAAGACCGGTGATTTAGCAAAGACAACCGCAAAATTCCACATAATTGACTCTGAGACATCGTTCAACCTCTACTGGGTCGGCCATGGATCCATGAATACCGGATGGTACCGTCGTCTCCACACCAGTGTATAAAATATTACGAAGGAGGAGAACAATGTATCAAAGGTGACTTGCAACCATTCTCCGTACATGAGATTGGAATTCATGAAGATGTAGCCTATTACGCGCCTCCAAAGAAAACAATCTTCTCCATAAATACCGTACCAAATGAAGCAAAAGAAGTTCAGGACGACGAAAAACCTGAAATTCTAGTCCAACAGTTACCCACAACTCCCTTACGACGAGATGGTGAAGGTTTCTCCAGAACTAGCACCCGAGGTCGAGGCTAGGGATGAGGTCAAGGAAGAGACGTTGGAACTGTTGGACAGAAGAAACCAGTCATCGACGTTGATTAGGAGAACAGTTCCGAAGAAGAAGAAATTAAGAAAGAAGCAGCAACAGTAAATCAAAAGAAACTCCAGTTTAAGATCTCTCTCGAAGATGAAAAGAATAATGAATACAAATCAATGTACGAGAAGATTAACCACTATGTGCATACTATGACCCTGGCCCCGATCCATTCTAATAAGATCGAGGGTATGGTGATCAAGGAAGTGCATGGTGGTGGTGCTAAGCAGATCAAATTCTACCATGGTGCTTCTTCTTCCAAAACTGAAAATGATGTACAATTTGAAGATGTTACTTCTTCTGAATTAATGGAATTGCCTTTTGAGTGGTATTCTCCCTATGTTCAGAATTTAATTCAACGTGGTGTCTTACCTAAACAATGGATAAAAGGTCGATCACAACACTTTGAAAAATTATGGAATAATGCCGGTCGGCCTACCAATATAAAACATGGTCTCGAATTCGGCACAGTAAGATCAGTTGACGACTCAGAGTTTTGCTTGGTTGTCACTTGCGAGCCTAATGAAGTCTTCTTAGAAACCTCATATGATCTCAAAGATCTGTAAATCGGAGACGCTCTGCCAGAATTTGAAGAAGAAATTAAATCTAAGATAGACGAGTTAATGGAAGTTAACTTAGGTACTAGCGAAGAGCCTATGCCGACCTTTATTAGCTCCTTAATCAATAAAGAAGACTCCGATGAAATGATCAAGCTACTAATGGAATTCAAGGACTTTTTTTCTTGGAGTTATGATGAAATTCCACGATTAGCTCTAGAAGTCGTAGTTCACAAATTAGGAGTGGATTATACTGTTTTTCCAGTCAGACAAGCTCCAAGAAGAATGCATCTAGAAATTGAACAACAAGTTATAGCTGAAGTTAAGAAACTAATAGACGCTAAATTTGTCCGTGAAGAACAATATCCAACTTGGTTAGCCAACGTGGTGCCAGTCAGAAAGAAGAATGGACAGATCAGAATCTGCATAGATTTCAGAGATTTGAACAAAGCATGTCCAAAGGATGAATTCCCACAACCAATCCCAGAACTGATGATCGACATCGCTTTGACACATAAAATCTTCTCTTTCATAGATGGATCATCAGGATACAACCAGATAACGATGGCACCGGAAGATGAAAAGCTCATAGCCTTCAAAACGCCAATCGGAATATAATGCTACACAGTGATGCCTTTCGGATTGAAGAGCGTAGGAGAAACATACCAAAGAGCAATGATGAGGATTTTTTATGATCTTATTCACAACCAAGTCGAGTGCTACGTGGATGATGTGGTTATCAAAAGCGAACTGAAGGAAGATCACCTGTATGATTTGAGAATTGTTTTTGAGCAATTAAGACAGTATAACCTTAAGATGAATCCATTAAAATGCTCCTTCAACGTCGCCTCTGGGAAATTTGTAGGATTTGTTGTCCGACATCACGGAATTAAAATCGATTCAAAAACGATTAAAGCTATCTTAGAAATGCTGCCTCCCAAAACCTTGAAACAATTACGATTCTTTCAAGGGAAATTGGCATATCTTTGACGCTTTATTTCGAATTTGTCAGGAAGGTGTCAGCCTTTTTCTGCTTTGGTTAAGAAGGATGCCAAGTTTACTTGGGACTCCAAATGTCAAAATGCCTTCGATGACATCAAACAATACTTAATGACACCTCCTGTCTTAGCAGCCCCAGTCTTGGGTAGACCGTTGATACTTTATACCGCAGCTTGGGACGACTCCCTTGGAGACATTCTAGCCCAGGTCAATGACGAGGGGAAAGAAAATGCCCTTTACTACTTAAGTCGTCGTCCGATTCCGATGGAAGTAAAGTATCCCCCGATTGAGAAGCATTGTTTGGCCCTGATCTTCACCGCTCAAAAGCTTAGGCATTACATACTTTCTCATAAGATCAACCTTATCTCGAAAGTTAATCCATTGCAATATTTGATGACTCGCCCGACGCTTTTCGGCAGACTTGCTAGGTGGTCGATGATACTATTACAATTCGATATAACTTTTGTTCCTCTTCGTGCCGTGAAGGGACA
Source organism: Papilionanthe hookeriana x Papilionanthe teres (assembly GCA_022702705.1). Lineage (NCBI taxonomy): Eukaryota > Viridiplantae > Streptophyta > Magnoliopsida > Asparagales > Orchidaceae > Papilionanthe > Papilionanthe hookeriana x Papilionanthe teres. The sequence goes on from CM040422.1 coordinate 180,938,249, forward strand.
AGTCCTAGCAGACTTCCTCGCAGCACACCCTTGACCGACAGAATCTCCTCTCAACGACGACTTGCCTGACAAGTAAATAATGAGCCTTGAAGACCCCGACTATCGACGTTGGGAACTGTACTTCGACGGAGCATCTTCAGCATAGAGAAACAAAGAATTGCAAATTATAGTGCCCGGTAAGACAGGAATCAGAGTAATATTTATAACACCGGTGCGGGAATGATAAGGTACTACTACCACTCAACATAACCGTGTACAAACAACGAAGCAGAATACGAAGCCCTTATAACCGGATTGGAATTAACCATTAAGATGGGGATAATAGATATCAACATCTATGGGGATTCTCAGTTGATAATTCAACAGGTCGCAGGACAATACAGATTTCTAAAGCCGAGACTCGAGCAGAACTTTCAGTATGCCATGAAATTGTTGGAGCAGATTCTGAATGTAACAATCTACAAGATTCCCAGGGGAGAAAATGCTCTTGCAGATGCGTTAGCCCACCTTGCAAAGGAATTTGCTTGCTCGCAGGATGAATTAGTTGAAGTGTCAGTTCAGGGACATTAGGTTATCTCACAGCTCGACATGCACACGATACACAAGTCAGGAAAAGAAGAAGAAAAAATTGCAGCAGTAAAAGAAAATGCTGAAGACTGGTGTTAGCCGCTAATAGACTACCTGCAAATAAGAAACCTATCGGACGATAAGTCATTAGCTCATCAGATCAAGAAAAGAACTCTGTCTTACTCGTTAATAAACAATGCATTATACAGAAGGTCTTTCGATCAGATTTGGATAAGGTGCCTGAGCGAGTCCAAGGCTCGTGAAATTGTTAAGGAAGTGCACTCAGGACTTTGTGGCGCTCATCAGTCGAGTCCGAAAATGAAGATGAAAATTAAAAGATTAGGGTACTACTGACCCTCAATGATGACCGATTGCATGAAAGTTGCCAAGAGTTGTCACCAATGCCAAGTGCATGGAGTGGTTCTACATCAACCTCCAAATGTGCTACATCCAACAATTGTGTCGTGGCCATTCGAATGTTGGGGTACAGATATCGTGGGTCTGATAAAGCCACCTTCTTCAAGAGGACATCGCTTCATTCTTGCAGCTACAGATTACTTTTCCAAGTGGGCAGAAGCAGTACCACTCAGAGAAGTGAAAGCACACCACGTGCTACAGTTCTTCAAGAATCAAGTTGTCTATGGTTTTGGGGTACCGCGCAGAATCAGTTTAGATAATGGGTCCGCGTTCAAGAGTACGAAGATCAACAATTTTGTCAGAAGACACTGGATTGATTGGCGCTATTCAACAATCTATTACCCAAGAGCGAACGGCTTGGCTGAGGCTTTTAATAAAACTCTCGTTCAAATTCTAAAGAAAACTTTCGACGAAAATAAAAGAAATTGGCACGAGAAGTTGTTAGAAGCCTTATGGGCCTATAGGACGACTTTCAGAACTCCTACCCAGTCTACACCTTACGCCCTAGTGTATGAGTCTAAGGCCGTCTTACCCTTGGAAGTTCAGTTTCCATCTCTCAGAATTGCAGTTGCGAACAAGATTACTACAAAAGAAAATGCCAAACTACGACTAGAAGAATTAGAAAGCTTGGAAGGGAAACGACTTTCAGCGCAGCAAAATTTGGAACAATATCAAGCCAAGATGATCCAGGCCCATGATAAACTGGTCCGCCTAAGGACATTAAAAGTTGGTGACTTAGTACTAGTTCTCAGAAGACCTATTCTTGCACATCACAAGATAGGTGGTAAATTTGAATCAACATGGGAAGGGCCATTCGTGGTCAAGACAGTCTACTCAGGGTGTTCCTACCAGCTTGTTAACTGTCGTGGAAAACGACCTATGCTTCCAATTAATGGACAATATTTGAAGAAATATTACACAACCTGATGTTTTGAAGGATGAAATTTAAAAGTGGAGTCTCATTCCTAGAAACACGGGTGGAGTAATCATTCATAACTGGGTCCGAACCCAAAATAAAAAAAAGTATGAAAAATAAAAATCATTAACAAAAAAAAAATGTGTTAAAAAGAAAATATGAGAAATGATAAAATTTTGATCTTTTCCTTTAAATCAATTTATTCCTGATGTTTCCTCATCTCTTCCTACTTTCTTTAAAATTTAGAAGAAGTAAATAAAATTTTTCATTAATAAATGTTTTCTTATTGTTTATTTTCTTAGTACAGCTTCTGATCCTTTCCTTGTTTTTTGCAGAGAAATGTCGAACGGGCGGTTGGTTCTAAACTTTAAGAATAGTGTGAGTCTAGCACTCGATGAAAAGAGGATGAAGGATGGAGCCGTGATTGAAATTGACTCTGTTTTCACACCGGCCGGGCTACAGTATGAAGAAAATGATTGGACTCCAATTGATCAGGAAGAATTCCACAGCGAAACAGTAATGAAATTAGGTGGCCCAAGTCAACAATCCACCAGCAAGAAAAGAAAAGCAAACGCCGCTCATGCAACGGGAGAAGACAAGAAAATTAAGTCCATGGTTGCTACAACAGAGGGTAGGCTTTTCAGCGCCATGCCTACAGAAATTCAAGGGGTGAGGAGAGCCACTCTCACTCCTACTCAACGAAGAAACAAGAACTGTCGCATTCGCAAGATGCTGACTAAGCTAGCAGCAGACCAACAAGAAGAGACAGTTGCTACCGTCAATACAAATACTTCAAAGAAATTGGTTTGTCAGGAGCTAGAAAAGATGAGACCAACTCCAAGAACAATAGAAAAGATAAAAGAAATCCCAAGAAGAGTAGAAAAAGAATCAGTACCACGACGCCAGATAGAGCTACCAGTTTTGAAGAGTCTTGTTGCAAAAGCAACCCCGGAGGATGTTCCGACAGAGACTATCCCCAAGGAGCCAAGACATATAGGAGAGCGCGTTGGGGTTGAGCCGTACACCCACTGTATGTTACCAGACCCCTAGGAATTCAGATAATCCCGAAACACAAGCTGGAGAAATTACAGCATGTTGAAAAGAAAACTTTTGAATACTTCGAGAGAATTTGAGGCAAGAGGGTCAACATCTTAGAAGGCCTTGAGCTGCATACGGATGTGTTCTTAGATTACGAACAATAGCAGATTGTGGACTGCATTATCAAGCTTCAGAAAATGGGTCGAGCTGGTCATCTGAGGGAGAAAACCTATTTAGAACCCCGAAGATGGATGCCAAGAAAAGGAAGAGTCACTCTTCAGTGCGGGTGTTCTTACAAGTTCACAGAAGATAGAAAAAGAAATCCACCAGGGATACTCCGTCACAGTGAGGTGGATCTGATGCCAAGAATTATCAAAAGAATGGTAAAGAAGATGGTAACATGGAGGGTATTGCCTGCAGATTGCATACCCAATAGCGGCATCATTAACATTTACAAGGAGGGCGACTGCATACCTCCACACAGAGACCATCATGACTTTGTCAGACCTTTCTGCACAGTCTCTTTTGTCAACCAGTGTAATATCATATTCGGATCTGACCTCCGAATAGTGGGCCCTGGAAAATTCTGAGGGCCGGTGGAAATACCACTACCAGTAGGTTCCGTCATGGTATTAAAAGGAAATGGAGCAGACATAGCAAAACACTGCATCCTAGGAGTGCCTGTTGAGCGAATCTCCGTCACCTTCAGAAGGATGGATGACAGAAAGATGCCTTTTCATTTTCAGCCAGATCCAGAGTTAGAGAATCTCCGGCCTTACGAGCTGTGAGTTACATGGGAGATAACACACCTCCAATGCACATCCGTACGGCATTCCTGCCAAGGGTGGCTTGGAAGGTGATGTTATTGTCCATGTATCTTACTATTCAGACATGGATTTTGACAAATGCTTTTGGAAGAATCAACAAGAATCTTACACAATCCATTTTGGATTTATGAGGATTGTATGAGATACTAAATTTTTGAGGAAAATATGATCATGTTTTGGATCAAGTTGTATGATGTATTTTCAACAGATTGGAATAAGAATGATCATGTCATGTTCTGGCTTCACCTCTTTTTGTGCAAATTGACTGGGAAATGCCATTAAGCTAAATGAACTTCGAACAAAGAATGAAAAGAGAAAGAAAATGAATAAGGAACTCCTTCTTTTTAAGAATTTGAATGTGAAAATAAACTGCAAATAAACACAAACTTCAAATAAACAAAAATGAAATCGAATCATTAAAAAAAATCTAAACCTCAGACTGGTTTTCATTCTGAATCCTTCAATTCCAACCTTTCAATTCTCCTTCCTCTTTGTGTTAGAGGATCAACTAGTCCTATTGACATAGATCCATGAATTTTGTTCGATTTGGTCCTGATGGCATAGGATTGGGTCCCTCTTCATATAGATCAAATTTCCGAGGCTGGAGCCGAACTTCCAGTTCTCTTCGAGGCTAGAGCCGAACTTCTAGCTCTCTTTCAAACTTCCAAGGCTGGAGCCGAACTTCCAGTTCACTTCGAGGCTAGAGTCGAACTTCTAGCTCTCTTTCAAACTTTCGAGGCTGAAGCCGAACTTCCTATGCTCTTCAAGGCTAGAGCCAAACTTCTAGCTCTCTTTCAAATTTCTGAGGCTGGAGCCAAACATCCAGTTCTCTTCGAGGCTAGAGCTGAACTTCTAGCTCTCTTTCAAATTTTCGAGTATGGAGCCGAACATCCAGTTCTCTTCGAGGCTAGAGCCAAACTTCTAGCTCTCTTTCAAATTTCTGAGGCTGGAGCCGAACTTCCAGTTCTCTTCGAGGCTAGAGCCGAACTTCTAGATCTCTTTCAAATTTTCGAGGCTGGAGCCGAACTTCCAGTTCTCTTTGAGGCTAGAGCCGAACTTCTAGCTCTCTTCCAAATTTTCGAGGCTGGAGCCGAACTTCGAGTTCTCTTCGAGGCTAGAGCCGAACTTGTAGCTCTCTTTCAAATTTTCGAGGCTGGAGTTGAACTTCAAGTTCTCTTCGAGGCTAGAGCCAAACTTCTAGCTCTCTTTCAAACTTTCGAGGCTAGAGCCGAACTTCCACTTCTCTTCGTGGCTAGAGCCAAACTTCTAGCTCTCTTTCAAATTTCCAAGGCTAGAGCCTAACTTCCAGTTCTCTTCGAGGCTAGAGCCAAACTTCTAGCTCTCTTTCATATTTCCAAGGCTGGAGCCGAACTTCCAGTTCTCTTCGAGGCTAGAGCCGTAGTTGTAGCTCTCTTTCAAATTTTTGAGGCTGGAGCTGAACTTTCAGTTCTCTTTGAGGCTAGAGCCAAACTTCTAGCTCTCTTTTAAACTTTCGAGGCTGGAGCCGAACTTCCAGTTCTCTTCGAGGTTAGAGCCGAACTTCTAGCTCTCTTTCAAATTTTCGAGGCTAGAGCCGAACTTCTAGCTCTCCTTTCAATTTTCGAGACTAGAGCCTAAATTCTAGTTCTCTTCAAATTCCAACTCTCTTCTTGAGGCTAGAGCCTAAATTCTAATTTTCTTCAAATTCTGAGATTGGAACCTAGGCCCGATGCTCACTTCAAATCCCGAATTTCTACGAAATCCCTCTTAAAATAAATCTTTAATCGAACTTCAATCGGAATTGAAACTCAAACCAAAATCCAAACTCACACATTAAAACTTGAAACAGAAAATGAAGAGAATCTAAAATTGAATCTCTCTAGATCTTGTGATCTATAATTTACCTTCTTTTCTCTTCCTCAGGGAGAGTTCTGGAATCTTCAGTCTTGAAGGTTTATCTGTCACTCCCCAGCAGAAAATTTTATGTACTTCGTTCTAAGTGCATCACTTAGACGTCTGTGTTGGTTCTGTTGATCTTTTCGGTCAACGCCAATGCACGAGGTGTGCTTAGTTAGCACACCACACCTATTGGTGGTCCATTTGTTGACCTCATTTTTGACGAGGTCTTTTCTCTTCTCTCTCCTTAGTACTTAGGATCTAGCCATAGGGCTTCTCCTTGACTATCTTAGAGGACTAGAAATGGGACCCATCACTTAGAAATTAAAAACACTTCTTAACTCCCTTCAAGGCCCACAAGTTTGATTGTAAACCCCTAAGTCACTTGGAGGGTTAAGATCAAATGTGGAGGTTTAAAGGATGAGTTTCCTATAGGACTCTTTGGCCTTAAGATTACCCTAGGTGGCCTAGTCTGGTGAGGATAAGCTTGCTCACACCACACTCTCACACACATTTCAAACCCTAAAACTATCTTTAGCCAATTTGACTCCCTGACTCATGTAGGTGACTCATATGGGTGGACCTTAACCCTTAAGCCACTGGCTAAGAGGGTTAGGAACAACGTATTGAGTGCCTAAAATGAGTCCTCTCATGGCTTTTGTGGGCTTAATATGACTTCATGGCTCAACTAAAATGATTTCATTTACTCACACTTGATCAATCCTCATTTTCCTAAGATTTCAATATTTGACCCCGGGGGCCCTACACCCGCCAAACCTACCAAATCCCTTGAAATAACCCAAAATTTACAAAATTGCCTAAATTAACCAAAATTCATCAAAACCAATCCTAAACATTTCCCCCCACTCAAATTGATCATCCATGGCCAAATATACCAAAAATTCAAAAAATACCCCCCAATACCCTCCAAATTCCAAAATACCCTTTTAACCCAAAAATTCCCAAAATTCAGAAAATTCCCAGAAAATTTCAAAAAATCCCAAATATTCCTAATTTCATTTTGTTCAACTACACCATAAGCCAATTTTGTCAATTTAACCCACTTTTACCAAAACCCCCAATTTGACCTATTTTTAACCTAAATGGACCCAATGTCCAACCAAACCACTCCAATTGACCTCAATTTTGATTCAATTCAATTCTAAACTTCAATTCAATTCTAAACTTCAATTCAATATCCCCAATACCAATTTAAACCAAATTCCAGCCCAAGTTTAAGAACATTTGGATCCAATTTCAATTTGAAGCCTAAGGCCCAATTTTGGCCCATGACCTAAACCTAGCCCAACCCAATCCAATTCAACTCCAATTAGCCCCAAATCTTTTCTAAAACCTTCCTAACACCCCCACAAAAAAACACTAACTTGATTTGCCCAAAATTTGAACCCAAACTTCACTCAAATCTAACCCAAATAAAAAATTTTCAATTTGGCCTAAAGCCCACCATGAATCCAATAGGCCCAAATCCCAAAACCAAAGCCCATCCAAAGTTGAAAAATCTTTGTCATACCCCAATAAATATTTTTCAACATTAATTTTACATAAAACCCAACATTAACCCAACCTTAGCCCAAGTTAGCCCAATTTGGCCCAATTTGAGCCCATTACTAAAAAGGCTCAAATTGAACCTATTTCAACTCCAAATGACACCAAACCTTTTCCAAATCACTCATGATACATCCCTAAACTAAACCTAACATTTATTTGGCATGGTTATTCACAAAACTTTCATCCAAAAGCCCATTTTTTGAAATCTAAAAGCTCACTTCCATAAAGCCTTTAAAAGCCCATTTTTACTAAAGTTCAAAAAGCACAAAATTTATTCTAAAGCCCACATGACAAATTCTTCTCACCACACCTTTAATTGAAATCATCCCTAAGTCCTAAATCAATAATCAAATAATTCCAAATCAATCCTCATGCCAATTTCCCCTAAATCCATCAAAAATCCGAAAAATCCATTTTCATGAAATTGAGCCAAGCCATGGGCAAGCCATAGGCTAGCCATGAAGCCATCCCTAAGCCCCATGCAAGCCATGTGAGTGGTGTTCATGTGACCATACCATATTGGGCAAAAGGAGGGAGTCCTTTAATGATTCTCTTAAGAGTAATTAAACCTTTTCATGCTTCCCTTAAACCATGCTTAAGCTTAAATATGCTTAGATGGTGACTTCTCCCCACTAAGCTAGCTGACTTACCTGATTCCCTTCAGCCCAAATCAGCCCTTGGTGGGTGCACCAAGCCCATTTCCATGGGTTAACCAAACCAAGTCCGAAAGAGCCCCTTCCCTATTCCATTTTGAATCAAGCTCTTTACACATGGCCAATCTCTATTGCTTGCACCAAATTCAAACCCTGACCTCACTGACCATGAAGGTGACCCACGCCTGGCCGACCAGCCACCACAGTCGCCCGAAAACACCATGGCGGAGAGCTTTATTTTGATTCAAAAATTCAAATTCACCTAGCTGATTTGTCCCAACTCAATTAGACTCCATGGTTGTTCTTCCCTTGCATAGAGCAGCTGATCCCAAGCCCTAACTCCCACTGGGAGGCCCTCTAGCCATGCCTATTTAAACCCACCACCTTCTCAGCTAAATAGGGTGATGAACCAGAGCTTAACAAAACTCTGCCAAAATTGCTCCAGGACCTTCTCCTAACCCAGAGCAATTGATTCCCAGTATCCCTTTGCCCTAATCCCCATTAACAGAGCTCATTTTCTCAGTCAAAAATCCACCCAAAAACTAGGACAACTCTAAAACCTCCACTAAAATCAAATTAAACTCACCCACACCTGCACAAGACCTAGAGAAGGAGTTCCACAGTGAAAGCCCCCTCACCAGGCCAGCCATCCTCTCTATCGGCCAGGCTTTGAAAACGACCTTGGTCACTTTAATACCTAGGCAATTCCCCAGAGCTAGAGACTTCATCTGGAGCTTCCTTGGGTGCAATTGAAGGTGCCACAACTCTCTAATTGAAGCTTCACTTCTCAGAGCCAAGGTATAGACCCCTTCTTCCTCCCGAGCTTCCATCGATTCTTTATTTTGCTTGACTTAATTTCATAGCCTATAAACCATATGGATGTGTTCGTCTCCTCAAGAGGAATCCATAGAGCATAAGAACATGAAAATCCATTGAGAAATGAGCGAGATCTTAGGGTTTGAGTGTGGACGGCTCTCGGGACACACCAGGCGGAGACGATGATCGGTCGCCATTGGATCGAGCGTGTATCGAATGGACGGTGCAGATCGCGTCAGACGAGTGAACGAGACATGAACCGTGGGCCTCCGGAGCACTGAGTCATATGGAGGTGTCGAATAGGAGCGTGTATCGAATGGACGCGTGATAAGTAGATAAATAGGGTATTTTTTATTTATTTAATTACCCAGAAATTGAAAAACCCATAACTTTGCATAAAAAAAATCATAGAAATAAACTAAAAATACCCTCTTGCTCAGTAAATAGAGGAGAATAACGTGGAAAAAGAATTGAGTTAAATTGATGAACATTTTATTTTTAATTATTTATTTACTAATTTCAATATTTTAATTCTCCATTTGCATAGACAATTCACCATGGCATGAGACCATAGGGCTTTGTAGCCTCTGATTTTGGGAATATTCCCTGAGTTTTCCAAGGTCAGAGGCCACCTCTATGGCAAGTTATTATTTTTCCAAATTTTTGTGCCTGTTTGGTTATTTTAATTCTAGTAATTAGCATGTTGCTTAGAAAATTATAGGAAAATTTAGAGAGGTATCTTAGGACCAGAGGAATCTAGGAAAATTATGGTTTGAGTTAATTCATTAAGAATAATCCTAATTGGCCTAAACACTCAAAACTGAATTTTAATTAATTTGGGTCAACCACACATCAAAATCACTTGAAAACAATTCTCCACTGATCTTTAGGATCAGAGGGACCTCACATAAAAATTTGAAACCAATTGGAGGTGATTAGTCCCACTAAATGGATTAATTAAGTTACCTCACCAAAATTAAAATTTAAAAATTCATCACTCAAAAAATACACTTCAAAAATTCACCAAAATGGTTTTGGGGCTTCTTTGATATTAGGGGAGTCAAGAAAAATTAAAATTAAAATTTTCTAAAAATCTTCATTTTTAATCATATTTTAATATATTAATAATTAAAAAATTAATAAAAAATCATAAAAATATTAAAAATCATAAAAATGTCATATTTTGTTTCTTATTCACTTAGGAATAAACCAAATATTTTCCCTAAGTCTTTAGGTTAAGATATAAAATTTTAAAGACTTAAAACAATTTTTAATATTAAAAAATGAATTTCCCTACATTTTCACTAAATTAATTCTAATAAATCAAAGAAAAATCAGAAAATTAAAAAATTTATTTCTCTGAACTCCTTGAGGTTAGAGAGATTTATGAAAAATATAAAATCCATTTTTCAACATTAATTTTATTTTATAATTAATTAACACTCCAAAACTCAAAATACTTATAATAAATAAAATATAATTCAAAAAAATCACCGAAATTGGTCAAAATGGTCCTCTGGTCAGTAGGAACATCCCATAATTTTCTTAAGGACAGAAACCTTTCCTTGGTCATGTTGTTGAATTTCCATTGAATATTCGTATTTTTCATGAAGATAATTATATAAATTAAATTAAATTCAGAAAATCACATTTTCTCCTCTAATGTCTTAATTAACATATGAGTGAAGTGACATAAAAATTTCAAGTTCATTTGAGCTCAATTTGATGAGTTATGAAATAATTAGGCTTAAAAGGGCATAATAGTAATTAAGAATTTTAACCCTTAATTAAAACATTAGGTTTAATCAAAATGGGGGGTAAAATTTTTTATCTTAATTTTCTCTTAGATGATTAAAACTTTGGGAAATAAAAGGGTAGGAACCCATTAATCATTTCTGATAATAAAAAAAATGAAACCTTAATTAATTAAATAATTTAAATGTTGAAAGATTAATTGAAATTTAAATTATTAAAATGGGAAGTATAACTTAGGGAGACTATAACCCTTTAATTTAAGATCCCTAAATGAATCACTTTAATAATATTCAACTCTTAATAAAACTCAAAAATGATAATTGAAATTAATAATTAAATAATTAAAAGGAAAATAAACCTTAATTTAATTAAAAGCTTAAAACATTAAGTAATTTAACAATCAAATTGAAATAAATTTAAAACATTAAAGTTAATTTGAAATCACTTAAAAAAAAGCAAATCTAAAATAAACTTGAAACATCAAAATCAACCTCAAAAATAATTCATAATTAAAAAGGCAAACCAATTAAAATTAACCTAAAATATTTCAATTAAATTAAAATTAAATCATTAAAATCTAAATTGAATAATCTAAACACCTCTTTCAACCCAAATTTATCTAATACATTGAGATTACTTAAAATGTAAAGATTTAATTAAATTAAAATAACTTGAACACTATTCCAAACTTAAAATTATTAAAATTTCATAACTAAATTAAACCACTTTAAATTCTTAATTCCAATTTTAAATCATTAAAATCTTTAATAAACTGATTTGCCCTTAGAGGTTTTTGATATCATAACTCTTAAATGGAGCATTGAGTGAAGTGTTACTTTACTCATATGAAAGTCAAACATCCTAATTCAGTGAGCAAGAAGGAAAATTTAACTAAATTCTTGGATGATCAATTCACCAGTACAACAAAATTCATTTGGACTCAAAATAATCTCAAAAGTATTGAAAAGATGTTTAGGACTCGTCCTAAGCACTTTCTCAATACGATGAGGTGTTTTAGAAGAACAACTGAACTTAATTGTTCTTTGATGAAGGATTAGGACTTCGGTATACAATCAAAACCTTTCCCTTAGCCTTACCTAGGTACTTGTCACAAATATATAAATGCCTTAACATGTGTTTTAAGTGCAGCTTAGAAATGACGAGAAGACCCTCCAGGCACACTTTTATTTTATTGCAATTTATTTACTTACCTGCACTGCACTTTACTTTTCTTGCATGTTAAACAAGATTGACACCCTGCATGAAAACTGAAACCTTTAGGATAACAACAAAACTGAAACCCAAAACTAAATTAAAAGTCACTAAAAGATAAAATTTACCGCCACAACATTCAAAATATAAAACAACTCAAAACTTAATCACAAAAAGAATAACAAAACTACAAATGCAACTAAATTAAAATGACTCATTGGATGATCGGGAATACCTCGGATGATGTAACCTACGTGTTGCTAACGGGATTTCCCACGGTCTAAATGAAAGTGTGGAACTCATTTAGTTGAGTTTAGAAAATTCATCTGGACTAAGTGAATCTGATAAAAATAATGGTGTCAGAATGATGGAACCGTGGGATCTTAACCGGCGTTGTTATAATCAACTTTAAGATTCCCCTAATAAAACATTAAAGACATTTGGACTTTAAGATTTCTCTAAACCAAAACACTTCTCTCATCTCCTGATTTTCACTTTCTAAAACTAAACCTCTGCAACCATAAGGAGCTTGGAGCATCGTGGGCAGCACGACCATCGTTGTCAGCAAAACTGGAATCTATATCAGCAAAACCTTTCCTAGTTTTAAATAACCAAGCCATAGGATTTCGAGGTAGTTTGCCTAGTGCAACATAAATCCTCAACTTTTAGTTAGGCATTTGTATAATAATGTTATGCAAATTAAGCCTTAACTGGTCTTAGGATTCCAAGGTAGTTGTTTGGTACGATATAAACCGTCACATCTTCGAGGATGTTTGTGTCATCATATCATAAAACATAAGTCCTAATTAACTAAAATTGGCAGAATTACAACATTAAGTAAACTCCCAAATTAAAGCTAAACAATAGGATAGTTTGGGAAGTTGCCAAGATTCTTCTTGGATCCTCAGCTTCTCCTACCTCTCTTCCATTGTACTCTTAAAATAAACTGTTTCAAATTTGAGCTAATCCCTTTTGAAATTTCCAAAACTCAAATCCTTTGAAAACCTTAAACTTTGAAATTCTTGAGAGCAAAACCACTGATCATTATCGAGAGTTTTCTTAAATGATTCCCGTCATTTAAGATGTAATTAACTATAGGGGCTTGCCCTTATAGGGAACTTTAAGAAACCATGTAATATAAACCCTGCTTAATTTTGTATATTAAGAAGGGGAATTTGTCGGCTTATAAAATTGGTTCGCAGACCAAACGGATTTCACAAATCTTCTAGTTTATTTAATCGAGCCCCATCAGCAAGCAGTGTGTCTATTCTTCGGGATAGATACACGTTTTGTGATGTGGTGTTCGTTTTTATAAACTATTTAGGATGTGAGACCGGTTTGATTTCATATCTTAAAATTTTTAAACTTAAAGTTTTTTTCAAAATCAAATGCTTCTTTCTAAAACTATATATATATATATATATATATATATATATATATATATATATATATATATATATATATAAGGGAATAGACACTTGCTCATTGGCTAGCTAGAAACACAGAATCTACTCTTCAGGTGATGGTGTCTACTACCCCTACCCCACATCTGCACTTTCTGATGGATGCTGATTGTTTAAAGGCACCTTATTTCATATTTGTGAGCCACTGATTCATTTGTTACATTGTCTTTGGCTGGAGGTTCCATTTTCCATATACATATATATATATATATATATATATATATATATATATATATATATATAAACAAAAGATGGAAGTGGCGGCTGGAGTTGCTCTGCTAGGGTTTCAATGGAGCTAGTTGACATAATTAGCGGCTGTGCTGTTCAAAGTGGTGGAAGGTGGTCGGAAGAAAGCAGGAAGTCTCCTCATTTCATTTTTCTCTTAGTTTGGGGTGGGGGAGAGTGTTTTCTCCCTTCCCGGGCTCTTTCTTGTTTAAATTTTGTTGAGTTACTGTTACATTGAGGAATGGCCCAGGACCTCACTCGAGCTGATCCTCACTTCATTGGAAGGGGCACAATTGCTGAAGTCATATTGAGGAAAGAAGGTGGCACTACTCTTGGTGATAAACTAGTGTTCCCTCAGCTGTTTCGTGATGCCATGGAGGGGAAAGGTGAGTGTGAGTTCATCAGGAAATGCACAAGGAAGGCAGGAAAACTGGCACTAATCTTCACTGAGGAGGAACTTCAAAAGCTGTCTGAACCATACAGGTTCACCTTGGTAGGGAAGCTCCAATTTGAACATCCCAAACTTGATGTTTTAAGGAAAGCAGTTGATGATTTTAAACTGGTGGGAAGCTGGAAAATAGGGGTATTTGACAACAGACATATTATGTTGCAGCTAGCTTTGGAGGAGGATTATGCCCAAATTTTCTTCAAAAAAGTGATCATTATAGATGGGAAACCCATGAAGTTACTAAAGTGGACATTGGACTTTGATCCTACTAAAGAACCACCTATTTTTCTTGTTTGGTTCAGCCTCCCCAATTTAAAACTCCCCTTCAACAATCATAGAATCATTTATGATATTGCTGATTCCATTGGGAGGCCACTCAAGCTAGACATCCCATCAGCTAATGCTACAAGCATTTCTAATGCCAGATTTCTAGTAGAAAGGGATATCACTCAACCCTATATTGATGGGGTTTGGTTGGGGACTGCCAATAATGGGTACTGGCAACCCATTGTTATGGAATATCAGCCACTGTATTGTAAACACTGCAACCTATTTGGACATACCATGGAACAATGCTTTAAACTAAACCCTGAATTAAGACCTTATAATGTGAATAATACTACTAAGAAGAAGGAGCTAACAATTATACCTCCAGCTATTCCATCGGATCCACGTCCCCGGTGGCCGGGAATTGAACTCGAACATATTGAGGTCATGGCTCCCAATACTGATGGACAACCTCCTCTAGATGGGGAAGTCAATCCTACTGATCTAGTTGTGCAAGGCAGGCTGTTTTGTTATTGGACAGTATGCAGATCTCCCAATAGAACTCAGAAACCCAGATGATAACCCCAACATTGTTGAAACAGACTCTGCTGCAGAAGAGACTATCCCTACAAGTTCTGAAGCAGGTGCTACATTTATCTCCCCTACTGAACCTGTTACTGGGGCAGCAGCTCAAACTATACTTGGAAATTTAGCCACAACAGCGAAGGTGTTTGGTCTCGACAAAAGAGTAGGAGAAGGAAAAAAGACATTATGGAACTTTAGGACCTATCTAAATCAAACATTATAGGTTTGGATACTTCAGCTGTCACCCCCCTAGGATCACTAGGGCTGGTAAGGCTATACACCATGATTAATCTCCTTTGTTGGAATGTTAGGGGTGTTGCTAGTCCTAGCATACTTAACAGAATTTTGCACTTGAATAGGACTCATAAACTTTGGATAATTGGATTACTTGAACCAATGGTGCACACCAATGTATCTAAAGTCACTAAACGATTTCCAAGATTTCACTTTCACTCTAATTGTAATAATAAAATCTGGGTTTTTACCAGAAAGGAGTTGAATTGTACTATCAAGCTTGATAACTATCAATTTTTACATCTACAATTTGGTTTGGACCAATTTCATGGTAGTGCTACTTTCATATATGCTGGATGTACTCAAATGGATAGGGAATTGCTTTGGACAGAATTGTGCCAGATCAGTCTTAACAACCCTTCCAATTGGATTGTGAGTGGGGACTTTAACTGCATTAGAGACCCAAGTGAAAAGAAAGGGGGTAGAACACCTGATTTAAATTCTATGCTGCAATTTTCTCAAAATATTACTAAAGCTGGGCTATTTGATATTGGATTCATTGGTTCCCCTTTCACATGGCAAAGAGGTAAACTGTTAGAGAGACTGGATAGAGTATTAACCAATGATTCTTGGTTGCAAATGTTCCCCATCACACAGGTACAACATTTACATAGAACTACCTCAGATCATTCACCACTATTGATTCAGATCTCATACAGTTCTTATAAGGGATGCTCACAGTTCAGGTTTCTAAATGTATGGTGCACTCATAATAGTTTCTTTGCTGTGGTGAAAAGAGCCTAGAATATCCTGATTATCTTATCTGTAACCCCCTTGTGAAACTATGGAGACTGCACAAGAATGTAGCTTATCAGTTAAGAATGTGGAACAAACAGCAGTTTGGTAATGTTTTTCAACAGGTCAAAGATGCTGAAGCCAAAGTACTGTTGATGGAAGCTATGAATGATTTGGGAGGGAACCAGGCACAAGATTTGTGGACTGCCCAGTCACAATACTTAAAAGCTTTGGAAAGGGAGGAACTCTTTCTCCAACAAAAAGTCGTTGTTGATAAATTTCTCTATGGGGATAGGAATTCAAGGTATTTCCATGCAATGGTTAAACATAGAAGGAAACTTAATGCTATACTTAAAATCAGGGATGATGTTGGTAATTGGATCACTGATCAAACCAATATTTCCCAAAGTGTTGTCCAGTATTTTCAGAATATGTTTACTGCTTCTCCAATATCAACTGCTTCCTTTGTTGCTGATATTTTTTCTGATAACTTTGACTATGTGAAACAGCTTAACTTAGCCTTCCTACCAGATGAACAGGAAATCTTGCAGGCTTTAAAAAGTATTGATGGTAACAGGACTACTGGTCCAGATGGATTCACATCCACCTTTTATCTTAAAAGCTTGGGAGATTGTGGGTGCCGATCTTATTCAGGCTGTACAATCCTTCTTCTTAGGGACTGATCTTCCTAAATTTTTTACTGCTGCAAGTATTGTACTTATTCCTAAAGAGAACCAAAAATCCCATTTGATTGATTTCAGACCTATAAGTCTCACTACTACTTTTTCTAAAATCATTAGCAAGATTCTTGTGGGGAGACTACAACCACACCTTAATCATTTGATTAGCTCTAACCAATCTGCTTTTGTGTAGGGTAGAACCATAACTGATAATTGTTTGTTGGCTCAAGAATTGTTACTGGATCTTGATAAAAGATGTAGAGGACATAACTTAATTCTCAAGTTGGATCTTAAGAAAGCCTATGATACTCTCAGCTGGCAGTTCATTGATATTGTACTTAAGGCACAAGGGTTTCACCCTTCCTTTTGTACATTAATCCAGAGATGGCTCTCTAATGCTTACTATAGTGTACTAGTTAATGGTAGCAGCTGTGGATTCTTCAAAGTCGGTAGGGGTACGAAGCAAGGAGACCCACTCTCTCCTACCATATTCATCTTAGCATTTGATTATTTTTCCAGAATTTTGAATGTTGCACATAATCATTATCCTTACCTCCATTTTAAGCATGGCTCTTCTCAGCTAATCAGCCATTTGGCATATGCAGATGATGTTATCATTTTCACTAATGGCAGCAAGCTTGCTGTAAGAAAGACATTGCAAATAATAGATCATTTAGCTATGGTTGCAGGACTTGAATTAAATCAAAAGAAATGTCAATTTCTAGCTGGCAAAGGATTCAAATATCAGCAGTGGATGAAAGAGTTCACTGGGTTTACTACTGCAGACCTCCCCTTAAAATATTTAGGGGTACAACTAACCAAAGGAAGAAGGAAACAGTCCCAATATGATGAAGTGGTAAGAAAGATAACAACAGCCTTAACTTGTTGGACTACTGTCTTTCTATCCAATGGTGGTAGAGTAACATTGCTGAAGAGTATCCTCTCAACATTCCCCCTCTATCATTTGCAAATGGTTAGAATGAAGAAGATCACTCAGAAACTGATTGAAACCATGTTTAACAAATTTTTATGGGAAGGTCAAACAAAACGATACCATTGGGCGATTTGGAATAAAGTGTGCAAACCACTCAAAGTCAGGGATTAGGTATGAAAAGCTTTCAACAGATGAGCTATTTGTTTTATTGCAAGCAGTGGATCAAATTCAGAAGACAAGATACAATGTGGGCTAAATTTCTAAATGATAAGTATTGCTGGAAGTCACATCCTAATTCTGTAAGGCCAAAGCAAGGGGATTCCAAGCATTGGAAAAATCTGCTGAAAGTTAGAGAAATGGCTAACCAATTCTTCTGCTGGGAGGTTGGCAAGGGGACTGTTAATTTCTATCATGATAACTGGCTTGGGGAAGGAACTTTAAATTTCACTGCTGAGTTTAATCACCAACTTATCGTTTCGATTTTTGGGTGGATGATCACCGGAATGTCAACATGCTAAGGGAGATTTTGGATGAGGACGAGTGTTCGACAGATTCTACAAATCCCAATTAACTTAGATAAAGCTGATAGACTCCTACTGAAAAAGTATAATCAGAAATCCTTAAATAGCATGATACATAGCACAACATGTTCTTGGCCTGATACCACTTGGGGAGACAAAATCTGGACTAGGCTCTTATCTCCCTCAATGTCTTTCTTTTACTGGAGACTGTTCCATAATTATCTGTCATTGGATGATATACTGAAACTTAAAGGTCTAAGATTTGCATCTAGATGCTGGCTATGTCACTCTCAAGAGGAGTCAATTTCACATCTTTTTTTCCAGTGTTTTGTCACTAAACAAGTTTGGAATATAGTATTTCAGCAATTTAATTTGAATCATCTCAACTATAATTGGTCTCATTTGGGGGCTTGCTGGGAAGACTGGAAAGAGGAGAAATGGTTCCATATACCATTAGTAATCTGCTGGTTTGTATGGATGGCAAGGAATCTTGCTAAATATGAGGACAAAACCTGTACCACTCATCAAATTGTGGCTAATTGCTGCAGTTTCCTATGTAAACAATCACTGTTGGACTCATTTCCAAGGAAAAAATCCTATTTTGTTGAAATGGTCTCTTCCACCTCCACCATGGGTAAAAATTAATATTGATGGCAGTTATACAAATTCTGCTGCAGGAATTAGAGCTATTTTTAGAAATTCATTGGGACATGCATTATGGTTCTTTCATGCACCTACTATCTCCTCATCGGCCATTGAATCGAAGCTGCAAGCCGCACATTGGGCTTTGCTATCTGCTAAGGCTTTGAATTATCAATTTGTATGGATTGAATCTGACTCACAACAGCTAGTTAACATACTGCAAGGTATATCCCCCCTCCCTGGAACTTGGTCTATTTTTACAGAACATTGATCTCCACTTTTGGCTCCCTTAACCTTAAATGGACACATATCTACAGAGAGGGAAATCAACCAGCAAACTGGTTGGCAAAACATGCTACTACTTCCCAAACTATAGCCTTTTCTGTTACACCTGTTGAGCCCTTAAGGCATTTACTTTTTGGGGACTTAATTGATATTTCATATATCAAATGTATGTAACTTTTGGTTGAACGAAGTTTTTCCTTTCATGAAATATATATATATATATATATATAAATTTAAATTTAAATTTAAATTAAAATCTAAAATTCGTCGACAATTTGTGTAGAAGACCTCTTTTTAAAATACAACACACAACCTAAAAATATGCCGACAACTTTATGACAACTTTTATAAAAGATAAGAAATTTGAATTTACCGAAGACTGTTTGAATGCCTTGGAATTATTAAAACAAAATTAATCACAACAACTGTAATAGTTTAACCTGATTGGGACAAACCATTTGAATTAATGTGTGATGCTGATGATTTTGCTATTAGAGTTGTTCTTTGTCAAAGATATGATATAATTTTTAAGGTTATATATTACACTAGTAGAACTCTTAACAATGTTCAAATTAACTACACAGTTACTAAAAAGGAGTTACTGGCTATTGTGTATGCTTTTGAAAAATTTAGATCATATTTAATTGGGACTAAATATATTGTGCATACTGATCATTCTGCTATTAAATATCTGATGCAAAAGAAGGATACTCAACCAAGATTAATTATATGGGTACATTTAATGCAAGAATTCGATTTTGTGGTGATTGATTAAAAAGGAACTGACAATCAAATTGTTGATCATTTGTCGATACTGGAATATCATGAATCATCTAATATCAACAATGAAATTACAGACAGTTTCCCTGATGAAAAATTTTATAATATAAATGAGTGGAAAATACCTTGGTATGCTGATATTGTTAACTATATAGTAAGCGATATTTTGCCACCTATGCTAACTTCACAGCAACAGAAAAAAATTCATTCATGATGTAAAAGCATATTTTTGGTATGAACCATATTTATATAAGCAATGTAATGATATTATTATTAGGAGATGTGTGCCTTTTGAAGAAACTAAACAGATTATTCAGAAATGCCACGATTCTGAATTTGGAGGACATATTGGCATTGACAAAACTACACATAAAATTTTGCAAGTTGGATTTTATTGGCCTACTCTTTTTAGAGATGTTTACAGATATATCAAAACTTGTGATAGTTGCCAAAGAGTAGGTAATATATCTAGAAGAAATGAAATGCCTCTGTATTTTATGTTAGAAGTGAAAATTTTTTATGTTTGGGGATTAGATTTCATGGGACCATTTATTCCTTTATTTGGGAACTTATATATTTTAATTGCAATTGATTATGTATCAAAGTGGATTGAATCAGAAGATTTACCTCGTTGTGATGCTAAAAGTGTTTCAAAATTCCTAATGAAAAACATTTTCACAAGATACAGAATGCTGAGAGCGATTATCTCTGTCGGAGGATCTTATTTTAGGAATAAATACATTCAAAGATTGGCAGAAAAATTTAATATTGTTCATAGATTCTCTACAGCCTATCATCCTCAAATTAGTGGTTTAGCTGAAGTTTCTAATCGTGAGATTAAACAAATTATAAAAAAGACTGTAAATACTAGTAGAGTAGATTGGACTGCGAGACTGGATACTGCATTATGAGCATATAGGACTGCTTATAAAACTCCTATTGGTATGACTCCTTACAGGCTTATATATGGAAAAACTTATCACTTACCAGTAGAATTGGAGCATAAAGCATCTTGGGCAATTAAAGAATTCAATTATAATTTGAAAAATGCTGGTGAGAAGAGATTATTGCAATTGAATGAATTAGAAGAATTAAGAAATGAATATTACGATAACAATAGAATTTATAAGGAAAAATTGAAGTTAATACATAATCAGAAGATTAAATAGAAGAACTTTGAACCAGGGCAAGAAGTTTTGTTTTACAATAAAAGGTTGAAAGTATTTCCCGGGAAATTGAAGTCTCGTTGGTTAGGACCCTTTAATGTGACTCAGGTTTACACTTATGGGGCTGTTGAAATTGAAGATCAGAAGACTGGGAATAGATTAAAGTAAATGAACATAGATTAAAACCATATGTTGAGGGTAAAAGACCAAATTATAAAGAGGTTTTAATACTCGGTTAACCTTAATACACCTGAATAGGTCGAGCTGACGACGTTAAACCAAGAACTTTATGGGAGGCAACCCATAGTTATCTTTATTTGTTTGTGTTTTTGTTTGAATTTGTCATTAGTTTGTATTAATATTGAATTCTACTACTTGAATTTGACCTTTGATTATCAAGAATTTGGATCCATAGAGAAAATTTGGAACGTGAAAGACCATAGGGTAATGTGCAAATTTTTAGCTAGGGCACCAACAACGCGCTAGAAGCCGCCGACGGTGGGTCTTTCCCGAGAGCTCTGGAATTAATTGCACTAGGCTCGCCGACATTGCCTTTGAGGCCGCCAACAGCGAGATCGGCGAGTGGGCAGTTTTTCGAGTTTGAAATGGCAAATTTTAGCAGTTTTTAGATAAATCATCCCTTATAAACTCCCATGGATGGATCCTAAACACTCCAACTCCCAAAAATGAATGGAAACCACTTTGAATTCCTCTCTTATGGCATCCAATTCAGTAGATTACCCTAGATTTAAAGTTTACAATCGAAGAAAGTTCGTCAGTCCCAAGGCAGAGTGACCTTTCAACAAGGTGATGTCCAAGAGAAGGCTTGTCAAGGAAAGAGGATTCATCAACAGAAGATTGAGTAATTCTTTGTCACCTATTGAAGAAATGACTGTGTATTGAAGATGGGAAGTGTTTTACTATACTACTGTCGCAGTAGTTGTTCCAGTGGTTATGGAATTCTACGCCAATTTACATGGAATCAACCAAGGAAGCATCTATGTGCGAGGTAGGTGGATAACATTCAATTCTGGAAGAATTAGTGAGTTATATATACTTGAAAATGTTCTTGTCTGCCATTATTCAAACTTCATGCCAACGAGAGACAATATGAATGAAATATACCGATTTTTGACGGATGAAACCGTTGAATGAGAAGTAAGATAAAATGGGTATGTTAATTTTTCTACAACGCTTTTAAATCTCGTTTCAAAGAATTGGCACTTTTCATATCTGTGAAATTATTGCCGACGATGAAAATTGGTAAAGTCACGAAAGAAAGTGCAATTTTGAACAACTGCAATCAAATGGGATGGCATATTGATATTGGATAAAAGCTGTGAAGTTTGTGTTTGGCCTGATCGTTCAAGGATCATCTCAAGGGCTTGGACATCCTTCCACAATATTCTCAATTTGGAGTTTGTTTCAAGTTCTGTACAAGATTTGGAAGAAAATACTGTTACCTTGGAAACCTTTAGACCCAACTCGTATGTTCCCAGCCAATGATGAAGAGAATGACACAGGTGTGATCATGGATCAAGCATCACATAATTCTATTCCTATTTAACCTCTAGTAGCAGACAAGACACCGATAATCTTACACTGAATCAAGAATCTGGAGAAACAGGTACGAAATTTAATGAATACAGTTAACAATATTCTGATTTCTTTGATCATATCGATTGGAGGATGAAGAATCATTTTGATCACAATGGGCAATTTGAAGCGAGTCTGATACACTTAATGAAGAAGATGGAATGGATTAATGAAGATTCAACTGAAGAATTCCCATTCTGACCTTATTATAACATGTTTATCCATGTTTAAGCAATGGTTGATATCAGATGAGAAACCAGTACAGATTCTGAAGAGTAGTAAAATTGATCTATTTATTGGTTTATTTATGTTATGTTTGATTTGAACTTTGTTTGTGTGCTTGCTTTCGTAGTTGCTTTCTAATCTCAGTATAGATGAGATTATGATTGAAATGTTTGTATTCAGCATTTTGAGTGTTGTGGCTTGGATTGCGATGCTCATTAAATAGATTTAGGTTGAGAAAATACCTGTTTATGAGCGTTATGTACAGCATGTTGTAAACACTTGGATTTAATATATAAATGTGAAGTTTTGTTGTGTGTATGTTTATTTGTGTTAATACATCACTCAATCACTAAAATATATGATTTAAAAGATTGAACGGATGACGACGAGGCATAAAATTGATCGAAATCGAAAAAATTTAAGAAAAGATCAATTTTTGAGAATTTCACTGACGGCGCGCTTGAGGCCGTTGACGACACGATTATCCTGAGAAGAATGGAATTTAATTCAATAGAACCCACCCACGGTGCACACGACCCCGCCGATGGAGAGATCGTGAAAAATACCTTTTTACCGTGATTTTGACTGGTGAAATGCCACTATTCATCATCTTCTTCCCCGTTTTACCCGAAAAGTCAACCTAGGGCTTGATAGATCTCGGATTTGGAGCGATTTCAACAAATTCTAAAACCAGGTTTCGTCTTCCCTTGGTAAGAGCTTCACTCCTGTGTAGAAATTTTTGATTTTCACCACGAATTTCTTCCACATTAAGAAATTTTAGGAAATTTGAAAATGTGGAGAAAAGACTTGGATGGAATTCATGGAACTTGATTTAGATTGATTTAAACCCCATTTATAAGCCATTGTATTATTATTTTGGAAATTAGTTAGATTTTTGTGATTTTTATAGATTAACAAATGGCTCTACGATAAAAGAGAAGACTCGAACACGATGAGACTCGATTTATAAATGCAAAAGCACAATAAGAGGTATACTTCAATCTTTCAAATTAAGAAGTGCATCCAATATCGAGTTTTTGAAAATCCTGGAGGAGAAGTTGAATGAGTTATCAAAGAGAGAGGATGAGAGAATTTCTGCTACACAACAAACAGAGCTACTATTGAAGTTGTGAGAGAGTTCTACTCCAATCTTACTCAACTCGAGGATGAACCAGTCCAAGTAAGAGGATTCTCTGTTGACTTTAATGCAAACCGCATTAAAACTTTTTACGAGCTTCACGATTATTTTTTTAGCGAGTATGAAACATTTGGAACAATGGAGGGTCCGTTGAACGATGTTATCAACTTTCTCACTAATGGGAAAGGATTTTGGGAAATTAAAAATTGTGAACAGATTAACTTTCCATTGTCCATGATGAATGTCACTGCTAAGGCATGGCATTATTTCATTTGTTCGACTCTGCTACCCAACTACCATAACAGTGAAGTCTCGAGAGATAGAGCTGTTCTGAATTTCTGTATTCAGAACAACATAAGCATTATTGTGGGGAGAATAATTTACAAAAAGATTATGGCCACTACAAAGAGTGAGACAAGTGGATATTTAGGGCATCCTGACCTCATTTATGCACTTTTTCAATTTTTTGGAGTTGAAGCGAGAGATGATGAGGAATAGGTGTATCTGATGAAACCCATTAGTAAAGCAAATATAAAGACTTATGAATCCCATGAGGAATGGAGAACAAGGAGTAGGAGCAAGGCACCTTCTACTAGTAGAGACATTCCTTCTACTAGCTATGACTCTCCTGCCTCTAGTCCCCTACCTTATATGATTTGATGAATGCCATAACCCTTTAAAGAAAAAGTTTTGAGCTGTTGGATGAAAAATTGGAAAGAATTGATCACAGGATTGAAGTTTTGGAGAGAAGACATGATCATGATACTGAGTATCTTCATAGGCTCTCTGATTTTGATATGGCATATTATGATGCTCAAGCTAGATACTATAGAGGAGAGCCTGATGTCATTTTCCCAGAATGCCCCGATATACTCAGTATCAGCCCAATCCTCCTGCTGACCAGGGTGATGAGGATGTTGTATGGGATTTTGATGATTGATCTTTGTGATAGTGATGTGGTGTGTTGTATTTGTTTTTTCTAGGTTTGTTGTTGTAATTTGATTTTCATTGCATTCTGAGGACTATGCTTGTTTCTGGGATATATGTTTGGTTTGGCAATTTGCATTTTCATTTCTGGATGTTTGTGATATTTGTGATGGTAATTGTAATTGTGAACTTTTTAGTTTAAAATAGTAAATTGTTTGTTATGTGTTGTGAAATGCATATGTTCTGTGTAGTTAGTTGTTGATGTTTAGTTTTATATACTTGTTTTAAAAGGTCAATACCCCAATAAATTCTATAAACTGTTATGTGTGTAGAAATGTTTTTAAATATTACAGGTCAGTTGAAGTTAGAAATTTTGAGAAGAACCTGCAAATTTCAAAAAGAAAAAAATACCTAAAGTGCAAAGGTATGAATTTTTATATTTACAATTTTTCATTCCACCATGTACTATTTCTATTATAGAAACTTTAATGTTGGGGGGAGGGAAGAAAAATCTTAACTATTATATTTTCTCAAATAACATATTTTCAAAAATTATAATATGATTTTTGTGATAAAACTTAATTCAGGTAACTATGTTTAAATTTTATCTAAATATTATAGAAAATTCCAAAAAAAATTTTTGGTAATGTAAATCAGTTTTGTAGGTTAAGATATTTAGTATAAGAGGATAAGACTATAGTTAACTATTTAAAGTAAAGAAAACTATATTTTGAAATAATAAGAATCTTAGGAATTTAGTTGAGAAAGAAAAGAAAGGGATTCAATGATGTAAAAACTATGAAGTACATATAAGGTAAAGAATGTTTGAAAGATTCAAATTTAGGAAAAGAAGAGTGAAGTTCAAAATTATTAGCAGGCTATCCAGATATAGTAATCTTCACTTGAAAAAAAATAAGAAAAATAAAATGATTAAAAAACAATCCGTGAAAAGAAAAGAAAAATATATAGGATTGAAAACAATCCAAAAGAAAAAAAAAAGAAAAAAAGTTAGTGAGGAGAAGCTTGAGGAAATACATTATCAAAAATTGGTTTCACTTGGATTAACCTAAAGGAAAAATTAAAAGCATTTCTGAACTTATATTTATGACTAGTTTCTTTACTTAATAAAATTCTCATGAAATTCCTATATTATGAATATTCTAAGTGAATTGATATTGCAACATATAGTCATTCTTGAAATGAATAGAAAACCAGAACTCTTAGACTTGATGACTAGATAACCTTATACCCGCAAAATTAATCTAATTAGTTGAAAATCTTTCTAAGAATTCTTGCTATAATATTTATTTAAATCAAAATTATAGTATTTCTGAATTAAAACTTTTCCAAAATAAATCATAACTTTTATGTAGTACTAAAGATTACTTGAGGACAAGTAATAGTTATGTTTGGGGGATTTTTACCCAAGGAAAAAATGTTAAGATTTTCAAGCCTACTTTATAATGATTTTGATGAGATTGCACTTTAAAGAAGGGCATTTTTGGTGTTTTTCTACAGGTGTGATGATTTAAGAACAATAAAGTGAAAATATGCAAAAAGAAAAAAATTTAAGGAAAAAGGGCTAAATTATGAAAATTTGACTTAGGGCGCCGACAGCGAGGTCGATGGCGCCGACGGCGTGATTTTCCTGAGATTTTAGAATATATTTCAAGGGAGGCCACCAACGGTGGTGGTAGAGGCCACCGACGGCGAGGTAAGTTTAAAACATTATTTCTAGAAGGCCACCGATGGCGTAGCTCAAGGCCGCCGATGGCGGGATCGGCTATTCTTTCACAATATACGTCGAATGTGGACGATTTTCAAAGCGATGCTTGGAAAACCTTCGAGGCTCTTCAACAACTTTAAAAAAAACCATTTTAGGCCGAAAAATTATCCTTTTAGAGTCCTCTAAAAGTCACTAAGAGTTTGTAGAAGTTCTATTAGATTCTTCTAATAGATACTTAGTGTTCAATTTGAGAGTCCACTAGTGTCCATTGTTATTAGTGAGTGTTAAATAGTGAGTTTAAATAGAGACTGTGAGGAATTCATCGAAGGATTGTAAGAGTGGAAGGGAAGTGAAAGATCTCTTCTACATTGTCGTTTCGAAGGAGAATTCCGTGTACTGTAAAGAAGGAAGAGATTCAGAAGAACTTCAAGGAGTTTGCATGGGGAGGAATTTAAGATAAGTTGTATTTATTTGATTTAGTTTGTAGTACTTTACCTTTATATATGAAATCCAAGTTTTATTGCATCCTCTCCATAAATTCTAAGTAGTTGTTCTATCTTTCTCCTTGTTTTGATATTTTTGTGATATGATAAATAGAATTAATGTGCCATAAAAGATTTAAATATGTTGTGATAATCTTGAACTTAGATCTTAATTTACTTTCAATCCGGCCAATTGAAAAGTTCAAATCTGTTGAGTTTCACAACAATAGTTAAGATTACATCTGAGATTCAGGGAGATCAAAATCCTTGGAAGCAGGTTGCAAATAAATAGAGAAATAATATTCATTGGGCATAGAATTGGAGATTTTAGAGTGATAGGCTAAAATCCTCAATTCGGTCCTATCATTTGGGTGCTGAAGTGTAGATTGTTAGCCCTCAGGCGAGGGGAACGTGGGAGCTCCGAAGTGAGAGCCGGTATCCTCCCAGCCTAGTCGCAAATTCAGCAACCAAGCTTAGGATTAGTTAATGTTCTTTATGCCTGGACAAAAGAGTAAAGAATAGGTATGCTCCTATTTGGCACAACACCATTTAAAAACTATTTTTAATTATCTATTCACTTAAATATCTTAACAAAGGAGAAAGATTCTTACTTATTTATATTTAAACTTAGCTTTTGCAGCATTAGTTAATTGTTAGTAGAACTAGTTTAATTTAAACTTTATAGTATTATCGATTGCGTATTAGTGACAGATAGGCAATTTAGATTTAGTTGTAATTCTGAATTTATTTCTATAACCCTAGTTTGTAACCTCTAAAATATTCCCTGTGGGATCGATATCCAGGACTCCACTAGAGGCCTCTATTACTTGAGTGATACGTATACTTGCGTTTAAAGTTAACTCTACAATTAAAAGATTATAATATATAATTGTTAGTAAAATTAAAATTAAACTCCAAGTAAAGTTTTTGGCACTATTTTTAAGGATTTAGATCTTATAGTAGTGGTGTTGAATTCTTATATTTTTAAGTATATTAAAAATTGCGGTCACCTATGCTTAGGTCTAACCTAATTTGAACTTAAGCAAAACTTAAACTTTTTAAGTTCAATATAAATTGAACCTAACTTATACTTAGGATCAACCCAAAGTCAAACATAAGTCAAACATCAACCTTAGGTTCAACTTACATTGAACCTAAACTCAACATTCAATCCAAATTGAATCAAACCCAACAAAATCATTAGGCTCGACTGACATCAGAACTTAAAGCTCTAAGTCTAACCTATACTAGAC
This sequence comes from Papilionanthe hookeriana x Papilionanthe teres, assembly GCA_022702705.1. NCBI lineage: Eukaryota > Viridiplantae > Streptophyta > Magnoliopsida > Asparagales > Orchidaceae > Papilionanthe > Papilionanthe hookeriana x Papilionanthe teres. The sequence continues at coordinate 180,966,266 of CM040422.1, forward strand.
TTAACCAAATCTCTTTAAGTCCAACAAACATTAGGACTTAAACATTAAGTCTAATTTACATTTAGACTTAGTTAAAACATTTAGATTCAAATGTCATTTTAATCTAAATTCCTAAATCTAATTCATATTAGATTTAACTCAAAAACATTAGATTCAAACGACACTGAATCTAAAAATCTCATGTTTAATTAGATCATACAGACATTAGATCTAAATAAACTTAACTCCTTTCTTAAGGTCTAAATTACATTAGACTTAAATAAACAAATAAAAACTGACATATACAAATCAATTAAAATGACACATGAAAAATTTTAATTTGTTTATAGATCATAAACAATATAAAATTTTCCAACCAAAAATTCGAAAAGACATTAAGAATTAAATGAAACTTTAATGAAAAAAAATCACCAAATGCAACTTGAACCCCAGTGTTCTTGATCTATGAAGATTTCCTGGACGATGCAATCTTATTTATTGATAAGAGTTTTCCAATCCTAGTTTAAATACCTTTCAAACTAAGTAGATCAAGGCATCCTACGACCCTAGGACGACAGAGCCATGGACATCCTGACCGGGTTGTCTAAAAATTAAAACTTAATCAAATAAATCAATAATTTAATAAATAAATTTGACATTATTTCTTTTGTAAGAATTACTCTGACATTATTTTTCTAGCATGTTGAAGACAAGTTTTTTTAGATTTACTTTATATGTTATTAGAATGTGTTAACTCTGTTTTGCAGGGCCACATTCTGAAGACGGGACAAACAACAAAATAAAATAAAAAAATTGCATAAATGACAATAAAAACAAAACTAAAATGACATAATCAAGACAAGCAAAAAAATAAAACATAATTTTTTAGCATAGTCATAAAACCCAAACTTTTAGGATCGCCACCAAACAAATAATAAACTACAAGACAAAATGACATTAAAATGACAAATAAGAAAATAAAAATAAAACTGACATAACAAATGGCATTGAAAAAATCAAACCTTTAGGGTAGTACATAACACTTAAAAACATATTACCCCTAGTATTGAACATGACGTTTCTTTCCTTGTTCTTAAAATTTTTTAGAAAATAAGTGTTAACAGTAATCAGAAGTTTTCTTAGGCAATCCTAATTATCTAAGATATAATTAACTATAAGAGCTTGCTCCTATAGCAGATTTAAGAACTCGGGATAGGTATCACACCTAAAAAATCTTTGTTTATTAAATTTTAACATGTGATTTTCCTTATATATAAGTTTCTAGAATAAGGCTTTCTAGAATTCCCTTTTTGTAAATATTATCACTGAAATTTCTTATTCTACTGTTTTTTATCATATTAATCCTTATTTACTTCAAATTTCTTAACATCTAAGGATCTTTTACATGATCCAAAAGAGTACGATTTCTTGATACTAGGGCGATATAATAGATAAACAGAGTTGGGGACTCCATTAAACAATGACATTGACTTTTCACATCTCACATCTATGCGAGAGAATATCGACGGCAACAGACCAGCGACAAGCCAGGATAACACAACTTCTGATGCCACAAGTCTGTTACTAAGAGCAGTAAAAATATGCCTGAATTGATTTTTAATAATTATAATAGGATATCCTTGATTTTGTAGTTGATTACCTTGACTTTACAATTAATTCCCCATATTTAAAACTAATTTTTTCAATAGACAATTTCTTCTCCTTAAGTTGTGAGTTACTGATAAAACCAAGAAGATAGTAAGGTAAAAAGTTAGAATTTACTTGGTTGTTGAAATTTCCTAATGGTCTCACCAAATTGTTATTAGTCCAATTTAAATTAGGGTGATTTTTCTAACCAGGATTATTATAATTAGAAAAGGGATTATTGGTTCTATTATTTATGACATTCAAGGTCTCAAAATATGATTGACGTTCTAGTATTTGTCTTAATGAATTTTCTTCTAACACAGAGGATGTTTTAGAATAGTTCATTTCTTATATATAACAGCAATTTGAGAAGTCAAAATAGTTATAGCATAAGAATCGTGGATACTAGTGTTGACCTCATTTTTGATGAGGTCTTTTTCTCCTCTCTTTAGTACTTAGGATCTGGCCTTAGGCTTTTCCTTTGAATAATCTTAGAGGACTACAAGCGGAACCCACCCCTTTAGAGATTCAAACACCTCTTGACTCCCTGCAAACCCCACAAGCCTGATTGTGGACCCCTAATCACCTAGAGGGTTGAAATCAAATGTGGAGGTTTAAAGGATGAGTTCCCTATAGGACTTCTTGGCCTTAGGAATACCCTGGATGGCCTGGTCTGGTGAGGGTTAACCTGAACATACACTGCACACTCACACACATTCCAATTCCCAAAACCACACTCTCACCCAACTCGACTTCCTGACTCATGTAGATAATTCACATGGATGGTCCTTAACCCCTAAGCCCCTGGCTAAGAGGGTTAGGAACAACATAGTGAATGCCTTAAATGAGTCCTCTCATGGCTCATATGGGCTTAATATAGCTTCATGGCTCAACCAAAGTGATTCCATTCTACTCAAATTTGATCAGTCTTCATTTTTCCAAAATTTTAATTTTTGACCCCCGGGGCCTTACACCTACTAAACCTACCAAAAGCCCTTGAAACTACCCAAAATCTACAAAATCACCTAATTACCCAAAATTCCTCAAAATTAATCCTAAACATTTCCCCCCACTTAAATTAATCATCCATAGCCAAAAATACCAAAAATTCTGAAAGTACCCCCCCAATACCCTCCAAATACCCAAAATGCCCTTCTTAGCCCAAAAATCCAAAAATTCAGAAAATTCCTAAAAAATTCCAAAAAATCCCAAATATTACCAATTTCATTTTGTTTAACTACACCATTGGCTAATTTTCCCAATTTACCCAACTTTTACCAAAACCTCCAATTTGACCCATTTTAAAACCCAAGTGAACCCAATGTCAAACCAAAGCACTTCAGTGGACCTCAATTTTGATCTAATTCAACTCTAAACTTCAATTCAACATCCCTAATATCAATTTATACCAAATCCAAGTCAAATTTGATTGGCATTTGAGCCCAATTTCAATTTCAGGCCTAAGGCCCAATTTTCGCCCATGACCTAAACCTAGCTCAAACCCACCCAATTCAACTCCAATTGGCCCCAAATCTTTTCTAAAACCTTCCTAACACCCCCATAAACAAAACACTAACTTGATTTGCCCAAAATTTGAACTTAAACTCCACCCAAACTTAACCTAAAACCAAAATCCGTTAAATTGACCTAAGCCCAAACCTAACCCAAATGGGCCCAAATCCCAAAATTAGAGCCCAACCAAAGTTGAAACTCTTTGTGACACTCCCATGAACATTTCTCAACATTAATTTTACATCAAATCCAACTTTAGCCCAACCTTAACCCAAGTTAACCCAATTTGGCCCACTTTGGCCCCTTTAACTAAAAAGCCCAAATTCAACCCAATTCTACTCCAAATCACACCAAATTGATTCCAAATCATTCATGAAACATTCCTAAATTAAATTCAACACTTAGTGGACCGAATCCTTTGCAAAATTTTCATCCTAAAATTCATTTTAAAATCCAAAAGCCCACTCCTTAAACCATTTTGAAAGCCCATCCAAAGTGAAATCCAAAAGCCCAAACCCATTCCAAAGCCCACATGACAATTCCTTCTCATCATCCCTTTAATTGGAATCAATTCCTAAGTCCCAAATCAATCATCAAATCAACCTAAATCAAGCACCATCTAAATTTTTCACTAAATTGCCAAAATCTCCAAATTCCTTTTTCATATAAATGAATCCACTATTCCTAAGCCAAAGATGAGCCAAATGGAGCCACATGCAAGCTATGGACAAGCCACATGAAACCATGGGGAGTTTGACTTGTCACCAAGCCATTAATGGCAAGAAGAGGGAGTCCTTTCCTAAGCCCTCCTTAAGCCATTTTAACCTCTTTAATGCAACATCACAACCCAAAATTAACATAAACTATTTCGATGGGGACTTCACCACTCCACGGAAGCTGATCCAACTGATCCCCCTGGCCCAAAATCTGACCATGGGAAGGTGAACCAAGCCCAAATACATGGGTTGACCAAAATCAACCCAAAATGAGCCTCACCCCATTCCATTTCAATTCAAAGCCTTTACACATGTCAAAATACAATTGACTTCACCAAATTCAACCCCTGACTCCACTGAGTCAGATGGTGACCCATGCCTGACCGGCCAGCCACCACAATCGCCGGAAAACACCATGGCCGAGAGCTCCATGTGAGCCAAACTTTTCAATTCTGCCTTGCTGAGTTGTCCCAGCCCAATTGAACACCATGGCTGTTCTTCTCTTGCATGGAGCGGCTGACCTCAAGCCCTAACTCCCCCTGTGAGGCCCTCCAGCCATGCCTTTTTAAACACCACCTCCTCTCGGACATGAGAGGTGCTGAACAAAAACTTAACAAAACTCTGCCAAAATTGCTCCAGGACCTTCTCCCAACCTAGAGAAATTGATCTCCAGTGTCCATTTGCCCTAATCCCCATTAACAGAGCCCAATTTCTCAGTCAAAAATCCACCGAAAAACCAGGACACTTCACCACGGTGAGCCAATCACGAAATTGATTGACTCTACACCTTCACCGGACCAAGAGGAGAAGTTCCCGACAAAAGCCCCCTCACCAGGCCAGCCATTGCTTCCAGCCTCCAAGCTTTGTGATTTGCCTTGGTCACTTTTGTGCCTAGGCATTTCCCCAGAGCAAGAGACTTCATCTAGAGCTTTCTTGGACTCAATCGAAGGTGACACAACCCTCAGATTGAAGCTTCACTTCTCTGAGCAAAGGTATGAACTCACTCTTCCTCCCGAGCTTCTGAAGATTCCCCATTTTGTTTGAGTGGATTTCAATGCATGTTCACCGTAAGGATGTGTTCATCTCTTCAAGACGAATCCATAGAGCATATGAACACAAAAATCCTTTGAGAATCGAGTGAGTTCTTAGGGTTTTAGTGTGGACTGTCACGGGTGCACACCAGTCATAGAAGATGACCAGGAGCCGTTGGATCGCGCATGTATCGAGTGGACGATATAGATCAAGCCGGACAGCACAATGGTACGTGAATGGCGGGACCCTGTAGCGCTGACTAAGATGGCGACGCCGAATCAGAACGCGCCGCGTGGCCTTTCGAAGCTGCCGAGGATTGCGTGGCGCCGCATGGATAAGTAGAAAAATAGGGTTATTTTCTATTTATTTAAATACTAGAATTTCAAAAATTCATATCTTCGCATAAAAAAATCACAAAAATAAAATAAAAATATCCTCTTGCTCAGTGAACAGAGGAGAATAATGTGGAAAAGAAATCAATTTAATTTGATGAATATTTTATTTTTAATAATTTATTTACTGTTTCCAATGTTTTGATTCTCCATTTGTATAGATAATTCACCATGGCATGAGACCAGAGGGCTTTTGAAGCCTCTGATCTTGGGAACATTCCCTGAATTTTTTAAGGTCAGAGGCCATCTCTGTGAAAAGTTATTGATTTTTCAAGTTCATGTCACTATTTTAGGTATTTTAATTCCAATAATTAGCATGTTGAAAAATAAATTCTAGAAAAATTTGGTGGTGTTTCTTAGGACTAGAGGACCCTAGGAAAAATATATTTTGAGTTAATTCATCTATAATAACCTTAATTGGCCTAAACCCCTAAAATTGAATTTGAATTAATTAAGGTTAACCATACATCAAATTGATTTGAAAATATTTCTCCACTGATCTTTAGGGTCAGAGAGACCTCACATAAAACTTTGAAATCAATTGGACTTGATTAACCCTATCAAATGGATTAATTAAGCCTCATAAGCAAAATGGAACTTTAAAAATTTATAACTCCAAAAATACTTTTCAAAAATTCACAAAAAATGGTTTTGGGGATTCTCTGATATCAGAGGAGTTTAGGAAAATTAAAATTGGAATTTTCTAAAAAAGTTGATTTTTCATATTATTTTAATATTTTAATAATTAAAAAAATAATAAAAATCATAAAAATATTAAAAATCATAAAAATCTCACATTTTGATTCCTAATCACTTAGGAACAAACCAAATATTTTTCCTAAGTCCCTAGGGTAAGATATTGAATTTTAAAGGCTTAATGTAATTTTTAATATTAAAAAATTAGTTTTTAACCCTTTTCACTAAAATAATTCCAATAAATTAAAGAAAAATCAGAAAATTATAAAATTTATTTCTCTGAACTCTTTGAGGTCAGAGAGATTTAAGAAAAATATAAAATCTATTTTTCAACTTTAATTTTATTTTATAATTAATTAATACTCTAAAATTCAAAATAATTATAATAAATAAAATGTAATTCAAAAAATCACCAAAATTGGTCCAAGTGGTCCTCTAGTCATTAGAAACATCCCATAATTTTCTTAAGGATATAAACCTTTCCATGGTCATGTTGTTGAATTTTCTTTGAAAACCCTTATTTTCTACTAAAAAATAATTATATAAATAAATTAAATTCAGAAAAATCACATTTTCTCCTCAAATGTCTTAATTGACATGTGAGTGAGGTGACATAAAAGTTTCAAATTCATTTGAGCTTAATTTAGTGAGTTATGAAATAAATAAGCTTAAAAGGGCATGAACGTAATTAAAAATTTTAACCCTTAATTAAAACTTTAGGTTTAATCAAAATGACGAGGTAAAATATTTGATCTTAATTTTCTCTTGGATGATTGAAACTTAGGGAAATTAAGGGGTAGAAACCCATTAAACACTTTGAAAATATCAAAAATGAAACTTGAATTAATTAAATAATTTACATTTTGGAAAGAATATATTTAAATTTGGATCATTAAAATAGGGATATTATTAAGAGGACATTTATTCTTTAATTTAAAAATCCCTAAATAAGTCACTTTAACAATATTTAATTCTTAATTAAAAATTAAAATAATAATCCAAATTAATAATTAAAATTAACAATTAAAACTAAAATTAAAATGAAATTAAATTTTAATAAATTAAATGTAAATTAAAATTAAAATTAAATTAAATTAAAATTAAATTAAATTAAAATTAAAATTGAATTAAATTAAAATTAAAATTAAATTAAATTAAATCAAAATTAAATTAAATTAAACTAAAATTAAGTTAAATTAAAATTAAATTAAATTAAAATTAAATTGAATTAAAAAAAATTAAATAAATTTAAATTAAATTAAATTAAATTAAAATTAAATTAAAATCAAATTGAATTAAAATCATTTAACAACAAACCTAAATGAAATCATTAAGAATTAAATCTAAAATAATTTGAACACTATTCCAAACTTAAAATTATTAATTAAAACCTCTTTATTAAATTAAAACACTTTAAACCATTAATTCAAACTTTTAATTAAGAATGATTAAAATTCTCGATAAACTAACTTGCCTTTAAAGGCTTTAATTATTATAATCATTAAATAGAGTATTAAGTGAGATGTCACTTCATTCATCGATGTAATCAAATACCTAAGTTCAATCGAGCAAGAAACAAAGTTTAACTAAACTCATGGATGATTAATTCATCTGTGCAACTAAGTTTACTTGGACTCAAAACAATCCCAGAAATATTGAAAAGATGTTTAGGACTTGTCCTAAGCACTTCCTCAATATGACGAGATGTTTTAGAAGAACAACTAAATTTAATTGTTCTTTGATGAAGAAAATCATCCTTAAAATCAAACCAAGAACCTAGACGTCATAGGAGATGACTAGTTATAGGATTAGGAATTTGGTAGACAACCAAAACCCTTCCCTTAGCCTTACCTAGGTATCCGTTGAAATATTTAAATGCCTTAACATGTGTCTTAAGTGCATCTTGGGATGACGGGAAGACCCTCCAGGTACGCTTTTATTTTATTGCAATTTACTTTATTACAATTTACTTACATGCACTGTAATTTACTTTTCTTACATGATAAATAAAATTGTTGCATGAAAACCAAAACCTTTAGGATAGTCCCTAAACTGAAACCAAAACTAAATTAAAAGTCTTTGCAAGATAAAATTCACCGCCACAACATTCTGAAATATAAAACAACTCAAAATTTAATCACAAATAGAACAACAAAACTACAATTATAACTAAATTAAAACATCTCGTTGAATGATCAGGAATACCTCGGATGATGTAACCCATGTGTTGTTAACAGAATTTCCCAAGGTCTAAATAAAAGTGTGGAACTCATTCAGTTGATTTTAGCAAATTCATCTGGACTAAGTGAATTCGATGAAAATAACGGTGTCGGGATGACGGAACCGTGGGATCTTAATCTGTTCTGTTTAAATAACTTTAAGATTTATTTTGATTAAAATATTAAAAACACTTGGATTTTAAGATTTTCTCTAAACTAAAAAACTTCTCTCATCTCCTAATTTATGACTTCTAAAACTAAACCTCTGCAACAACAAGGAGCTCGGAGCATGGTGGGCAGCTAGACCATCGTCATCAGCAAAACTCGGATCTACTTCAGCAAAACTTTCTTATAATTAAATAACCAAGCCATAGGACTTCGAGATAGTTTTCCTAGTGCAACATAAATCCTCAACTCTTTGTTAGGCATTTGCATGATCATGTCATGTAAATTAAGCCCTAACCGGTCTTAGGACTCCGAGGTAGTCGTTCGGTACGACATAAACCTTCATATCTTCGAGGCTATTTGCATGATTATGTCATATGAATATAAGTTCTAATTAAATAAAATCGATAGGATTGAAACATTAAATAAACTCCCAAATTGAAGCCAAACAATAAGATAGTTTGGGATGTTGCCAAGATTCTTTTTGGATCCTCAGTTTCTCCTACTTCTCTTCCTTTGGACTCCTGAAATAAAATGTTCCAAATTTGATCCATTCCCTTTTGAAATTTCCAAAATCCAATCCTTTGAAAAACTTAAGCTTTGAAATTCTTGAGAGAAAAACCATTGATCATTATCGAGAGTTTTCTTAAGTGATTCCCGTCACTTAGGATGTAATTAACTATAGGGGCTTGCCCTTATAGGGAACTTTAAGAACCCAGGTAATATAAACCCTGCTTAATTCCTTTATATTAAATAGGGGAACGTTTCGGCTTATAAAATTGGTTTGCAGACCAAACGGATGTCACAAATTTTCTAGTTTATTTAATCGAGCCCCATCATCAAGCAGTGTGTCTATTCTTCGAGATAGATACACGGTTTGTGATGCGGTGCTCGTTTATATAAACTATTTGGGATGTGAGATCGGTTTGATTTCATATCTTAAAATTTTCAAATTTAAAATTATTTTCGAAATTAAATACTATTTTCTAAATTATATATATATTTAAATTAAATTTAAAATTTAAAATTCACCGACAATTTCTATAGGCGAACCCTTTTCAAAAATACAACACTCAACCTAAAAATATGCCGACAACTAGCTACTCTTATAGGATTTACCTGTTCAGCAGGCCATTGAGTATTATTAGTAGTCATCTCTTCAATTAAAGAATATGCTTCATCAAAAGGATTAGATATTATTGAACCACCAACAACAACATCGATAATAGATCTAAGAGATCCTATTAACCCATTATAAAAAGTTTAAATAATTAACCAATCTAGTAAAGCATGATGTGGAAACTTTCTAAGGAGATCTTTAAATCTTTCCCAAGCTTCATATATTTATTTCCCTTCCAACTGACAAAAAGATATAATATCATTTCTAAGTTTAGCAACTTTTAAAGGTGGGAAATATTTAGCCAAGAATATTTGAGATAGTTCACTCCAAGTTCTGATAGATCCAGATGCTAATGAATTTAACTGCGCCTTAGCTTTATTCCTAAATGAAAAAGGACAAAGTTTAAGTTTGACGCCGTCATTCGACACTCCATCATATTAAAAAGTAACACACAATTCTAAAAACTTGCAAGATGTAAATTAGAATCTTTAGTAGGTCTTCCCCCAAACAATTATCTTGCACCATCTAGATAATAACAGGTTTAAGTGATACACCTAAAACATATAGTGTATATATATATATAATACTTATTTTTGATGATATTGCACATTAATGAAAGGTATTTTGTGCATTTTCTTGCAGGTATGATTAAATTGATGAATATGATGAAAAGAGTGAAAAAGTATCAAAATTGGAGCAAAAATGAAGAAAATTGATGAAGTGATCTGTGGCAGCTAAGCGTCTAAAGTTGGCACTTAGATGCTAGATGAACTGCGGCTAAGCGTCGGATCCTCGTGCTTATGTGCGCTAGTTAGAAAATAGGAGTTATTTAATTTTTAGAGTGATTTGAAGAGGTTTTTGAGGCATCTCTTGGTAAGATTGTGGGTAACTTCCTATTGGTGCCAAATTCCATTCAAAATACTCTTGAATGGATGCATCTTTTGGAAGATATATTGAATCTAGACACAATTTGAAGAGATACAAAGGAACTTGTTGAAAAAGTATTAAAGAAGACTTGAAGATCAGTTAAGGAGGGGGTTAGGAGGGTCAAGTGTGTAAGTAGTGTAAGAGAGGAGAGTCAAAAGTGTGTGTATGTTTAGAGTGTAGAAAGAGTCTAGTTAGAGTGTTGTAAGAGTATTTTTAGTGTGTTCGTTGTTGAGTATGTAAGTAGTGTAAGAGAGTTCTATCATTAACTACTACTCCATTTCACCACTTCTACTTAAATTTAGTTTGTATTAGGATTAGATTAGAGATTTGGAATCTTCAGAGTTGGGCACCAACCTCAAAGGAGTCTTGTAAGGAAAAGAAAAGTTTCAAAGGAACTTCAAGTGTGATTGTGGAGAGGATTTACAGATAAGTCTTTATCTTTGTTATTACATTTGATTTTTATTTAAGACTTCTTGTGTTTTCACTATGATTTCTTCTTTTAAACTAAGTTATGATTGTATTTTCTCCATGAATTCTAAGTAATTTTCTTTATATTTTTCCTTAATACGATGAAGTAATAAAGTTATGGAAGTATGTTGTGTGAAGTATAGGATTCAATGTTGGAAGAAGTTGTGATGATTCAAAACCTTGTACCTCATTTACATCTTAATTTGGCTAATTAAGATGTTAAAATATGTTGTGAGAACATGTAAGAACCGGTATGATATTGTTTCAGTTAACAATTAGAAAGAATCACATGAGACTATATGGATGAGAATGTAATTTATATAGTTAAGTGCAAATAAATAGGGAGATATACTTTGATGGTTGTATAACTAGAGAATTTAGAGTGACAAGCTAAAATCCCCAATTTGATTTATTATTTTATGTTTTGATACGAGATGTTATCCCCCAGGTGGAGGAAATCGAGGAAACTATAGAGTGAGAGCTAGTATCTTTCCTACCTAATCCGTCTTCAAGTTTTTTAAAACAATAATTTAACATATGTTCTTTATAGCATCTCTAGTAAGGGTAAAGATTATAATTGTTGCTATTTGGCACAATACATTTAGTATACATCCACAATAAAATTTCATAACTTGCTACTTATTCATAAGAAAGAAAAAGATATTTTATTTGCATTTGCTTACATCTTATAAAAGTTTAGTTAGAATTGTTGTTTAATTTTTTTCAAATTATAAAAATTAACAAAAAGATTCAAATTTTTTTTCTAAAACATTATCTTTAGTTTGAGTAAGATCTTTATTAAAAAATACACAGTTAATTTTTCTATTTTCAATGTTTATCATTATTTTGTGGGTTCGATATATCAGGGATTAATAAGAAAGTCCTTCATTACTTAATAACGATACGTATACTTGCATAGAATCCCTTATTATAATATCATTTCATATATAAAATTTAAGCATAAATATTAGAGGGATCAAGTTTTTGGCGTCGTTCCCGGGGACATAAATAAATAAAGAAAAATTTTAAAAGAAAAATAAATTATAAGTCTTATTTAAGCTTTTTAGATTTCCTTTAGGAAGTTGTTTTTCTTTTAATTGTGTTCTATAATTGTGTATGCATAGTTCAAGTTCTGAAGGACTTGTACCTTACGATTCTGAATTAGAAAGAACTATACGAAAAATAAAAAAAATAAAAATACAGAGAAAGATAAAAATATTTAAGAGACGGTAAATCAAAATAATCATAATCATGAAATCTATCAAGAATTTAGACATTTAAGAGATTATGTTAACCCTACAATAGCTGAATTTCATGGTAGTATTCAAAACCCTGTTATAGCTGCTATTTCATTTGAACTTAAACCTGCTATTATCCAAATGGTATCAAATAAATCATTTTAGGAGAGCACTAACTGAGGATCTAAATTTACATCGTGCAAATATTCTAGAATTATGTGCTACATTTAAATATGATGGTGTTTCAGATGATTCTATTAGACTTAGAATTTTTTCGTTCTCATTAAGGGATAAAGCTAAGATGTGGTTAAATTCGTTAGCACTGGATCTATCAGAACTTAAGTTGATTTAGTGCAAAAGTTTCTTGCTAAATATTATCCACCATTAAATAATGCAAAACTTAGAAATGATATTACATCTTTTTGCCGATTTGAAGGGGAATCTGTTTATGAAGCATGGGAATGTTTTAAAGATCTCCAAAGAAAGTGTCCACATCATTCGATGCCAAATTGGCTAAAAATTTAAACTTTTTTATAATGGATTTTTTGATCTCTTAGATTTATTATTAATGCTGCTGCTGATGGTTCATTAATGTCTAAACAGTTTAATGACGTTTATGCTTTAATTGAAGAAATGGCTACAAATAATTTTCAATGACCTAAAAAGGTAGCCAATATTCATGAACTTGATGCTTTTGCAATATTAGCAAATCAAGTTGCTACAATTTCAAGGAAGATAGACCAATTTGAAATGAATATTTCTCAACCAAATTTAATGATTGAAGAAAATTTATCAGGCTAAATGGTAGATTCTCAAAAATCATTAGAAACTTTGAATGCTACAAACAAGTCTAATAACCCATATTCCAATTATTATAACCCAGGTTGGAAGAACAAGCTAAAACTTAACTTGAATAACAATAATCAAGGTGGTAATAATCGACAAAGGGGGAACACTCAAGTAAACCCATTGGGTATTTGGAACAACCAAAGGAATAATAATTATAGACCTACTTATCCACCAGGTTTTAACAATACTTCACAATTTAAGGAGAAGAAATTATTCATATAAGAAGCGGTGTTGTAGATGGAAAATCAATTGCAAAGTCAAGGAGCTACAATTAGAAATATTGAGAATCAATTAGAACAGATAGCCAATTCATTAAGTAATAGATCCCAAGGAACACTTCCTAATAATACAGAGATAAATCCAAGAGATAAAAATAAATAGCATGCGAAAGCTAATCAATTAAGAAGTGGAAGAGAGTTGGAAGGTAGAGTTCAAAAAGAGATTAGAGTAGTGAAAGAAGAGATTAAAGAACCAAAAGAGGAAACTCATAAAGGTTTAGAAAGACAGATTTCTCCACCAAAAATTGATTTAGAAAAACCTTCACCACCATTTCTTTAAAGATTTCGAAAACAAAAGTTGAATAAGCAATTTTCAAAGTTCTTAGAAATTTTTAAGAAACTTACAATAAATAATCCATTTGTTGAAGCCTTAGAACAAATGCCAAGCTATGTGAATTTTATGAAGGATATTCTAAACAGAAAAAGGAAGTTTGAAGATAACGCGACTGTAGCACTTAATGAAGAATGCAGTGCAATAATTCAAAATAAGCTTCTTGGAAAGCTTAAAGATCCTGGTAACTTAACAATTCCATGTCCAATCAAAGACAGATTTTATGGGAAAGCTTTATGTTATTTAGGTGCAAGCATTAACCTTATGCCATTATCTTTATTTAAAAGACTAGAATTAAGAGAAATAACCCCGACTACTGTAATTCTACAGTTAGTAGATCGTTTGATAACTTGTCCTAAAGAAGTTATAGAAGATGTTTTAGTAAAAGTGGATCAATTTATCTTTCTTGTTGATTTCATTGTGCTAGATATGTAGGAAGATAAGGAGATAACCATTATTTTGGGAAGATCTTTCTTAGCTACAGGAAGAGTAATGATAGATGTGGAGAATAAGGAATTAACTATGTGTGTCAATGATCAAACTATCACATTTAATAATTCAAAATTAATTAAATATCCTACAAAAGGTAAAGATGATGAATGTTTCAGGATGGATTTAATGAAGTATTTGAGTGAATGTCATTTCAAAGCAAATTATGAAGAAAAGTTTGAATGAGAAAAGTTAGAACAAGTGCAAGAAGAGGGAACACAATATTTTAATGATTTTAATGTGCAAGATTTAAATTATTTTCAAGAAAATTTTGAATTTTTGGATATGTCAAAGAAAGATGAATGCTTTTGTCCATCAATTGAAAAACCTTCTGAACTAGAATTGAACTTACTTCCTGAACATTTAAAATATGTATTGTAGGTGATTCCTCAACTTTTCCTGTTATAATTTCCTCAAAATTAACTACTGAAGAAGAAGAGAGTTTGCTTGAAACTTTAAAGAAATATAAGAAAGCCTTTGGATGAACCATAGCTGATATTAAAGAAATCAGTCCTTTAATTTATATGCATAGAATCCTTGTGGAATAAAACTGCAAACCCAGGGCTGATCCTCAAAGGAGACTAAATCCTATTATGGAAGAAGTTATTAAGAAAGAAATGTTAAAGTGGTTTGATGTTGGAATTATCTACCCTATTTCAAATAGTGCATGGGTTAGTTTTATTTATTGTGTTCCTAAGAAAGGGGGAATAACTATCACTGTTAATGAAAAGAATGAATTAATACCAACAAGACAAGTTACAGGATGACAATATGTATTGATTATAAAAACTTAAATCTTGCCACCAGGAAAGATCATTTTCCTTTTCTCATTCTTGATCAAATTTTGGTTAGACTAGCTAGGCATAAATACTTTTGTTTTCTAGATGGATATACTAGTTATCACCAAATATAAATTGCTCTTTAGGATCTAGAGAAAACAATGTTTACTAATCCCTATGGTACATTTGCTTTAGAAGAATGCCCTTTGGTTTATGTAATGCCCCTACTACAGTTCCAAGATGTATAATGCCAATTTTCTGTAATTTAATTAAAAAAGGAATTGAAGTGTTTATGGATGATTTTCAGTGTTTGGAATTTCATTTGAATGATGTTTAAAACATTTATCTAGAGTTCTCAAACGCTGTGAAGAAACAAATTTAGTCCTTAATTGGGAAAAATACAAATTTATGGCAGAATGAGGAATTGTGTTAGGACATCATATTTCAGAAAAAGGTATGGAAGTAGACCTTGTAAATATTCAAGTAATCGCTAATTTACCTTGCCCAACGAATGTAAGGGAGATTAGGAGTTTTTTGGGATATGTTGGATTCTATAATAATTATATTAAAGACTTTTCAAAAATTTCTAAGCCTTTATGCCATTTATTGGAAAAAATGCAATTTTTAATTTTGATGAAGAATGCCTAAGAGCTTTTGAGTTATTAAAAGAACACTTAATCACTACACCTGTTATTATTTCACTAGATTGGGAAAAACCTTTTAAATTAATGTGTGATGCAAGTGACTATGCTATTGGAGTTTTTTTGGGACAAAAATATGATAAAATTTTCAAATTAATCTACTATGCTAGTAGAACTCTTAATGAAGCTCGAATTAATTATACCACAACTGAGAAAGAGTTATTAGCTATAGTATTTGTTTTCGATAAATTCAGATCATATTTAATTGGAACTAAATGTGCGGTGCATACTGACCTGTTGACCTCATTTTTGATGAGGTCTTCCTTTTCTTCTTTTTAGTGCTTAGGATCTAGCCTTAGGCTTTTCCTTTGACTATCTTAGAGGACTAGAATTGGGACCCGCCTTTTAGAAATTCAAACCACTTCTAAACTCCCTGCAAACTCCACAAACTTGACTATAGACCCCTAATCACCTAGAGGGTTGAAATCAAATATGGAAGTTTAAAGGATGAGTTCCTATAGGACTCTTTGGCCTTAGAGCGCCCTCTGGGTGGCCTGGTCCGATGAAGGGGCCGACATACACTACACTTACACACTACATTTCCACACACTTCCTAAAACCACACCCATACCCAACTTGACCTCCCGACTCATGTAGGTGATTCACATGGATGGTCCTTAACCCCTAAGCCCTCGGCTAGAGGGTTAGGAACAACATAGTGAATGCCTCAAATGAGTCCTTTCATGGCTCATATGGGCTTGAAATGGCTTCATGGCTCAACCAAAATGATTTCACCCCACCCAAATTCACCCAATCTTCAATTTCCCAAATTTTCAATTTTTGACCCCAGGACCCTACACCTACTAAACCTACCCAAAACACTCGAATTACCCAAATTTTTGCAAAATCTCCAAATTACCTAAAATTTTCCAAAATCAATCCCAAACACCTCCACATCACTCAAATTGATCATCCATACCCAAAAAATACCAAAAATTCCAAAAATACCCCCCAATACCCTCCAAATACCCAAAATACCCTTCTTGGCCTAAAAATCCAAAAATTCAGAAAATTCCCAGAAAATTCCAGAAAATCCCAAATATTCCCAATTTCATTTTGTCCAACTACACCATGGGCCAATTTTGTCAATTTACCCTACTTTTGTCAAAACCCCCCAAATTGACCCATTTTAACCCAAAGTGGACCCAATGTCAAACCAAACATACCCAATTGACCCCAATTTTGGTCCAATTCAATTCTAAACTTCAATTCAACATTCCCAATACCAATTTAGACCAAATCCAAGTCCAATTTGATTGACATTTGGATCCAATTTCACTTTGGGCCTTAAAGCCCAAATTTGGACCCATGACCCAAACTTAGCCCAAACTAACCCAATTCAACTCCAATTAACCCCAAATCTTTTCTAAACCTTCCTTAACATCCTCATAAACAAAACATTAACATGATTTGCCCAAGATTTTGACCCAAACCCCACTCAAATTCAACCCAAAATCAAAAAGCCCAATTTTGACCTAAACCCAAATCTAACCCAAATAGGCCCAAACCTCAAAATTAAAACCCAACCAAAGCCAAAATCTTTTTGAAACATTCCCATAAACATTTCTTAATATTTATTTTACATCAATTTCAACCCTAGCCCAACATTGGCCCAAGTTAGCCCAATTTGACCTACATTGGCCCATTTACCAAATAAATTCAAATCCAACCCAATTCAAGTCCAAACTACCCCAAATTTGCTTCAAGTCACTCATGACACATCCATGAGCTAAACCCAATAATTATTTGGCCCAACCTCTTTACAAAATTTCATCCCAAAATCCATTTTAAAATTCAAGAGCCCACTTTCCTAATCCATCTTAAAAGCCCATCTAAAACCCTTTCAAAAAAGCCCAAAATTCTTCCAAGGCCCATATGACATTTCCCCTCATCATACTTTCAATTAAAATCATCCCTAAGTCCTAAATTCATCATCAAATAATTCCAAATCAAGCCTCATGCCAAATCACCCCTAAATACCAAAATTTTCCTTAAATCCATTTCCATGAAATTGACTTTACTTTTCCCAAGCCAAATGGAGCCATGGAGCCATGCATAAGCCATATGCAAGCCATGAGAGCCTCTTTACATGTCACCATGCCATTTTGGGCAAAAGGAGGAGGCTCTTTCCTTAACTCCTAAAGGTGGTTAACCACTTACATGATTCCACTAAACCATGCTTAAGCCTAATTGTACTTGGATTGTGACTTGACCCCACTAATCAAGCTGATCCAAATCACTTTCTCCTCAGCCTAAACCAGGCCTTGGGTGGTGCACCTAGCCCAAATGGGTGGGTTGACCCATTTAGGTCCAAATCTAGCCATGCCCCATTCCACTTTGGATCAAAGCCTTTACACATGTCCATGGCCGATTGATTGCACAAACCTCCAGCCACGACCCACCTGACCCCGAGGGTGACCCATGCACTGGCCGGCCGCCACTGAGCCGCCGGAAAACACCATGGCCGAGAGCTCACATGTGAGCCAACATTGAAATTCTCACTCGTCGAGCTGCCCAATCCCTAGTGGTCACCATGGCTGATCTTCTCCTCACCAGAGCAGGCTGATCCCAAGCCCTAACTCTCCTCAGGAGGCCCCCAGCCGACTCTATTTAAACTCCACCCCTCTCGGCCGGAAGGAGAGCCAAGCACAAACCCTGCCGAAACTCGCCAAAATTGTTCCAAACCCTTCACCATCCTGTAGAGCGGTTGATCCCAGGTGTCGATTTGCCCTAATCCCCACCAACGAGCCCGATTTCTCAACCGAAATTCCACCCAAAACCGGGACACTTTGCCACGGTGAGCCAATCCTCAAATCGACTGGTCCTACACCTTCACTGGACCAAGAGGAGAAGTTTCCCACCGAAAGCCCCATCTCCGAGCCACCCGGTTGCTCCGGCCTCCAAGCTTTGTGATCGAGCTGTGGTCACTTTCATAGCTAGGCAATTCACCGGACCGGGAGACTTCATGCGGAGCTTGCGGGACCCAATCGAAGGTGCAACAACTCTCGGATTGAAGCCACACTTCTCCGAGCTAAGGTATGAGTTAACTATCCATCCCGAGCTTCGGAGATTCTCCATTTCAAATGCCTTAGTTTCAATGCATGTTAGCCGTATAGATGTGTTCGTCTCTTCGAGACGAATCCATAGAGCATAAGAACATGAAAATCCATTGAGAATCGAGTGAGATCTTAGGGATTTAGTGTGGACGGCTCTCGGGTGAGAACACTTGGGGACGATGAACGGATGCGCGTCCATTCGATACACGCGCGCACGGACGGCCGGGATTGCGTCGGACCGGAGAGACGGTACGAGAACCGCGGGGCCCGGGCTGCCGACTCGGGTGGCGGCGTCGAATAGGAACGCGACGCGTGTGCGTTCGGAGTCGCCGAGGTTTCGGCGGCGCCGCGTGGATAAATAGAAAATTAGGGTATTTTCTTATTTATTTAATTCCCTAAACTTCAAAAATCCATATCTTTGTGTAGAAAAATCACAAAAATAAAATAAAAATACCCCTCGCTCGAGTGAACGGAGGAGAATAATGTGGAAAAGAAATCATTTAATTTCATTAAGTATTTTATTTTTTATGATTTATTTACTCTCTGCATACATTTAATTCTCCATGCATGTATACAATTCACCATGGCATGAGACCATAGGGCTTTTGAAGCCTCCGAACTTGGGAACATTCCCTGAATTTTCCAAGGTCGGAGGCCATCTCCGTGAAAAGTTATTTATTTTTCAAATGCATGTTGCTCGTTTTGAGTATTTTAATTCCAAAAATTAGCATGTTGTGAAATAAATTCTAGAAATATTTGGTGATGTTCCTTATGACCAGAGAACCCTAGGAAAAATAGGACTTGAGTTAATTCACTCAGATTAACCCTAATTGGCTTAAATACCCAAAATAGGTCTTTAATTAATTAGAGTTAACCAGGTATCAAATTGACTTGAAATCAATTCTCCACTGACCTTTAGGATCAGAGGAATCCACCATAAAAAGTTGAGTTCAATTGGACTTGGTTAGCCCCACTAATTGGGTTGATTAAGCCACTTAGCCATTTTAAACTTTAAAAATTCATAACTTTTAAAATACTTTTTAAAAATTCACCAAATTGGTTTTGGAGCCTCTCTGATATCAGGGGAACCTAAGAAAATTAAAATTTCAATTTTCTAAAAAAGTTGATTTTTAATAATATTTTAATATTTTTAATAATTAAAAAATAATAAAAATCACAAAAATAATAAAATTCACCAAAATGTCACATTTTGAATTTTAATCACTTAGGAACAAATCCCACATTTTTCCTAAGTCTATTTAGTGAGATATTAAATTTTAAAGCCCTAGGGTAATTTTAAAATTAAAAAAAATGTATTTTCTAGCATTTTCACTAAAATAATTATTATAAATCATAGAAAAATCAGAAAATTGCAAAATTTGTTTCTCTGGTTTCCTTGATATTAGAGAGATTTTTGAAAAATATAAAATCCATTTTTCAACATTTATTTTATTTTTAAATTAATTAACACTCCAAAACTCAAGATAATTATAATAAAAATAATATAATTCAAAAAATCACCAAAATTGGTCCAAGTGCTTCTCTAGTCATTAGGAATGTCCCCTAATTTTCTTAAGGACAGAAACTTTCCCTTGGTCATGTTATCAAATTTTCCTTGAAAAATCTCTATTTTCCACCAAAAATAATTATATAAATAAATTAAATACAGAAAAATCACATTTTCTCCTCTCATGTCTTTATTGACATATGAGTGAAGTCACATAAAAATTTCAAGTTCATTTGAGTTCAATTTAGTGAGTTATGAAATTATTAAGCTTAAAGGGTAAAATGGTAATTAAAATCTTTAATCCTTAATTAAAACTTTAGGTTTAATAAAAAATCAACAAGTAAAATATTTGATCCTAATCTGATTTGGATGATTGAAATTTAAATAATTAAAGGGTAGAAACCCATTAAATAATTTTAAAATGATTAAACTTTAATTAAATAATAGATTAAATTTGGAAGAATAATAAAATTGGAATTATTAAAATAAGGGATCTTTATTAGGAAGAGATTTATTCTTTAATTTAAAATCCCTAAACTAATTATATCACTAATACTCAATTTTTAATTAAAATGATAACTCAAATTTAAAATATTAAAAGACTTAATTAAATTATTAAAATCTTTTGAAATTTCAATTAAAATTAAAAATAAAGTAAATTAAAGATAAATTAAATTAAACAATTAAATTAAATTAATTAAAATTAAATTAAATTAAATTAAACAATTAAATTAAATTAAATTAAATAATTAAATTAAATTAAATTAAATAATTAAATTAAATTAAATTAAAAAATTAAATTAAATTAAATAATTAAATTAAATTAAATTAAATTAAATTAAATTAAATAATTAAATTAAATTAAATTAAATCAAATTAATTAAACATCAAATCAAATTAAATTAAATTAAACTAAATATAAAGCGACTTGAACACTATTCCAAATTTAAACCCTTTAACTCAAATCGAATCATTTGAGTACTAATTTACTCTCGAAAGCTTTGATTAATATAACTCCTAAATAGAACATTAAATGGAGTGTTACTTCACTCATAGGATATTCAAATGTCCTAGTTCATCGAAGCGAGTTAACAAGACTTGAAAACCTCGGACGATCGATTCATTTATATAATTAAATTCATTTGGACTTAAAACAATCCTAGAAATATTGAAAAGATGTTTAAGATTCTTCTTAAGCACTTCCTCGATATGATAGGATATTTATAAGAACAATTGAATTTGATTATTCTTTGATGAAGAAAATCGTCCTTAAACCAAAACCCAAAGAACCTAGGCGTCATAGGAGATGACTAGCTATAGGATTAGGAAGTTGGTAGAAAACCATAACCTTTCCTTTAGCTTTACCTAGGAACTTGCTTAAATATTCTAATTGTGTTTTAAGTGCAGCTTGGGATGACGGGAAGACCCTCCAGGTACGCTTTTATTTTATTGCAATTTACTTTCTTGCAATTTACTTTCTTGCAATTTACTTTATTGCAAATGCATTTTACTTTTCTTGCATGATAAAACAACGGTTGCATGAAAACCCACACCTTTAGGATAGCTTCTAAAGCCGAAACCAAAACTAAGTTAAAAGTCATTGCAAGATAAAATTCACCGCCACAACATTTCAAAATATAAAACAACTCAAAATTTAATCACAAACGGAATACAAAACTACAATTACAACTAAATTAAAACGTCCTGTTGGATGATCGGGAATACCTCGGATGATGTAACCTACGTGTTGCTAACGGGATTTCCCACGGTCTAAATGAAAGTGTGGAACTCATTCGGTTGAGTTTAGCAAATTCATCCGGACTAAGTGAATCCGATAAAAATAATGATGCCGGAAGGATGGAACCGTGGGATCTTAACCGGTGTCGTTATAATCAACTTTAAGATTTGTTTTAAATAAAACATAAAAAACACACGGAAATCAAGATTTTCTCTAAACCAAAACACTTTTCTCGACTCCCGATTTATGATTTCTAAAACTAAACCTCTGCAACAACAAGGAGCTCGGAGCATGGTGGGCGGCACGACCATCGTCATCGACGAAAACCCGAGTCTACTTCAGAAAACTTTCTTAGAATTAAAACAACCAAGCCATAGGACTTCGAGGTAGCTCGCCTAGTGCAACATAAATCCTCAACTCTTCGTTAGGCATTTGCATTGCAAATTAAGCCCTAACCGGTCTTAGGATTCCGAGGTAGTCGTCCGATACGACAATAAACCCTCACATCTTCTAAGTGCTATTTGTTTGATTTTATCATACAAATATAAGCCCTAATTAATTGAAATTGGCGAAGATCGAAATATCAAATAAACATTAGGACTTTCCTAAATTCAAGCCAAACAATAGGATAGTCGGGAAATTATCGAAGTTCACTTCGAATCGGTGATTTCTCCTACCTTTCTTCCTTTGGATTCACAAAACAAAATGTTCCAAAAATTTGATCCATTCCCTATTGAAACTCCAAAGTTCGATCTTTGAAAACCCTAAACTTTGAAATTCTTGAGAGCGAGAATCATTGATTATTATCGAGAGTTTTCTTAGGTGATTCCCGTCACTTAAGATGTAATTAACTATAGGGGCTTGCCCTTATAGGGAATTTTAAAGAACCCGAGTAATATAAACCCTGTTTAATGTTTTCATATTAAGCCGGGGAAACTTGTCGGCTTATAAAATTGGTTCGCAGACCAAACGGATGTCACTAATCTTCTAGTTTATTTAATCAAGCCCCACCATCAAGCAGTGTGTCTATCCTTAGGGATAGATACACGGTTTGTGGTGCGGTGCTCGTTTATATAAACTATTTGGGATGTGAGGTCGGTTTGATTTCATATCTTAAAACCTTCAAATTTAAAATTATTTTCAAAATCAAATACTACTTTTCAAATTATTTATTTTAATTAAATTAAAAATTCGCCGACAGATTTCTGTTAGGCGACCCCTCTTCAAAATAAAACACGACCCTAAAAAAATAAGCCGCACATGACCATTATTCTATTAAATATTTAATGAAGAAGAAGGATGCTAAATCAAGACTGATAAGATGGATTCTTCTTTTACAAGAATTTGACTTTGAGATAGTAGATAGGAAGGGTACTGATAATCAAATTGATGATCATCTGTTCAGGCTTGAAAATGAAAATTCTCTATATTCTTAAGAATAAATTAATGAGCATTTTCTTGATGAAAAATTGTTCACTATAAATTAGTGGCATGTTCCATGGTATGCCGACATTGTAAACTTTATTATTAGTGATTTTTTACCCTATGGGTTGACATACCAAGAAAGGAATAAATTTTTATCTTAACTTAACACTTATATTTGGGAAGATCCATTTTTATATAAATAAGGAAAGAATTTAATTATTTGAAGATGTGTACCATTAGAAGAAACTTATAAAATTGTTCAAAAATATCATGATTCTAATTTTAGGTGACATTTTGGGGTTGATAAAACTGCATAAAAAGTTCTACAATTTGGATTTTATTGGCCTACAATTTTTAAGGATGTTAATGATTGTATTAAAAATTGTGATTGATGTTAGAGTGAAAGCAATATTTCTAGAAGAAATAAAGTTTCCCTCAATTACATGTTAGAAGTTGAAATGTTTGACATATGGGGATTAGATTTCATGGGACCACTTATACCATCTTTCGGTAATTTATACATATTTTTAGCAGTAGATTATGTATCCAAATGGATAGAAGTTATTGCTTTACCTCGATGTGATGGTCGAAATGTTGCAAAATTTTTAACAATGAACATATTTTGTTGGTTTGGAATGCCAAGAATAATCATAATTTTGAGGGAAATGATTTTAGAAATGTAGTTATGGAGAAACTAGTAAAGAAATATCATATCATCCATAAAATTGTTACTGTTTATCATCCTCAGACAAGTGGTATGGTTGAATTATCCAATCGTGAAATTATAAGGATTTTGGAAAAATTTGTTAATCCAAACAAAAAGGATTGGTCAATCAAACTGGATTTTTCTTTGTGTGCTTATAAAACTGCATATAGGACTTCTATAGGAATTTCCTCATATAAGCTGATTTTTGGGAAAGCTTGTCATTCACTAGTTGAACTTGAGCATAAAGCACATTGGGCTATTAAAAAGTTCAATTATAATTTGAAGGATGCTGGAGAGAAAAGATTATTGCAATTAAATGAGCTTAAAGAGATAAGGAATCAATCGTATGGGAAAGTGCTAAGATATATAATGAAAAGATGAAAATGTGGCATGATCGGAAGATTATAAATAAAAATATTAAGCCATGATAATAAGATTTACTATATATTGCCAGATTAAGATTATTTGCTGGATAACTTAAGTCTGGGTGGATGAGTCTATTTATTGTAATAAAAGTTTATCCTTATGGAGCTGTGGAAATTAAAGATCCTAAAACTGAGAAAATATTCAAAGTAAATGATCATAGACTAAAAGCTTATTTCTTAGTTGATCAACTTAAACTTGTTGAGAATTTGATGTTGGGTCACCCAGAATAAGCATTGTGTATGTTAGGCTGATGACATTATACCAAGTGCATTGTGGGAGGCAACCCTTAGTTATCGGCGTGCTTTGTTTTAAGTTTATTTTGTGTGCTTTGTTTGGTTTGAAGTAAGAATTATTTGGTAGTATTTTGATTATTATATGTTAGTGGAGATTAATGAGACCTTAATTGATAATTTGGATGAGTTAAAACAAGTATTCGGATGTTTAGCAGACCTGTGCTAAAATGGGCACTGGCGGCTAAGAGCTTGCAGTTAGCGCTTACGCGCTAGAGTTATGAAAAATGTGAAAATAATGTTTCTAAAAGCCGTTATCATGGGGAGTTGCATGACACATTTATGGAAGGTTTCTGAAAGTGGGAGGACAGTTTTAGGCCATCTAAACTCTATAGAAAGGGACCAAATTAAGGGAAATACATCCCATTCCAAATTTATATCCTAAGAGCATTACAGAAGAGTTTAATATAGAGAAATGTCTTCTTGGAAGAGTGAAATTAAGAACAAGGAGGATGCAAACAAGAAGAAGTTTATTTCTACTATTGCGTAAGAGTTATATAACAGATTTTTGGTCGTTAGTAATCTAGGAATTTCAGAATAGATTGCAAAGATCGAGGCTGATATTGCATCAATTGAAGCAAAGGTATATGAGACTAATGCACACCTAGCACATATTATATGGCAATTGAAAATGCAATTTAGTCATACTAGTCATGTTGAAGAAGCAGATAAAGGGATGTTTCTGAAGAATAAGTGGATAGAAGAAGATTCATCAAGAGGTTTCAACTATCGCCCGTTCGATCAAATCTATATACCAAATGGTTCAAATGGAACTAATGGAGGGTATATTCCACCTAATGGAGATTGGAATTAAGTTATATGGTATGTTAAGTGTTAGTTATTTGTGCTTTATGATAAATAATCATGTTTAGTAATAGTGCTTAACTTTTTTGTGTATCTTAAGTATTATAAATATGTTTATATTTTTAGTTTATATTTAGAGTTTTGTTTAAGTGATAAAAATGAGTAGAAAAGATGAGATCTTATACAAGGATATTGGATTAAAGACTTAAAATTTTTATTTGTAATTTGTATGTGTTTTATTAAGAAAAAGTTTGTGTTTTGTGTAAAACTTGTGTTGAATTGTTATTAATTCTATAGAGCATAACTTTAGAGATAAGAAAATTAGAAGGTGATAATTTACTTATTAAATAAATTTAAGGGTTGATTAAGTGAGAAAAAATATGAATTTAACTAAAAAATCAAAAACTGCGAGTTAGCGGCTAAGCACCAAACCCAGTCGCTTACACGCTAGAGCTCCGTGGCCAAGCACCGTACTTTCAGGCTTAGGCACCGATTCGTGAAATTCAGTTTTAGGTTTTAAAAACCAGAAAAATTAGAAAGTTTTCACCCCATCGTCTTTAACCTTCGACATTCGCAATATAGGAGGCTAGAGCATCACCAAGCTTTGCGATTTTTGAGTTGTTTCAAGTGAAAATTTTTAGATTCGATCTTCTTGAGGTAAGAGCACTACTCCTAAGCAAAAAAATTTTATTTTCACTATATATTAGGAATACATTTTGAAGAAATCTGAAAATCACTATTCATGGTGAAAATTTGAGAAAAAGCTTTGGAAATTACTTGGATTGAGTGATTTAAGCCTTTAGGAGTTAAGTTTAATAATTTTAAATTGAATATGGGATTTATAGTGATTTTTATATAGATTTTAGAAATGGCACAGATACGGAGCAAATCGAAAGTCACTTTCGATACTGACAAGTTTGTTAGCTCCAAAGCTTAAGATTGTTATGTAAAAGCATTACAGTCACGAAAACTGATTCAAGAACTTGTTCAGAGAAGCCTGGTGGAGTTATTAAAGTTATTATATTTAGTCACATGTAGGAGAGATTCTGTTGTTTTACTATAATAGCTATTTTTTTATCATGCAGGAGTTCTAGGAAAACCTCCTAAAATCAGAAGAAAACTTCAATTTTTACGAGGACAGTTGCTACACTTTACTCCCGAGGTAATAAATTAATTTTATTTTCTATCACTAAGTAAATTTTGTTTTTATTCAAATTACAATCCTACTGAAGAAGAACTGGATGAGATTATTTCTACTTTGGCTGAAGGGAGGGGATTATGGAAAACCACTAATGAGAGAAGAGTAAATTTACCTGCTTTAAAGTTAAATGCCACCTCTAAGGCTTGACATTATTTCATATCATCTAAGTGGCTTCATACAAATCATCTGAGTGAGGTGATTAAAGAAAGGGTCACCTTAAATTAATGTATTCAGCAGAAAAAGGATATAAATATTGGAAATATCATTTATGATTGTATTTGGATGTCGGCTAGAGCTGCCACAACCACAGTTATGGGATTTTCTTCCCTTATATTTTCATTGTATGAGCTAGCTAATGTGAAATCTAAGAATTAGGAAGAGGAACTTCAGCCTCTGAGCCTATTAACGACACAAATATTAAGACCTATGCTGAGCATTCATTACTTGGATGGAGAGGAGGATTTTCTAGACCATCCACTACATCTACTTTTGTTGCATCTACTTCTCGTCCTTCTACATCACAGACTTCTTCTGGTCAGTTTTCTGATTCGCAGACTGTGCTTTTGAATAAAAAAGAAGATAATGTAAATTACACTGTGGATCGCATTCACGATTTAGAGGGGAAAGTATATCATATGGGGAGTTATCTTGAACACCATAGTGAGTATGAGATGAACTACAAAAGTTACATGGATAGACTGATCAGAGGTGATTTTAGTGCTATGTTACCCACTCATCCACAGTTTACCCCATATGTATCTACTCGTACCTGGAATGAAGGAGATGATGAGGAGGAGGAGGAGGATGGTTAGGATTTTATTTTCTATTGTATTATGATATTTTATATTGGTGTGGACTTTTATGTTATGGATTGTTTTATGTTATTTATGTTGGACTTTGTGGTTTGTATTAGGTAGTGAATTTTTTAGAATAGTTGTTATGTGGACTTTAAGATGTAATAGTTAGTAAGCAACTTTAGTTTATTTTAATCTTTGTTATGGATGTTGACTGTTTATGATATGTGAATGTTTAGTAGATTTGTGGTAGTAATTGTGTAAGTGAGTTTATAGTGAATTTTATTTGTTAGTTTAGAACTCATTCTATAATATGTTTAGAAAGTTTAAAACCTTATAAAATCCAGTATAAAAATTTCACACTTAACTTTTCAATTTACTACCATACATATGTTTTAGTTATGATTTCTATTTAAATGTGTGTGAATATGCGTTTATTTCTTCCACTACTTTAGAAGTCTTTTGAATTTTTATTAAAATAAGAAGTTGAAGATTTGATCTAGTTATTTTCATTCCTATTTTTAATTTTTATAACTACATATTTATGATATAAGAATTTCTGCAAGCATGATATTTATACTTTTTAATTTATACCCATGTATCTTTTTACTATTCTTAAATGTTTCATCATAATGAAAATTTTAAAGTTTGGGGGGGGAGCATGAAAAAAAAATTTCATAAAGAAACTTAAAATTTTATTCGTTCTCAAATGTACTATAAATAACATTTGGATTTTAATTCAAAAATAATTATGTGAATTAAGTTATATTAGAGTAGTAAAATTTTGAATATAGAAAGGAGTTAGAAATTTTAGTTAAAATCTATAGTAATGATGAAAAATTTAAATTTAAAAATTTCTTAGTGAAGAAATGATAAATATTTTGTAACTATATTTAGTAAAAAAAGTTGTATTTTTGGAAAAAATAGAAGGATTAGACTTTTGTTTTTAATACTTATATTTCTTTTATTAAAAATAGTTTTCAAAACATTTATTATATTTCTAAGTCAAAGATATATATCTACCTTATGCTTTAGGAAATGAATGGTGGAATTAAAATTTCTTAAAGGCCTAACCAGATCTAGTAGTCTTTGCCTTATATAAAAAAAATAACAAGTAAAAAAAAAGGAAGGAGATGCTTGAGGATTTAAGGGCCTAATCAAAAATTGGTTCCACACCTAATCTTTTTAGTGTATAAGATTTGAGAAAATCTTGAAGCTTAAAAATATAATAAAGTTAGTATAATATTTTTCAGTAAAGATTTTTAAGTAAAGAAAATAAAGTGCCTAAACCGCATATTTTAAAAAATCTACAAGTATTTATGAATAAGATAGGAACTTATATTTTTCATAAATCTTTACATAAGAGATTTCTAAACATTAAGTTGGTATGATTTACTAAAATTTTTCTAAATTGGACTACTATATTTCTAGAACAAAATTCTAAAAAGCTTCTAAACAAACTCATCCACATAATTTGAATGTTTAATTTTATATGGTTATAGTGACACTTGAGGACAAGTAACATTTCTGGTTTAGGGGAATTTTGATACACCTAACATATATAGTATTTTTATACACATTTTTATACCTATTTTTGATGATATTGGACTTTAATGAAAGGTATTTTGTGTATTTTTCATGTAGGAATTATTAAATGGATGAATATGATGAAATGAGTGAAAAAGTATAAAAATTGGAGCAAAAATAAAGAAAATTTAAGAAGTTATCTGTGGCGGCTAAGCGTTTAAACCCGCGCTTACACACCAAGGCCTCGCGGCTATGCGCTCGGAGATGGAGCTTACACACCAGATGAACTACGCCAAAGCACTGGAACCTCACGCTTAAGTGCGATAGTTACAAAAAAGGAGTTATTTAATTTTTAGTGAGATTTTGAAGAGGTTTTTTAGGCATCTCTTGGAAAGAACATGGGTAACTTCCTATTGACGCTAAATTCCATTTAAAATACTCTTGAATGGATGCATCTTTTTGAAGATACGTTGAATCTGGACACATTCGAAGAGATACGAAGGCATCTGTTCAAAAAGTATTAAAACAAAACTTGAAGATCGAGTTAAGAAGGGGTTAGGAGGGTCAAGTGTGTGTGTTTAGAGTGTAGAGAGATGCTAGTTAGAGTGTTGTAAGAGTGTTTTTAGTGTGGTTATTGTAGAGTGTGTCAGTAAGAGTTCTATCATTAACTACTACTCCACTTCACCACTTTTATTTAAATTTATTTGTATTAAAATTAGATTAGGGATTTGGAGTCTTCAGAGTTGGGCGCCAACCTCTAACGAGTCTTGTAAGGAAAAGAAAAGTTTCAAAGGAACTTTAAGAGTGATTGTGGAGAGGATTTACAGATAAGTCTTTATCTTTGTTATTACATTCGATTTTTAATTAAGACTTCTTGTCTTTTCACTATGATTTTTTCTTTTAAACTATGTTGTGATTGTATTTTCTCCATGAATTCTGAGTAATTTTCTTTATCTTTTTCCTTAATATGATGAAGTAATAAAGTTATGGAAGTATGTTGTGTGAAGTATAGGATTTC
This sequence comes from Papilionanthe hookeriana x Papilionanthe teres, assembly GCA_022702705.1. Lineage (NCBI taxonomy): Eukaryota > Viridiplantae > Streptophyta > Magnoliopsida > Asparagales > Orchidaceae > Papilionanthe > Papilionanthe hookeriana x Papilionanthe teres. Next base: position 180,996,296 of record CM040422.1, read on the forward strand.
AATGTTGGAAGAAGTTGTGATGATTTAAAACCTTGCACTTAATTTAATTCTTTATTTGGCCAATTAAGATGTTAAAATATGTTGTGAGAACATGTAAGAACCGGTATGATATTGTTTCAGTTAACAATTAGAAAGAATCACATAAGATTATATGGATGAGAATGTAATTCATTTAGTTGAGTGCAAATAAATAGGGAGATATACTTTGATGGTTGTATAATTAGAGGACTTTAGAGTGACAGGATAAAGCCCTCAATTCGATTTATTGTTTTATATTTTGATACGAGATGTTAGTTCCCAGGTGGAGGGAATCGAGGAAACTCTAGAGTGAGCTAGTATCTTTCCTGCCTAACCCATTTTCAAGATTTTTAAAACAATAAATTAACCTTTGTTCTTTATAGCATCTCTTGTAAGGGTAAAGAGTATAATTGCTCCTATTTGGTACAACACATTTAGTATACTTCCACAATAAAATTTCATAACTTGTTACTGATTCATAAGAAGGAAAAAGATATTTTATTTGTGTTTGCTTACTTCTTATAAAAGTTTAGTTAGAGTTGTTGTTTACTTTTATTTCAAATTATAAAAATTAACAAAAAGAATTGAATTTTATTTTCTAAAATATTATCTTAAGTTTGTGTAAAATATTTGTTAAAAATTATAAAGTTAATTTTTCTATTTTCATTGTTTATCACTGTTCGCGTGGGTTCAGTATGTCGGGGCTTAATCAGAAAGTCCTTTATTACTTCATAATGATACATATACTTCTGTAGAATCTAATTTTATAATATCATTTCATATATAAAATGTAAGCATAAATATCAGATGGATCAAGATAAAGAAAATTTTAAAAAAATTAATTTTAAGTCTTTTTTAAACTTGTTAAATTTTAATTTAGGAATTTGTTTTTATTTTAATTGTGTTTTCTGATTGTGTATGAGTAGTTCAGTTTGTTAATATTTCATTCCCACAAGAAAAGTGTTAATCTATGACAGTAGTACTGAAACTCAATGTTTAAAGTTTATAAAACTTACAGGTGAAAAGCACAAGTTGATAATATTTCAATATGCAAATGGAATTAAATTACCAAACTAATTTCTAAAATTCAAAGTAAATTTATTAATTCTATCAAAGATTTACTATTTAATTACCGAAGGATTCAAATTTTTAGCAAGCATCCTTCCCCTTAAAATGAGTTTATGGTCAGTGAAAGACATGGATTGTTAGAAATTATATAGTGCCAAATAGGAGCACTCCTATTCTTTACCCTTTGCCGAGTGTATAAAGAACATTGGTTAATCCTATGTTTGGTCTCTAAGTCCGTAGTTAGGCTGAGAGGATACTGGCTCCCACACCAGAGCTCCCACTTCACCCTCCCCAGAGAGCTAAATCTCACTTAAGTTTCTAAACACTAGGATTGAATTGAGGATTTTAGTACGTCACCCTTAAAATCTCCAATTATATGCCCAACAAAATATATTTTCCAATTTAATTGCACTCAACCCTATGAACTATATTCTCATCTATAAATTTGAATGTGATCTCCAATTTGTTGTAGAACTCATAGTCCTTTTGGATCTTATGTTTCACAATAAATTTTAACATTTTAATTGACTAGATCTAAAAGTAAATGAAGAACAATGTGTAAAATCATCACAAGTATTTAACATTCAAAAGGCACATCCAATATATCTCTGAATTTCACCATATTCATTGCAAGGAGAGAGACAAAGAAATCAACTCAGAATTCATAAGAATGATACGAGAAAGCATGGATTTATATATAAAATGAAGTTCATACAAACACCACTTATCTGTAACTCTTCCCTAAGGCAAGTCCCTTGAAGTTCATTTGATTCTCTTTCTCTTCTTAAAACAACACTCAGAAATTACTCAAAACAAAACTCCACAAGACTCTTTAGAGACTTCTTTCACTTAACACCAGTGAACTCCTACTCACACACACTCTCGCTCCTCACTACATCCATTCTTTTGGGCAATTTTAGACTTCTAATATAGTGTAGGGATGAGTTTTCCAAGAGGTGCCTCAAAAATCCCTTCAAAAAGTGTTCGAATACATCAAATCTAGAATGAAATTGCGGGTAACTTCAATGGGCGACGGACTTGGGAGCCATCTGTGCCCATCCATGAATTAATTTCCAAACTCTTTGTCAAATGGCGCCGTTGACGCCCATCCTGGCATTGTCAGCGCCAAAGCGTGTTTTTGGAGCTGCGCTCTCTGGATGAGGTCGCCATTGGCGCTCAGAGCCTAAATTTTAAAAAATCACCTCATTTGGCTCCAAATTTCGTTTTTTTTGCTTTCTTTTGCTCCAAATGCCAACAATCAACATACCTGCAATAAAACATAAAAATACCCTTCTTTAAAATGCAATATCACCAAAAATGAGTACAAAATATAGATGAAAATTCCTACATTTTTGGTGCATCATGGCCTCAGTCAGTCTTGCACTCACACACAACTCTGCACTTTCACCCACAACCTAAAACCTTAAACCAAGCATGCTTAACGTGGTTCCTCACTCTTTTGGAAACTCATGTGGGTGCCCCCCCATACCCTTAGCCCTAGACTAAGGTTTCACTAGGACCAATACATGGAGGATCCAAAATGGGATCTCCCTTGGTCTCATGGCTCAAAAAGGGTACTTTTATGATTAAATCCTTAATTGATCCTTAATTTGCCAAAACCCCCAACTTTGACCTTTCAACTATAAATTTTTCCAAAATTACCAAAATGATTCTAAAACCCTAATTTCGCAAAATTGCCCAAATTCTCAAATTCTCTTCAAAAATCATTTCAAACATGTTAAATTGCCCAAAATACTCTGAAATCCCTAAAATTCTCAAAATACCCCAAAATTAGCCAAATTTACCAAAATACCCCTTAAGCCCTAAAAGTTCCCAAAATCTCCAAATTAACTCTAAATGTCTCCCAAATCAAATTTATCCACAAAAAATCTTCAATTACACCAAAATCAACCAAAATTAGCCAAAATTCTCAATTTCCCCCAAGTGCACAAACTCACAAAATTACTCCCAATTTCCACAAAATTGATTTCAAACTCTCCCAATCTCAAACCCAAATCAATTTTCATCATGTACAAACCCAATTTGAACCAAATACTAGCTCAATTGAATCCAATTCCAAACCTTAAATCCAAGTCCAAATGAATTTCCCCAATTTGACCCTACCCCTAATTCCATCAAATTGAACGTCATAACCAATCCAATTTCTGGAATTTTGAATCTTGAAATATTCACAACACTCCCATAGACCAAATTGAACCCTCAATTGGCCTAGAAAAAAACTCAAATCTTACCTAAATCCAACTCCAATCAAAATCCCTAATTTAGCCCAAAATCCAAACCATAATTTTGAACCCAAACCCTAAATCACCTTAAACCATTTGGTCTAGCCCAACACTGGCCACCACAACCACCTTTTGAGCCCTATGATCCAACCTAGATCCATCTAGCGCACCCTAGTTGAGCCATGGACTAAGGGTCCATCAAATTAGGGGATTTCCACCCAAAATTAGCCAAACTAAGAAGGAACTTGCCATCAACCATCAAACCTCCAAACTAATCACCATTAAACTCTCCACTGAGCTCCCTAAACGAGCTAGCCACGTCCTATGGCCTAGTAGGCTGGCCTAGTAGCCAGAAAACCCAAAATCGAGAGATCCTTCCCCATGGATTGAACCCAATTGCACCCATCCAATGTGGCTCACCCCCATTGGTCACTTGCACTGTTCGACCCTCCACCAAAGCTTCACTTTGCACTCACTGGCCAGTCCAATTAGCCACCCCTTTGCCTTCTATTTAAACACCACCACCTCATAGACAAGTAGAGAGAGCATCCAAATCTAAATGAAACTCTGGCAAAATTCTCACAGACCACCTAGCAGTCTAGGGAAGCTCATCCCCACTATTTTCTAGCCTTCATTCCCTCTTCATTAGCTTAATTTTTTGAGGTTAAAAACATGGCATTTTCATTGCCATCCCCCCAAACTCCACAATCCCCAAATTAAATAGCTCCTAAGCTTCCCCAAACCAAACAAGAAAGTTCCCCTCCAAAATTCCCAACACGAGAGCCCTCTGCACCATACATCCACATATGTTGCACACCCTTCAGTGGAACTCATGCACAGCTTCATCCTCTGCTTGAACCAACACTTGCAGGAGATATGCCAGCTCACAATGAACCTTCAGAACACACCTAATTGAGGTCTCACCTCTTGGGCTAAGGTATGAACCATTTTCTTCGAATCTGAGCTCAGTTTTAGCCTTTGTTAAGAAAATTTTTATTTCATGTTTGATTAGCTATATGGATGTGTTTGTTTAGACTAGATGAAGGTGTAGGAACAAACCCCATGTGATTTGGTTAAGTATTAAGTGACATATTAGGTCTTGAAGGTGGATGGTTTATGGGCTAGGCCAGTTGGGGATGAAGAAGCATAACCATTGGATCACACGTGTATCAGTTGGGCAGATCAGATGGAGCCAAACAAAGGAATGGTACGTGAACAGGGAGCCACGTGGCAACTAACATGGAAGGCAGCATCGACATGGAGCATGTCGATTGGAAAGTTTGGAGACGTCGTATGTTTGTGTGACAGCTGCGTGGATAAGTAGAAAAATGGGTATCTTTTATTTAATTAAATTAAAAAAATTAAAAAAATCATAACTTAGTGTAAAAAATTTATAAAAATAAAATAAAAATATGTTAGTGTTTAGTGAACAGAGGAGAAAATTTTTGAAATAGAAAATTTTTCTTTGATATATTTTATTTTTAATTAATTAAATACTCAGAAACTTATTTTATATTTATATAATTAAATAATAGTCAAAAAAAATGAAATTTTGGAGATTCATTCATCTCATGCTTAGGGTTTGATCAACCTGATATTTAAACTTACAAATATGATATGAAAATTGGCAATGACACCAAAAACTTGACTTCACTGAATATGTATATGCTAATGATTTTGATTTATAATATAGATACTACGCAGTAATATAGGACTTTCTGATTAAGCCCCGAGATATCGAACCCACAGGGAAAATTTGAAAATCTTTAAAGGAATCAGAAAAATTATCTTTTTACTTTTTTTATGGCTTTTGAAAGTATGTCTTGATTTTGAAACGTTTTGCATGTTGATTTGTCTTTTGAAATTTCCTTAATAAAATGTTAAGCAAGAAATTAAAATTATAATAACTAATAACACTGTATGTAAAATACTATTATCTAGAATATCTTTTTCTTTCTTTTTATAAAGTAGTAATAACTATTAAAGTATTGTTGTGGAAGTATTTAAATTTGTTGTGACAAATAGAAGCAAATGTGTTCTTTACCTTTACTTGGTTCTATAAAGAACATAGGTTAATTTAAAATTTTTATCATTTTGAACATGGTTAGGCAGGGAAGATACTAGTCTCTCACTCTAGATTTCCCTCTATTTCATCCTAAGTTTGTCACTTGGATGTTTGTGTTGGTTTTGTTGATCGCTTCGGTCAACGCCAATACGCGCGGTGTGCTCCGTCAGCTCACCACACCTATCGAGGTCCATTTGTTGACCTCATTTTCGATGAGGTCTTCTCTTCTTCTTTTAGTACTTAGGATCTAGCCTTAGACTTTTCCTTCGACTATCTTAGAGGACTAGAATCGGGACCCACCTTTTAGAAATTCAAACCACTTCTTCACTCCCCGCAAACTCCACAAACTTGACCGTAGACCCCTAATCACCTAGAGGGTTGAAATCAGATGTGGAAGTTTAAAGGATGAGTTCCTATAGGACTCTTTGGCCTTAGGGATCGCCCCAGGTGGCCCGGTCCAGTGAAGGGGCTGACTTACACACACACTACACTTATACACTACACCTATACACTACACTTTCACACACCCATACTTAACTTGACCTCCTGACTCATGTGGGTGATTCACATGGATGGTCCTTAACCCCTAAGCCCTTGGCTAAGAGGGTTAGGAACAACATAGTGAATGCCTCAAATGGGTCCCTTCATGGCTCATATGGGCTTGATATGGCTTCATGGCTCAACCAAAATGACTTCTTTCCACTTACATCCACCCAATCTTCAATTTTCCAAATTTTCAATTTTCCAAATTTTCAATTTTCCAAATTTTCAATTTTCCAAATTTTCAATTTTTGACCCCCGGGACCCTACACCCGCTTAGCCTACCCAAAACCCCCGAAATTACCCAAATTTCTCAAAATTTTCAAATTATCCAAAATTCTCCAAAATCATTCCCAAACATTTCCACATCACTTAAATTGATCATCCATACCCAAAAATACCAAAAATTCCAAGAAAACCTCCCAATACCCTCCAAATACCCAAAATACCCCTCTTGACCTAAAAATCAAAAAATTCAGAAAATTCCTAGAAAATTCCAGAAAATCCCAAATATTCCCAATTTCATTTTGTCCAACTACACCATGGGCCAATTTTGTCAATTTACCCTACTTTTGTCAAAACCCCCAATATGACCTATTTTAACCCTAAGTGAACCCAATGTCAAACCAAACCTACCCAATTGACCCAAATTCTGGTCTAATTCAGTTCTAAACTTCAATTCAACATTCCCAACACCAATCTAGACCAAATTCAAGTCCAATTTGATTGATATTTGGATCCAATTTCACTTTTGGCCTTAAAGCCCAATTTGGACCCATGACCCAAACCTAACCCAAACTCACCCAATTCAATTCCAATTAACCCCAAATCTTTTCTAAATCTTCCTTAACATTCCCACAAACAAAACACTAACATGATTTGCCCAAAATTTAGACCCAAACCCCACTCAAACTCAACCCAAAGTTAAAAGGCCCAATTTTGACCTAAACCCAAACCTAACCCAAATGAGCCCAAACCCCAAAATCAAAGCCCAACCAAAGTCAAAACCTCTTTGAAACACTCCCATAAACATTTCTCAACATTGATTTTACATCAATTTCAACTCTAGCCCAACATTAGCCCAAGTTAGCCCAATTTGACCTACATAGGCCCACTTACCAAATAAATCCAAATTCAAACCAATTCAACCCCAAATCACACTAAATTGACTCCAAGCCCTTCACAAAACATCTCTAAACCAATTATGACATTTATTTGACAAAGTTCTTCACAAAATCTTTACCCAAATGCCCATCCTAAAATCAAAAAGCCCATTCCCCTTAAACTTTCCTAAAAGCCCACTTCACCACATTCAAAAGCCCAAATCCATCCAAAGCCCACATGGCATTTCCCTCATCATCCATTTAATCAAAATCACCCCTAAGTTTCAAAATCATCAATTAAACCATTCCAAATCAAGCTTCATGCAAATTTTCACCAAAATATCCAAAATTCTTAAAACCCATTTCCATGAAATTGACTCAACTTTCCCCAAGCCAAAGACAAGCCATGCAAGCCATGGACAAGCCACATGAAGCCATGGAAGGCTTGACATGTGACCATGCCATTAATGGTAAAAGGAGGGGCCCCTTTCCTAATCTTTCATTAAGCATTTTTTACCTTAAGCATGTCACACACTAAACCATGTTTAGCCACCTCATCATGGATAGAGCCACACCACTCTCCCTTGGTCGACCCAACCGATCCTCTCAGCCCAAAATCAGAGCCATGGGGAGGTGCACCCAACCCAAACCAATGGGTCGACCAAATCAAGGCCAAAATGACCCCCTCCCCATTCCATTTTAATTCAAAGCCTTCACACATGGAAATTGCCAATCGATTGCACAAACCTCCAGCCCCGACCCACTCGGACCCGAGGGTGACCCATGCCTCGCCGGCCGCCCACCCGGATCGCCGGAAAACACCATGGCCGAGACCTCGGGAGGAGCCAAAGTTTAGAATTCCCACTCGCCGAGCCGCCCCATGCCAAATGGTCACTATGGTTGTTCTTCTCCTCACCAGAGCAGCCGATCCCATGCCTCAACTCCCCCTGGAAGGCTCTCCAGCCTCTCCTATTTAAACCTCTCACCCTCACGGCCATGGAGGAGAGTTACACAAACCTTGCCGAAACTCTGCCAAAATTGTTCCAAACCCTTCTCCACCCTTAGAGCGAGTTGAGCCCCAGGTGTCAATTCGCCTCTAATCCCCACCGATAAAATCCAATTTCCTAACCGAAATTCCACCCAAAACTAGGACACTTCTCCACAGAGTGAGCCAATTCCCAAATTGATTGGTTCTACACCTTCACCGGACCAGGGAAGGTGTCCACCAACAAAAGCCCCATCTCCAGAGCCACCCGGGCTTGCTCCAGACCTCCAAGCTTTGTGATCGGGCTTGGTCGAAATCACATCTGGACAATTCACTGCACCGGGAGACTTCATCCGGAGCTTGCCGGGATCCAATCGAAGGTGCAACAACTCTCGGATCGAAGCCACACTTCTCCGAGTAAAGGTATGAACTAATTCTTCATCCCGAGCTTCGGAGATTCTCCATTTCAAATGCCTTAATTTCAATGCATGATAACCATATAGATGTGTTCGTCTCTTCAAGACGAATCCATAGAAGCATAAGAACATGAAAATCCATTGAGTATCGAGTGAGATCTTAGGGATTTAGTGTGGACGGCTCTCGGGCGAGGACGCTCGGGGACGATGAACGGATGTCGTCCATTCAATACACGCGCGGACGACGGCTTAGATGGCGTCGGACCGAGAGACGGTACGAGAACCGCGGGGCCCGGCCGCCGACTCGAGTGGCGGCGTCGAATGGGAGCGCGACACGCGGCGTTTCGGAGATGCCGAGGATGAGTTGGCGCCTCGTGGATAAATAGAAAATTAGGGTATTTTTTGATTTATTTAATTCCCTAAACTTCAAAAATTCATAACTCTGTAGAAAAATCAAAAAAATAAAATAAAAATACCCTCTTGCTCGAGTGAACGAGAGGAGAATAATGTGGAAAAGAAATCATTTAATTTCATCAAGTATTTTATTTTTTATAATTTATTTACTCTCTCGCATATTTTTAATTCTCCATGCATGTATACAATTCACCATGGCATGAGACCATAGGGCTTTTGAAGCCTCCGAATTTGGGAACATTCCCCGAATTTTCCAAAGTCGGAGGCCATCCCTATAAAAAGTTATTGATTTTTCAAATTCATGTTGCTGTTTTGAGAATTTTAATTCCAATAAATAGCATGTTGTGAAATAGATTCTAGGAAAATTTGGTGATGTTTCTTATGACCAGAGAACCCTAGGAAAAATAAGTTTTGAGTTAGTTCATTTAAAACAACTCTAATTGGCTTAAACACCCAAAATAGGTCTCTAATTAATTAGAGTTAACCATGCATCAAATTGACTTGAAATCAATTCTCCACTGACCTTTAGGATCAGAGGAACCCACCATAAAAATTTGAAGTCAATTGGACTTGGTTAACCCCACTAATTGGGTTGATTAAGCCATCTAGCCATTTTAAACTTTAAAAATTCATAACTTTTAAAATACCTTTCAAAAATTCACCAAATTGGTTTTGGAGCCTCTCTGATATCAGGGGAACCTAAGAAAATTAAAATTTCAATTTTCTAAAAAAGTTGATTTTTAATAATATTTTAATATTTTTAATAATTAAAAAATAATAAAAATCAAAAAAATAATAAAATTCACCAAAATGTCACATTTTGAATTTTAATCACATAGGAACAAATCCCACATTTTTCTTAGGTCTATTTAGTGAGATATTAAATTTTAAAGCTTTAATGTAATTTTAAAATTAAAAAAATGTATTTTCTAGCATTTTCACTAAAATAATTATAATAAATCATAGAAAAATCAGAAAATTGCAAAATTTGCTTCTCTGATTTCCTTGATATCAGAGAGATTTTTGAAAAATATAAAATTCATTTTTCAACATTTATTTTATTTTTAAATTAATTAACACTCCAAAATTTAAAATAATTATAATAAAAATAATATAATTCAAAAAATCACCAAAATTGGTCAAAGTGATCCTCTGGTCATTAGGAATGTCCCCTAATTTTCTTAAGGACAGAAACTTTCCCTTGGTCATGTTATTAAATTTTCCTTGAAAATCTCTATTTTCTACCAAAAATAATTATATAAATAAATTAAATGCAGAAAAATCACATTTTCTCCTCTCATGTCTTTATTGACATATGAGTGAAGTTACATAAAAATTTCAAGTTCATTTGAGTTCAATTTAGTGAGTTATGAAATTATTAAGCTTAAAGGGTAAAGTGGTAATTAAAATTTTTAATCCTTAATTAAACTTTAGGTTTAATAAAAAATTAACAAGTAAAATATTTGATCCTAATCTGATTTGGATGATTGAAATTTAAATAATTAAAGGGTAGAAACCCATTAAACAATTTTAAAATGATTAAACTTTAATTAAATAATGGATTAAATTTGGGAGAATAATAAAATTGGAATTATTAAAATGGGGATACTATTAGGAAGAAATTTATTCTTTAATTTAAAAATCCCTAAATTAATTATCTCATTAATATTCAATTCTTAATTAAAATGATAACTCAAATTCAAAATATTAAAAGACTTAATCATTAAACTAAAATTAAATTATTAAACTCTTTTAAAAACTTCAATTAAATTAAATTAAAAAAAAATAAAATTAAATTTAAAATTAAATTAAATTAAGTAAATTAAATTGGATTAAGTTAAATTAAATTAAATTAAAATTAAAAGTTGAATTAAATTAAATTAAATTAAATTAAAATAAACAAATTAAATTAAATTAAATTAATTAAATTAAATTAAATTAAATCAAATTAAATCAAATTAAATTAAATTAAATAATTAAATTAAATTAAATCAAATTAAATTAAATTAAATAATTAAATTAAATTAAATCAAGTTAAATTAAATTAAATAATTAAATTAAATTAAATTAAATTAAATCAAATTAAATTAAATTAAATCAAATTAAATTAAAACTAAATCAAATCAAATTAATTAATGTAACATCAAATCAAATTAAATTGAATTAAATTGAATTAAATTAAATTAAAACTCAATTAAATTAAATTAAATTAAATTAAATATAACATCACCTAAAACAGAAGAAATTAAATATAAAGCAACTTGAACACTATTCCAAATTTAAACTCATTAATTGAAGTTAAACTAAATCACAAACCATCTGAACACCAATTTACCCTCAAATGCTTTGGTCATCATAACCCCTAAATAGAACATTAAATGAAATGTTACTTCACTCATAGGATATTCAAATGTCCTAGTTCACTGAACAAGCTAACAAAACTTAAATTCCCGGACGATTAATTCATTTGTATAATTAAATTCATTTGGACTTAAAACAATCCTAGAAAATATTGAAAAGATGTTTAAGATTTGTCTTAAGCACTTCCTCGATATGATAGGACATTTATAAGAACAATTGGATTTAACTGTTCTTTGATGAAGAAAATCGTCCTCAAACCAAAACACAAGGAACCTAGACGTCATAGGAAATGACTAGTTATAGGATTAGGAATTTGGTAGAAAACCATAACCCTTACCTTAGCTTTACCTAGGAACTTGCTTAAATGTTCTAATTGTGTTTTAAGTGCAGCTTGGGATGACGGGAAGACCCTCCAGGTACGCTTTTATTTTATTGCAATTTACTTTCTTGCAATTTACATTATTGCAATTTATTTAACTGCATTGCACTTACTTTTCTTGCATGATAAACAACTATTGCATGAAAACTCACACCTTTAGGATAGCCCCTAAAACTGAAACCAAAACTAAGTTAAAAGTCATTGCAAGATAAAATTCACCGCCACAACATTTCAAAATATAAAACAACTCAAAATTTAATCACAAACAGTAACACAAAACTACAATTACAACTAAATTAAAACGTCCTCGTTGGATGATCGGGAATACCTCGGATGATGTAACCTACGTGTTGCTAACGGGATTTCCCACGGTCTAAATGAAAGTGTGGAACTCATTCAGTTGAGTTTAGCAAATTCATCCGGACTAAGTGAATCCGATAAAAATAATGATGCCGGAAGGATGGAACCGTGGGATCTTAACCGGTGTCGTTATAATCAACTTTAAGATTTGTTTTAATTAAAACATAAAAAACACTTGGAAATCAAGATTTTCTTTAAACCAAAACACTTTTCTCATCCCCTGATTTATGACTTCTAAAACTAAACCTCTGCAACAACATGGAGCTCGGAGCACGGTGGGCAGCACGGCCATCGTCGTCGCGAAACTCGAATCCACATCGGCAAAACTTTCCTAGAACTAAACAACAAAGCCATAGGACTTCGAGGTAGTTTGCCTAGTGCAACATAAATCCTCAACTCTTCGTTAGGCTTTTGCATTGCAAATTAAGCCCTAACCAGTCTTAGGATTCCGAGGTAGTCGTCCGATACGATAATAAACCCTCACATCTTCGAGGCTATTTGTATGATTCTATCATATAAATATAAGTCCTAATTAATTAAAATTGGCAAAATCAAAACATTTAAATAAATATTAGGACTTTCCTAAATCCAAGCCAAACAATAGGATAGTCGGGAAATTACCGAAGTTCGCTTCGAATCTGTGATTTCTCCTACTTTTCTTCCTTTGGATTCCCAAAACAAAATGTTCCAAATTTGATCCATTCCCTATTGAAATTCTAAAATTCAATACCTTGAAAACTTAAACTTTGAAATCCTTGAGAGCAGAATTATTGATTATTATCGAGAGTTTTCTTAGGTAATTCTCATCACTTAAGATGTAATTAACTATAGGGGCTTGCCCTTATAGGGAATTTTAAAGAACCCGAGTAATATAAACCCCGTTTAATGTTTTCATAATAAGCGAGGGAATTTTGTCGGCTTATAAAATTGGTTCGCGGACCAAACGGATGTCACAAATCTTCTAGTTTATTTAATCGAGCCCCACCGTCATGCGGTGTGTCTATCCTTAGGGATAGATACACGGTTTGTGGTGCGGTGCTCGTTTATATAAACTATTTGGGATGTGAGATCGGTTTAATCTCATATCTTAAAACCTTCAAATTTAAAATTATTTTCAAAACCAAATACTACTTTTCAAATTATTTATTTTAATTAAATTAAAAATTCGCCGACAGCTTCTGTTAGGCGACCCCCCCTTTAAAATAACACACAACCTAAAAATATGCCGACAGATTTCTGGCGACTCCGCTGGGGAAAATTCCTCTCTCCATTATAATCAGATGATTCTGCTTTCAAAAAATCGGAAGTGTATCCATGTCCCTTGTGGATCAAACTACCCTTCTTTCCGTTGGAATACTATGTTCATTTCTACCTTGGACAAGTATAGCCAACATTCTCGGATTTAGGAGCCACTGTTTAGACACCCCTAAACGGAGAGGTTCCGAGATCCTTTTACCTCATTTTTGAGGTGGGGTGGACCCCCAATAGGTGTTAGATTATGAGTAATCCTTCGAGTCGAGAAGTCTTGCTTAAGACTTTCTTTTCCTTTCCAACTCCGAATCTGATTCCTTACCTTCTCTACACCTTTGAACATTCCGTTCTAAATAAACAAACCCTCTAATAAGTAACTCTTTTAACAAATGATTCCCTCTTATAAATACACGAACAAGAATGAGTTCGGACTCTTTTCAATTCTTTCTTTTTGTCCTAAAGAAAAGAAGCATAACTTGGGACTGACAACCGAATCTACCCCGCGAAATGGAAGCCCCGAAACCGATTTTCTCCTTCACCAACGGACTGGACTTCGCCGTCTATAAGGATGAGCTGCCCGACAATGGGATCATCCGATTTGGACGAGGATTTGAAAACACGAACGTCAAGGTCACCGACGTCTCCCTCTTTGCACCGACGAACAAGGTATCCGAAGCCGAGGAACCGTCGCTCGAGTTCAACCTTAGGTCGACCAAGAGTTTCCTCCCTTGCAAAGGATCCCGACTAGGAGGAGTACTGCCGTCCGCAGGAGGACTGTTCTTACTACCCCCACTGGTCTAGTTGTTTCTGCACCTACCCCAACTTCTGCCAAATCAAAGGGGAAAGAAATCCGTAACTATGGTAAACTCGTTACCGTGGAGGGTACGGATCTTCTCGTAAGACCTTCGTTTTCGAAATCGGGTCCATTTCAAAGATTCCATCACCGACAAGGACCCAAAGAAGAAACGAAGTAGAAGGATCGCCGGAGAAGCCGTAGCCGCCGAGATTTCTTTCCTGGAGGAAATTCCGAACCGCCGAATATACACCGCTACCGAATATACACCGCCGCTCGACTACATACCACTTTTGGGAGGAAGCGGGTTCCATCCCTCTCCGCCGCAGAGGATGAGGAGAATGTTCGCAAGATCGTCGCCACATTACCTCGACCCGCATACTACAACGATAGCCGCAAGAAAAGAACTAGAACTACGCCGTTTGCTCGACCGCAAACTTTGGTAGAAAAGTTAGCAAGGAAGGAAACTCGCCCGTATCGGAGATTCTACGAAGGGTAGGGCGGGTGCCGGCCAAATCCCGTCTTGGGCCCCGAGTAGAGCCCGCCGTCATGACGAAAAGCCAAGCAAGAGAATGAAGGCTAGGCCGCCCGTCGTAGTCTCGTGATTACGGATTAGGGAGGATACCACCTTCCAAAGCATTTGGTCGACGGACCATCCGGTCCTGGACCTTCGCCGCTAGAAGGATGGTATGGCGTCCCACCACGGGCGACTAAGATCGAAACGACAGCCCGAGAAAGAAAGTCTCGCCGTGAGGCCGGAATCCGAAGAAAGTGCTACTCGCGATAAAGGGGACTCGTGAAAAAGGGACCCGGCAGCTATCGCATGACTACCGCAAAGACACACGTAAAGCTCCGCTAGAAGATGCCATGGAAAAGTTGAGAACCGATATCCGACGATTGGCAAAAGAAAGAGAAGAAAAGTTCGGAGATGAGATCGATTCATCGGAGTTCATGGACGACGAATATGCGGAAATCAATATGGTCGAGACACGAGTTTCATCGCCTTCGCAAGGTGCTCCCGCAGCCCGCAGAAGAGAGGAGCCGGAACCGATGAGAAGACAGCTTCGTGAAAAGGACGACACGATCGCTCAAATGGCGAAAAGGATGGAAGAGATGGCCGTAGCTCCGGCCACTCTCCGCAGTCAAGTACAACCACATGTAGAGACACCCCCGGAGGTCATTAACATTGTAGACGGAGGAAAGGAGATTACATCCGTCAATGGGGATGACCAAATGAAAAGGATACAACACAAAGTATGATCCCCGAAAAGGATATCAAGAACTTGGTAGAACAAGCAAGTGCGAGAAGCCTTAGCACAATCGAAGAATGGGACATCCATTCGGAAGGGTAGACCTTACCCGAAGAATTCGACGATGTCCAATACCCGAAAGGCTTCGTACCACCTCTCGTTCAAGACCTTCGACGGAACCGGAACCCCCGACAAGCATGTTGCACACTTTCGTGCCAGTTGTTGCAATGCCGGCGGGAACGATGCGTTACTCTTCCGATAGTTCGTTAGCAGTCTGTCAGGAATCGCCTTCGACTGGTATGCAGAATTACCCAATGGCTCGGTGAAGACGTTCTCAGAACTAGAGAACCTCTTCATCAAGCGATTCGTCGGAGCTCAGCACCACATCACTATAGGTGATTTAGTGGTAGAGAAACAAAGGCCGAATGAAACTTTGGTGGATTACATACTTCGATGGAGGAACTTAAGCATGAAGTGTGAACCACAACTGCAAGAACAACATGCGATCGGCATCTTGCTTAAAAGCATTCACGGCCCGATAGCACTTCTCCTCAAAGGATTCACTATTAAGACTTTCGAGAAGTTGTTAAGCAAGGCCGGAAGCTTGCAAGAAGAGGCGAAGCAATTAAGTTTTACCGACAAGACGGACAAGCAGAAGCCGGTGAAGACCTTCGAAAAGAAATCCGGGATCATTGCAACGAGCTGATAAAGGCAAGCAACCGATGCAAATACCACCGTAACGGCCGCAAAGAACCACAAATGAATCACCAAGAACCCCGATCCAGCTATCGATCGTCTCCACAAGTATGAACAACCGCCTCGTCCGCAACGTACATTAAGGGAGCTTCTGAGCAGAGAATATCCGTTCAAGAATGAAGCAGTGCCGAAAATATTCCGTAGTCTGATGAAGACTCCAGATTTCCAGCTGCCAGAGCCTAAAAGACCAGAGGAAGTCAACAAGAAAGGCGATCCCAACTTTTGCCCCTACCACCAGATGCTTGGGCACAAGATAGAAGATTGCATTACCTTTAAAAGTTGGCTCAACGACAACCTTCGGAAAGGAAATATAACTATCCCGAAGGAGTACATGAAGGAACCCCGAAAGGAGGTTCCGTCAATGTTATCTCAACCGATCCCGTCATTCCGATAGATCCCTATGCAACCGACGATGGATGGACTACCGCCCGAACGAGGTCTTCGAAGAAGATTTTAGACAACGATCCGGACCGCTTCGGTGCGAGCTTCAATTCGTAGTTCGAGACCCGTTAAGCCGGTACTATCACTTGCGATAAAAGAACCACCTCGACGAGAGACGATCGAAGAAAAGAAGAAAATTGACGAAGAAGAGGGGACCGAGACTCCTAAGGCTGGACTAGGGGCCGCTTATCCTAGGATAGTTGTTTCCGATTCGGGGAGAAATCCCTCGAACCTCTCGATTTTGTATGATTATCCGCTCACTTCGGTGGGATCATATAATGATAAGGGTGATGGCGTTGGCTACGTTTTGATCGTTTCTAACGATTACGTAACTAGCGACAATCCGGACATCGACTTCGATACCAACAGCAATTCTCAAATCATACACGATCTCGACGAGCAAAATAACGAAGAAGACATCCATCAAGGAGGCTACGAGAGTTCAACAAACAACGGATCTATCTTTGAGTTTCGAGGAGCTCCAGTTACGATAGAGTTAGAGCCTTCAGATTCTGAAGATAAACCGGAAGAGCCTGTCATTCCGATTCAGGAGAAGACACCGACAAGTTCAACACTAGATTCAGAAGAAATTACAGAAGTCAACTTGAGAAGTGGAAAAGTTTTACCTCCAAGAGTGGGTCCAAAAGACAAAGGAAAGCAGGTGGTTGTTCAAGAAGAACCAACCCCAACAAAAGAAATACCCATTCGAGAAGAAGCTGAGACGCATGAGAACAAAGTGGACTACAACGTGCTAGCCCATCTTAGGAAACTACCGACCAAACCGAGCATTTACGATGCTCTCATCTTATCAAAGGAGATGAGAGAAGCTCGATCAAGGCCTTACTTGATCCGTAAATTTGCTTAGCTCAAATGGCCGGAGATTCCTTAGATGAGGTTTGCTCGTTAAAGGAACAACGAGGCGTTACCTTCACGGACAATGACCTACTACTCGGGACGGCAGATCACAACCGACCATTATACATTTCGGCTATAATCGGGAAGTTTACACTCTCCGCAGTATTGGTGGATCCGGGAGCATCAATCAATATAATGAGTCTTCGAACACTAAGCATACTTGGAAATTGATGCTTGCGAGCTCGAAGCGTACAAAATGTTATTAAGAGGATTCAACCGTAAAGGAGAAAGAGCCCTCGGGTCAATAATGCTACTAATGAAGACCAGTGACTTAGCAAAGACAACCGCGAAATTTCACATAATTGATTCAGAAACGTCGTTCAACGCTCTGCTGGGCCGACCATGGATACATGAAAACAGGATGGTACCATCATCTCTGCATCAGTGCATCAAATACTACGATGGAGGGGAACAAGGCATCAAAGGTGACTTGCAACCATTCTCCGTACATGAGATTGGAATCCATGAAGATGCAACTTATTATGCACCGCCAAAGAAAACAATCTTCTCCGGAGATACCGTAACAAATGAAGCAAAGAAAGTTCGGGACAACGAAGAACTCGAAGTTCTAGTCCAACAATCACTCACCACTCCCTTCCGGCGAGATTGTGAAGGTTTCTCCACAACTCGCATCCGAGGTCGAGGCCGGGGACGAGGCCGTGGTAGAGATGTTAGGACGATTGGACGAGGAAACCAGCCATCAATGTTGATCTGGGAAGATAGCTTCGAAGAAGAAAAGAAGTCAAACAAGAAGCAGCGACAATAAGTCAGAAGAAGCCGCAATTCAAGATCTCTCTCGAAGATGAGAAGAACGAAGAATACAAATCAATGTACAAGAAGATTAATCACTACGTACATACTATGACCCTAACCTCAATCCATTCTAACAAGATCGAGGGTATGGTGGTCAAAGAGGTACGTAACGATGGTGCAAGGCCAATCAAATTCTACCGTGGTGCTTCTACCTCCAAAATCGAAAATAATGTACAATTCGAAGATGTCACTTCATCGAATTAATGGAATTACCTTTGAGTGGTACTCTCCTCGTGTTCAAAATTTAATTTAACGTGGTTTCTTACCTCGACAATGGACAAAAGGCCAATCACAACATTTTGAAAAATTATGGAATAACTCCGGTCGTCCTCCCAATTCAAAGTATGGTCTCGGATTCGGCATAGTAGGTCGGCCGACGATACCGGATTTTGCTTGGTTGTCACTGCGAGTCCAATGAAAACCGCATGGAAACTACGGACGAACTCGAAGATTTACAAATCGAGACGCTCCACCGTAATTCGAAGAAGAAATCAAATCTACAATAGATGAGTTAACGGAAGTTAACTTAGGTAATAAGAAAGAGCCTAGACCTACCTTTGTTAGCTCCTTACTCAACAAAGAAGACTCCGAAGAAATAATCAAATTATTAATGGAATTTAAGGACTCGTTTTGCTTGGAACTACGATGAAATGCCGGGATTGGCTCCGGAGGTTGCAGTTCATAAGCTAGGAGTGGATCCTACTTCGTTCCGACGGACAAGGTCCCGGAAGAATGCGTCTAGAAATCGAACAACAAGTCATAGCCGAAGTTAAAAAGCTAATAGACGCTAAATTTGTCCGTGAAGAACAATACCCGACTTGGTTAGCCAATGTGGTGCCACGTAAAGAAGAATGGTCGGATCGAATTTGTGTAGACTTCGGAGATTTAAACAAGGCATGTCCAAAGGATGAATTCCCTCTACCGATCCTGAATTAATGATCGACATTGCTTCAACACATGAAATATTCTCGTTCATGGATGGATCTTCAGGATACAACCAGATAAAAATGGCTCCAGAAGATGAAAAGCTTACAGCATTCAGAACGCCGATTGGAGTATTTTGCTACACAGTGATGCCATTCGGACTGAAGAACACAGGAGCAACCTACCAGAGAGCGATGACAAGAATTTTTGATGATCTCATCCACAACCAAGTCGAATGCTACGTGGACGATGTGGTCATCAAAAGCAAAGTAAAGGAAAACCACCTGTATGATTTGAGAATTGTTTTCAAACGATTAAGACAATTTAACCTTAAGATGAATCCCTTAAAATGCGCCTTCGGTGTTACCTCCGGGAAATTCTTAGGATTCGTTGTCCGACATCGTGGAATTGAAATCGACCCGGAAAAGATTAAAGCTATCTTAGAAATGCCGCCTCCCAAAACCTTAAAACAACTACGATCTTTTCAAGGGAAGCCGGCATATCTTCGACGTTTTATCTCAAACTCGTCGGTAGGTGTCAGCCTTTCTCAGCACTAGTTAAAAAGGACGCCAAATTTATTTCGGGAAGAGAAATGCCGAAGGCCTTCGAGGACATTAAACAATATTTAATGACACCTCCCGTCTTAGCAACCCTGGCCTCGAGTAGACACTGATACTTTACACCGCGGCTCTGAGACGACTCTCTCGGAGCCCCGTTAGCCTGTGTCAATGATGAGGGTAAAGAAAATGCTCTTTACTACTTAAGCCGTCGTTTACTTCCGACGGAAGTAAGGTATCCCGCAATTGAAAAGCATTGTTCGGCCTCGATCTTCGCCGCTTAAAAGCTCGAGCACTACATGCTTTCTCATAAGGTCAACCCGATCTCGAAGTTTAATCCATTGCAATACTTGATGACTCGTCCAACACTTTCCGGCACACTTGCCAGATGGTCAATGATATTATTGCAATTCGATATAACTTTCGTGCCTCTGCATGCCGTAAAGGGACAAGTCTTAGCAGACTTCCTCGCAGCGCACCCTTTGCCGGCAGAATCTCCTCTCAATGACGATTTACCAGATGAACAAATAATGAACCTAGAAGACCTTGATGATCGACGTTGGGAATTATATTTCGACGGAGCATCTTCAAGACACAAAGACGAAGAATCGCAAGTGATAAGTGCCCGTGAAGCGGCAGAATCGGCTAATCTTTATAACACCGGAGCTGGGGATGTTAAGATACTCCTACCACTTGACGGAACCGTGTACAAACAATGAAGCAGAATACGAAGCCCTCATAACGAGATCGGAATTAGCTATTCAAATGGGGATAACAGACATCAACATCTACGGGGATTCGCAGTTAATCATTCAACAGATCGCCGAACAGTACATAATTTTAAAGCCAAGACTCGAACAATACTTCAAGTATGCCATACAGCTGTTGGAACAGATTCCAAATGTAACGATCTACAAAATTCCCAGAAAAGAAAATGCGTTAGCTGATGCTTTAGCCCGTCTTGCAAAAGAATTTGCCTGTTTACAAGATGAATCAAGAGAGGTGTCGGCTCATGGACGTCGAGTCCTATCACGAGCTCGACATCGACACAATACACAAATCGAAAAAGAAAAAGAATCAGTCAGCAAGAAGTGACGTAAAAACACGTAAGATCAGGCGACGACCATTGATAGATTACTCGCAAACAGAAAGCTACCGGACGATAGGTCGCTAACCCATCGATCAAGAAATGAACTCGTCTTACGCGTTAATAAATAACACATCGTACGTAAGGTCTTTTCGATCAAATGTGGCTAAGGTGCCTAAGCGGGTCCGAGGCCCGTGAAATTGTTAAGGAAGTCCATTCGAGACTCCGTGGCGCTCACCAGCCGGGTCCAAAGATGAAAATGAAAATTAAAAGACTAGGGTACTACCGGCCCTCGATGATGACCGACCGCATGAAAATCGCCAAGAGCCGTCATCAATGCCAAGTGCACGGAGTGGTTCTACACCAACCTCCAAATGTGCTACATCCGACAATCGCGTCGCGGCCATTCGAATGTCGGGGTACGGATATAGTGGGTCCGATAGAACCACCATCTTCAAAAGGACATCGCTTCATTCTTGCGGCTACGGATTACTTTTCCAAGGCGCGAGGCGAGCTCCACTTAGAGAAGTGAAAGCACACCACGTGCTACGCTTTTCAAGAACGAAGTTGTCTACCGTTTCGGAGTGCCGCGCAATTATCTCGGATAATGGGCCGCATTCGAAGCACGCAAATTAACAATTTTGTCGGGAGACACGGAATCGACCGGCGATACTCAACAATTTACTACCCAAGAGCAAACGGCCTCGCCGAGGCTTTTAATAAAACTCTCGTTCAAATCTTAAAGAAAACCTTGGACGATAATAAGAGAAATTGGCACGAGAAATTGTTAGAAGCCTTATGGGCCTACCGGACAACCTTCGTAACTCCTACTCAAGCTACACCTTACGCTCCGGTGTATGGGTCCTAGGCAGGTGTTACCTTTAGAGGTTCAGCTTTCCTTCACGCGTAATTGCAGCTTGCAAACAAGATCACGATAGAAGAAAATGCCAAATTACGACTCGAAAAATTAGAAAGCTTGGAAGGGAAAAGACTTGCAGCGCAACAGAATTTAGAACTATACCAAGCTAAGATGGTTCAAGCCCATGACAAATTGGTCCGCCCAAGAACCTTCAAAGTTGGTGACTTAGTTCTCGTTCTCAAGAGACATATCCTTGCACATCGCAAGATAGGAGGAAAATTTGAGCCCACTTGGGAAGGACCGTTTGTGGTCGAAGCAAGTATACTCGGGAGGTTCCTACCGACTAGTGAATTGCCGGGGTGAACGACATATGCTTCCGATCAACGGACGATACTTGAAAAAGTATTACGCTACTCGTTGTTTCGAAGGAATGAATTCTTCATCCCTAAGAAACACGGGCAAAGTAATTACTTATGATCGGGTCCGAACCCAAAAAATAATAAAATGTGCTAAAATAAATAAAATCGTGATAATAAAGTTTTCCTTGTTTTCTTTTCCAAATCAAAATCTCTTCCCCGATCTTATCCCATTTCACTCTCGTTAAATTCGAAAATACAAAAAAATATAAAATAAAAAAACTGTCTTTAATAAACATTTTCTTAATGTTCTTGTTCTTAAGTACAGCCCTCGATCCTTTTCCTCGTCTTTTCGCAGGGAAATGTCGAACGGGCGGTTGGTCCCGAACTTTAAGAATGGCGTAAGCCTTGCACTCGATGAAAAGAGGGTGAAAGATGGAGCGATAATCGAGATTGACTCGGATTTCGCACCATCGAGCCTACAAGACGAGGAAAGTGACCGGGTCCCAGTTAACCGAGAAGAACTACCCGGGCAGACAGTGATGAAAGTGGGTGGCCCAAGCCACCAATCCAACAATAAGAAAAGAAAGGCAAATGCTGAAGAAGATAAGAAAATGAAGTCTGTAGTGGCTACAACAGAGGGCAGGCTTGTCAGCGCCGTGCCCACAGAGATTCAAGAAGTGCGGAGAGCTACTCTCACAGCCACGCAACGAAGAAATAAGAATTGTCGTATCCGTAAGATGTTAACAAAACTAGCTGCGGACCAGCGCGACGAGACAGTTGATAATGCCAGTACATACACTTCAAGGACACCGGTTCACCAGGAACCTGAAGAAAGGAGACCAGCTCCTAGGATAACGAAAAGAACTGTGGAAATCTTCGAAGATCGAAGAAAGAAGGCTACCACGCCACCGGATAGAACCACCAATAATGCATGACCTTGTTGCGAAGCAACCCTGGGGATGTCCCGACGTGCATCATCCCCGAGGAGCCGAGGTATGCAGGAGAACGTGAAGGGATTGAACCATATATCCCACAATATGTCACAAGGCCTCGCCATCCGCAGATCATTCCGAATACGAGCCGGAGAGAATGCAAAATGTTGAAAAGAAAACCTTTGAATACTTCGAGAGAATTAAAGGAAGAAGAATCAACATACTAGAGGGCCTCGAGCTACATACCGACGTATTCTCAGAATATGAACAACAGCAAATCGTGGATTGTATCCGGATTTGAAAAGAATGGGCCGAGTAGGCCGCCTAAGGGAGAATACCTACTCGTAACCCCGGAGATGGATGCCGGGGAAGGGAAGAATCACAATACAATGCGGATGCCGCTACAACTTTGCTCGAAGACAGGAAGGGAAACCCACCGGAATACTCCGTCATGGGCAAGTAGATCCGATGCCATTAGTCATCAAGAGAATGGTAAAAAGATTGATAACATGGAGGGTACCGCCGCAGATTGCATACCCAATAGCCGCATTATCAACATCTACAAACAAGGTGACCGCATACCCCCACATATAGATCACCACGACTTCGTCGGACCTTTCGCACGATCTCTTTCCCGAACGAGTGTAACATCATGTTCGGATCCGACCTCCGGATAGCGAGCCCGGGTGAGTTCCGAGGGCCAGTAAAGATACCTTTACCGGTAGGTTCCGTCATGATACCGAAGGGCAACGGAGCGGATATCGCTAAGCATTGCATACCGAGAGTGCCGATGAAGCGGATCTCGGCTACTTTCGGGAGAATGGACGACGACGAAGACACCTTACCATTTCCAACCGTACCCGGAGCAAGAGAACCTCCGGCCTTACGAGCTGTGAGT
This sequence comes from Papilionanthe hookeriana x Papilionanthe teres, assembly GCA_022702705.1. Lineage (NCBI taxonomy): Eukaryota > Viridiplantae > Streptophyta > Magnoliopsida > Asparagales > Orchidaceae > Papilionanthe > Papilionanthe hookeriana x Papilionanthe teres. Next base: position 181,020,083 of record CM040422.1, read on the forward strand.
TACATGGGAGATATCACACCTCCAACGTACATCCAGCCGGCATCCTCGCCAAGGATGGCTTGGAAGGTGATGTTATTAACCATGTACCCCACTATTCAGACATGGATTTTTTACAGATGCTTCTTTGGATGGATCGACAAAGATCATACACAGTCCGTTTTGAGTCTACATGGATTGTATGAGATGTATTCCGCATCGAGTCGTATGATGTATTTTCAACATGATTGGAATGAAAGTGACCATGTCACATTTTTGGCCTTCACCTCTTTTGTGCAAATTGATTGGGAAACGCCATTAAAGTTAAATGAACTTCGAACAAAGAACGGAAAAGAAAAAAAAAAGAATAAAAGAAAACTTTCTTTAAAAATCTAAAAATGACGAACACCAAATTCACGTGAACATTAAATGAACGATAAAATAAAATTTGAATCATTAAAAGATAAACGAAATCAACATAAATGTTAAATCAAATCACAAATCAAATTTTCAATCAAATTCCAAATCCACTCCCGATCAAGTTTCAAATTTGATCTTCCAAATTTCAAATCAAATCCTAAATCAAATTTCAATCGAGTTCAAACTCATCCTTCCAAATCTCAAATTCAATCTTTCCAGATTTCAAGTCTCAATCAAGTTCAAATTCAATTTCTTCCAGATCTCAAATCAAATATCAATTACATCAAATTCAAACTTTTGGGTCGAGGATTTTACATCCAAGACTGCAATGCTTTAGGATTCTTTCCTATTGCACTGAAGTACATCAAATTCAACCTTTTGGGTCGAGGATTTTACATCCAAGACTCGCACCGCTTAGGATTCTTTCCTATTGCACCGAAATACATCAAATTCAAACTTTTGGGTCGAGGATTTTACATCCAAGACCGCATCGCTTTAGGATTCTTCCCTATTGCACCGAAATACATCAAATTCAAACTTTTGGGTCGAGGATTTTACATCCTAGATCGCACTCGCATTAGGATTCTTTCTTATTGCACTCGAAATACATCAAATTCAAACTTTTGGGTCGAGGATTTTACATCCAAGATCTGCACTCGTTTTAGGATTCTTCCCTATTGCACTAAAATACATCAAATTCAAACTTTTGGGTCGAGGATTTTACATCCAAGATCGCATCGCTAGGATTCTTCCCTATTGCACTGAAATACATCAAATTCAAACTTTTGGGTCGAGGATTTTACATCCAAGACCGCACCGCTTTAGGATTCTTCCCTATTGCACTCGAAATACATCAAATTCAAACTTTTGGGTCAAGGATTTTACATCCAAGACCGCACTCGCTTTAGGATTCTTCCCTATTGCACTCGAAATACATCAAATTCAAACTTTTGGGTCGAGGATTTTACATCCAAGACCGCACTCGCTTTAGGATTCTTCCCTATTGCACTGAAATACATCAAATTCAAACTTTTGGGTCGAGGATTTTACATCCAAGACTCGCATCGCTTTAGGATTCTTTCCCTATTGCACTCGAATTACATCAAATTCAAACTTTTGGGTCGAGGATTTTACATCCAAGACCGCATCGCTTTAGGATTCTTCCCTATTGCACTCGAAATACATCAAATTCAAACTTTTGGGTCGAGGATTTTACATCCAAGACCGCACTCGCTTTAGGATTCTTCCCTATCGCACCTGAAATACATCAAATTCAAACTTTTGGGTCGAGGATTTTACATCCGAGACTCGCACCGCTTTAGGATTCTTCCCTATGGCACCGAAATACATCAAATTCAAACTTTTGGGTCAAGGATTTTACATCCAAGACTGCACTTGCTTTAGGATTCTTCCCTATTGCACTCGAAATACATCAAATTCAAACTTTTGGGTCGAGGATTTTACATCCAAGACCGCATCGCTTTAGGATTCTTCCCTATTGCACTGAAATACATCAAATTCAAACTTTTGGGTCGAGGATTTTACATCCAAGACTGCACTGCTTTAGGATTCTTTTCCTATTGCACTGAAATACATCAAAATCAAACTCTTGAGGTTAAGGATTTTACATCCAATACCGCATTGCTCTGAGATCTCTCCTCACTGCAGTGATTTAATCTGATCAATTCAATTTTCTTTCGAGGTTGAAGATGTTACATCTACAACCTCAGAATTCCAATTTTCATTTCAAATCAAATCCTTCAAATTAAATTTGACAAATTTCAATCTAAATTGAAACTCCAAACTAAAATCTAAACTCACACATCAAAACTTCAATTGAAACAAAATAAAATCTAAATCGAAATTCCCCCAGGTCATGTAATTTGGGATTCACCTCCTTTTCCTTTCCCCAGCAGGAGTTTAGGAATCTCCGGTTTCGGAGATATACTTGCTACTCCCCAGACGAAAACTCCTCTATTTCATCCTAAGTTTGTCACTTGGATGTTTGTGTTGGTTTTGTTGATCGCTTCGGTCAACGCTAATACGCGCGGTGTGCTCCGTCGACTCACCACACCTATCGGGGGTCCATTTGTTGACCTCATTTTCGATGAGGTCTTCTCTTCTTCTCTTTAGTACTTCAGGATCTAGCCTTAGGCTTTTCCTTTCGACTATCTTAGAGGACTAGAATTGGGACCCACCTTTTAGAAATTCAAACCACTTCTTAACTCCCCGAAAACTCCACAAACTCGACCGTAGACCCCTAATCACCTAGAGGGTTGAAATCGGATGTGGAAGTTTAAAGGATGAGTTCCTATAGGACTCTTTGGCCACAGGACCGCCTCGGGTGGCCCGGTCTCAGTGAAGGGGCCGACTTACACACACACTACACTTATACACTACACCTACACACTACACTTTCACACACCCATACTTAACTCGACCCCCGACTCATGTGGGTGATTCACATGGATGGTCCTTAACCCCTAAGCCCTTGGCTAAGAGGGTTAGGAACAACATAGTGAATGCCTAAAATGGGTCCCTTCATGGCTCATATGGGCTTGACATGGCTTCATGGCTCAACCAAAATGACTTCTTTCCACTTACATCTACCCAATCTTCAATTTTCCAAATTTTCAATTTTTGACCCCCGGGACCCTACACCCGCTTAGCTTACCCAAAACCCCCGAAATTACCCAAATTTCTCAAAATTTCCAAATTATCCAAAATTCTCCAAAATCATTCCCAAACATTTCCACATCACTTAAATTGATCATCCATACCCAAAAATACCAAAAATTCCAAGAAAACCTCCCAATACCCAAAATACCCCTCTTGACCTAAAAATCCAAAAATTCAGAATATTCCAAGAAAATTCCAGAAAATCCCAAATATTCCAAATTTCATGTTGTCCAACTACACCATGGGCCAATTTTTTCAATTTACCCTACTTTTGTCAAAACCCCCAATTTGACCCATTTTAACCCTAAGTGAACCCAATGTCAAACCAAACCTACCCAATTGACCCAAATTCTGGTCCAATTCAGTTCTAAACTTCAATTCAACATTCCCAACACCAATCTAGACCAAATTAAAGTCCAATTTGATTGATATTTGGATCCAATTTCACTTTTGGCCTTAAAGCCCAATTTGGACCCATGACCCAAACCTAACCCAAACTCACCCAATTCAATTCCAATTAACCCCAAATCTTTTCTAAATCTTCCTTAGCATTCCCACAAACAAAACACTAACATGATTTGCCCAAAATTTAGACCCAAACCCCACTCAAACTCAACCCAAAGTTAAAAGGCCCAATTTTGACCTAAACCCAAACCTAACCCAAACTGAGCCCAAACCCCAAAATCAAAGCCCAACCAAAGTCAAAACCTCTTTGAAACACTCCCATAAACATTTCTCAACATTGATTTTACATCAATTTCAACTCTAGCCCAACATTAGCCCAAGTTAGCCCAATTTGACCTACATAGGCCCACTTACCAAATAAATCCAAATTCAAACCAATTCAACCCCAAATCACACTAAATTGACTCCAAGCCCTTCACAAAACATCTCTAAACCAATTATGACATTTATTTGACAATGTTCTTCACAAAATCTTTACCCAAATGCCCATCCTAAAATCAAAAAGCCCATTCCCCTTAAACTTTCCTAAAAGCCCACTTCACCACATTCAAAAGCCCAAATCCATCCAAAGCCCACATGGCATTTCCCCTCATCATCCATTTAATCAAAATCACCCCTAAGTTTCAAAATCATCAATTAAACCATTCCAAATCAAGCTTCATGCAAATTTTCACCAAAATATCCAAAATTCTTAAAACCCATTTCCATGAAATCGACTCAACTTTCCCCAAGCCAAAGACAAGCCATGCAAGCCATGGACAAGCCACATGAAGCCATGGAAGGCTTCGACATGTGACCATGCCATTAATGGTAAAAGGAGGGGCCCCTTTCCTAATCTTTCATTAAGCATTTTTACCTTAAGCATGTCACACACTAAACCATGTTTAGCCACCTCATCATGGATAGAGACCACACCACTCTCCCTTGGCTGACCCAACTGATCCTCTCAGCCCAAAATCAGGCCATGGAGAGGTGCACCCAACCCAAACCAATGGGTTGACCAAATTAAGGCCAAAATGACCCCCTCCCCATTCCATTTTAATTCAAAGCCTTTACACATGGCAATTGCCAATTGATTGCACAAACCTCCAGCCCTGACCCACCTGGACCTGAGGGTGACCCATGCTCGCCGGCCAGCCGCACTGGATCGCCGGAAAACACCATGGCCGAGACCTCGGGAGGAGCCAAAGTTCGAAATTCCCACTCGCCGAGCCGCCCCATGCCAAATGGTCACTATGGTCTGTTCTTCTCCTCACCAGAGCAAGCTCGATCCCATGCCTCAACTCCCCCTGGAAGGCTCTCCAGCCTCTCCTATTTAAACCCCTCACCCTCACGGCCATGGAGGAGAGTTACACAAACCTTGCCGAAACTTTGCCAAAATTGTTCCAAACCCTTCTCCACCCTTAGAGCAGTTGAGCCCCAGTGTCAATTTGCCCTAATCCCCACTCGATAAAATCCAATTTCCCAACCGAAATTCCACCCAAAACCGAGACACTTCTCCACAAGTGAGACAATTCCCAAATTGATTGGTTCTACACCTTCACCAGACCAAGGGAAGGTGTCCACCAGCAAAAGCCCCATCTCCAAGCCACCCAGCTGCTCCAGCCTCCAAGCTTTGTGATCGGGCTTGGTCGAAATCACATCTAGACAATTCACCAGACCAGGAGACTTCATCTGGAGCTTGCTGGGATCCAATCGAAGGTGCAACAACTCTCAGATCGAAGCCACACTTCTCTGAGCAAAGGCATGAACTAATTCTTCATCCCGAGCTTCTGGAGATTCTCCATTTCAAATGCCTTAATTTCAATGCATGATAACAGTATAGATGTGTTCGTCTCTTCAAGACGAATCCATAGAGCATAAGAACATGAAAATCCATTGAGTATCGAGTGAGATCTTAGGGATTTAGTGTGGACGGCTCTCGGGGATGATGAACGGATGTCGTCCATTCAATACACGCGCGGACGGACGGCTTAGATGGCGTCGGACCAGGAGACGATACGAGAACCGCGGGGCCCGGGCTGCTGACTCAGGTGGCGGCGTCGAATGGGAGTGCGACACGCGGCGTTTCGGAGATGCCGAGGATGAGTTGGCGCCGCGTGGATAAATAGAAAATTAGGGTATTTTTTGATTTATTTAATTCCCTAAACTTCAAAAATTCATAACTCGTGTAAAAAAATCGAAAAATAAAATTAAAATACTCTCTTGCTCGAGTGAACGGAGGAGAATAATGTGGAAAAGAAATCATTTAATTTCATCAAGTATTTTATTTTTTATAATTTATTTACTCTCTGCATACTTTTAATTCTCCATGCATGTATACAATTCACCATGGCATGAGACCATAGGGCTTGAAGCCTCCGAATTTGGGAACATTCACTGAATTTTCCAAAGTCAGAGGCCATCCCTATAAAAAGTTATTGATTTTTCAAATTCATGTTGTTGTTTTGAGAATTTTAATTCCAATAAATAGCATATTGTGAAATAAATTCTAGGAAAATTTGGTGATGTTTCTTATGACCAGAGAACCCTAGGAAAAATAGGTTTTGAGTTAGTTCATTTAAAACAACTCTAATTGTCTTAAACACCCAAAATAGGTCTCTAGTTAATTAGAGTTAACCATGCATCAAATTGACTTGAAATCAACTCTCCACTGACCTTTAGGATTAGAGGAACCCACCATAAAAATTTGAAGTCAATTGGACTTGGTTAACCCCACTAATTGGGTTGATTAAGCCACTTAGCCATTTTAAACTTTAAAAATTCATAACTTTTAAAATACCTTTCAAAAATTCACCAAATTGGTTTTGGAGCCTCTCTGATATCAGGGGAACCTAAGAAAATTAAAATTTCAATTTTCTAAAAAAGTTGATTTTTAATAATATTTTAATATTTTTAATAATTAAAAAATAATAAAAATCACAAAAATAATAAAATTCACCAAAATGTCACATTTTGAATTTTAATCACATAGGAACAAATCCCACATTTTTCTTAGTTCTATTTAGTGAGATATTAAATTTTAAAGCTTTAAAGTAATTTTAAAATTAAAAAAATGTATTTTCTAGCATTTTCACTAAAATAATTATAATAAATTATAGAAAAATCAGAAAATTGCAAAATTTGCTTCTCTGATTTCCTTGATATCAGAGAGATTTTTGAAAAATATAAAATTTATTTTTCAACATTTATTTTATTTTTAAATTAATTAACACTCCAAAACTTAAAATAATTATAATAAAAATAATATAATTCAAAAAATCACCAAAATTGGTCCAAGTGATCCTCTGGTCATTAGGAATGTCCCCTAATTTTCTTAAGGACAGAAACTTTCCCTTGGTCATGTTATTAAATTTTCCTTGAAAATCTCTATTTTCTACCAAAAATAATTATATAAATAAATTAAATGCAGAAAAATCACATTTTCTCCTCTCATGTCTTTATTGACATATGAGTGAAGTTACATAAAAATTTTAAGTTCATTTGAGTTCAATTTAGTGAGTTATGAAATTATTAAGCTTAAAGGGTAAAGTGGTAATTAAAATTTTTAATCCTTAATTAAACTTTAGGTTTAATAAAAAATTAACAAGTAAAATATTTGATCCTAATCTGATTTGGATGATTGAAATTTAAATAATTAAAGGGTAGAAACCCATTAAACAATTTTAAAATGATTAAACTTTAATTAAATAATGGATTAAATTTGGGAGAATAATAAAATTGGAATTATTAAAATGGGGATACTATTAGGAAGAAATTTATTCTTTAATTTAAAAATCCCTAAATTAATTATCTCATTAATATTCAATTCTTAATTAAAATGATAACTCAAATTCAAAATATTAAAAGACTTAATCATTAAACTAAAATTAAATTATTAAACTCTTTTAAAAACTTCAATTAAATTAAATTAAAAATAAAATAAAATTAAATTGAAAATTAAATTAAATTAAGTAAATTAAATTGGATTAAGTTAAATTAAATTAAATTAAAATTAAAAGTTGAATTAAATTAAATTAAATTAAATTAAATTAAATTAAAATAAACAAATTAAATTAAATTAAATAAATTAAATTAAATTAAATTAAATCAAATTAAATCAAATTAAATTAAATTAAATAATTAAATTAAATTAAATCAAATTAAATTAAATTAAATAATTAAATTAAATTAAATCAAGTTAAATTAAATTAAATAATTAAATTAAATTAAATTAAATTAAATCAAATTAAATTAAATTAAATCAAATTAAATTAAAACTAAATCAAATCAAATTAATTAATGTAACATCAAATCAAATTAAATTGAATTAAATTGAATTAAATTAAATTAAAATTCAATTAAATTAAATTAAATTGAATTAAATATAACATCACCTAAAACAGAAAGAAATTAAATATAAAGCAACTTGAACACTATTCCAAATTTAAACTCATTAATTGAAGTTAAACTAAATCACAAACCATCTGAACACCAATTTACCCTCAAATGCTTTGGTCAACATAACCCCTAAATAGAACATTAAATGAAATGTTACTTCACTCATAGGATATTCAAATGTCCTAGTTCACTGAACAAGCTAACAAAACTTGAATTCCCGGACGATTAATTCATTTGTATAATTAAATTCATTTGGACTTAAAACAATCCTAGAAAATATTGAAAAGATGTTTAAGATTTGTCTTAAGCACTTCCTCGATATGATAGGACATTTATAAGAACAATTGAATTTAATTGTTCTTTGATGAAGAAAATCGTCCTCAAACCAAAACACAAGGAACCTAGACGTCATAGGAAATGACTAGTTATAGGATTAGGAATTTGGTAGAAAACCATAACCCTTACCTTAGCTTTACCTAGGAACTTGCTTAAATGTTCTAATTGTGTTTTAAGTGCAGCTTGGGATGACGGGAAGACCCTCCAGGTACGCTTTTATTTTATTGCAATTTACTTTCTTGTAATTTACATTATTGCAATTTATTTAACCGCATTGCACTTACTTTTCTTGCATGATAAACAATCGTTGCATGAAAACTCACACCTTTAGGATAGCCCCTAAAACTGAAACCAAAACTAAGTTAAAAGTCATTGCAAGATAAAATTCACTCGCCACAACATTTCAAAATATAAAACAACTCAAAATTTAATCACAAACAGAACACAAAACTACAATTACAACTAAATTAAAACGTCATGTTGGATGATCGGGAATACCTCGGATGATGTAACCTACGTGTTGCTAACGGGATTTCCCACGGTCTAAATGAAAGTGTGGAACTCATTCAGTTGAGTTTAGCAAATTCATCCTGGACTAAGTGAATCCGATAAAAATAATGATGCCGAAGGATGGAACCGTGGGATCTTAACCGGTGTCGTTATAATCAACTTTAAGATTTGTTTTAATTAAAACATAAAAAACACTTGTAAATCAAGATTTTCTTTAAACCAAAACACTTTTCTCATCCCCTGATTTATGACTTCTAAAACTAAACCTCTGCAACAACAAGGAGCTCGGAGCACGGTGGGCAGCACGGCCATCGTCGTCGACAAAACTTGAATCCACATCGACAAAACTTTCCTAGAACTAAACAACAAAGCCATAGGACTTCGAGGTAGTTTGCCTAGTGCAACATAAATCCTCAACTCTTCGTTAGGCATTTGCATTGCAAATTAAGCCCTAACCGGTCTTAGAATTCTGAGGTAGTCGTCCGATACGATAATAAACCCTCACATCTTCGAGGCTATTTGTATGATTCTATCATATAAATATAAGTCCTAATTAATTAAAATTGGCAAAATCAAAACATTTAAATAAATATTAGGACTTTCCTAAATCCAAGCCAAACAATAGGATAGTCGGGAAATTACCGAAGTTCGCTTCGAATCTGTGATTTCTCCTACTTTTCTTCCTTTGGATTCCCAAAACAAAATGTTCCAAATTTGATCCATTCCCTATCGAAATTCCAAAATTCAATACCTTGAAAACTTAAACTTTGAAATCCTTGAGAGCAGAATTATTGATTATTATCGAGAGTTTTCTTAGGTGATTCCCATCACTTAAGATGTAATTAACTATAGGGGCTTGCCCTTATAGGGAATTTTAAAGAACCTGTGTAATATAAACCCTCGTTTAATGTTTTCATATTAAACGGGGGAATTTTGTCGGCTTATAAAATTGGTTCGCAGACCAAACGGATGTCACAAATCTTCTAGTTTATTTAATCGAGCCCCACCGTCGAGCGATGTGTCTATCCTTAGGGATAGATACACGGCTCATGGTGCGGTGCTCGTTTATATAAACTATTTGGGATGTGAGATCGGTTTAATCTCATATCTTAAAACCTTCAAATTTAAAATTATTTTCAAAACCAAATACTACTTTTCAAATTATTTATTTTAATTAAATTAAAAATTCGCCGACAGCTTCTGTTAGGCGACCCCCCTTTAAAATAACACACAACCTAAAAATATGCCGACAGTACCTTGGTGTCTCTTCAAAATGTATCCAGATTCAATGTATCCACCAAAGAATGCACCCTTTCATTCAAACTTGCTGCCTTTGAAATTGGCGCCAAATTCATTTGAATTTCAATTTTTAACTATGGCAGCTAAGCGCCGGCCCAGCGGCGCTTAGCCACCTGTGCCCAAATTTTTATTTTTCATCTTTTTTTGCTCCGAATTTGATCCAATTTTCCTCCTTTCATCATGACCATCCATTTTCATCATATCTGCAAGAAAAACATAAAATACCTTCCATTAAAGTGCAATATCATTAAAAATAAGTATAAAAATGTGCATAAAAATACTATATATTTTAGGTGTATTAGGGATTTTAACTAAAATTTTTCAATGTTATAGAGTAACTTTAACATAAGAACCCAAATTTTTAAAGTAAATCATCATTATTCATTTAAAATAATTATATAAACTAAAAAATAAATCAAAAAATTATAGAAATAAGTTTGGTAGTTTCATCGTGGTTAGAGGACCATAGGAAAAATAAAAATTGAATTTTTAAAATTCAAATCATATTTAACTATTTAAAAATTAAGAAAAATACCAAAAATTAAGAAAAATACAAAATAATTCAAATAATCACTAAGCTGGGCTAAATTGAAGCTTACAACTTCACGAGGCTCATGTTAAAATTCCGAGACCATTAAGATTATTTTTAATATAAAAACCAATTTCTAAGTAAATATGAATTTCTTTCTTAAAATAATTATATAGATTAAAATAAAAATATAAAAAATATAAAAAGTAATTTGGTGTGTTCCTTGTGACTATAGGCAGTTAAAAAATAAAATTGAAGTAAAAATAATTACTTTAATTAGACCTATTTTTCAATTTAAAAATTATTAAAAATAAAATAAAATGAGGAAAATATAAAATATTTTTTTTTTCTGAGTTCATTAAGGTTAGAGAGATTTATGAAAAATACTTAAGGGCATTTTAATAATAAAAATGTACTTTTTCTATATTTTTATTCCTTAAAATGGTCTTAATAAAAAAACTAAAATATAATTCAGAAAATTCACAAAAATTACTCATAGTGGTCCTCTTACTTAATTGAACCTCCAATAATTTTCTTAAGCACAACCGGTTTATTTTACTTAGTTATTTTAATTATCTTCAAAAATCCTTATTTTCAAGTTAAAATTTATTATTAAAAATAAATAAAAATAGGATAATAATATGATTTCTCCTCTAATATTCTAATTGACCCATGAGTACGGTAACTATGAAATATTAAAGACATTTAAGTTAAATTTAAAAGGTTTATGAAGTGGAAAGTCATTAAGAGCAAAATAGTAATTATGAAATTTTAAGCTCTGATTAAAATTTAGGATAAAATTAAGGGTAAATGGGCAAAATTAATCTTAGTTAATTATCTTGGATGATTGAAACACAAAGGGTTTAAGTGGCAGAAACCAATCCATCACCATTTACAATAAGGGTAAAATTGTAATTTCCTAAATTTTATGACTTGGACGTTAATCCGATTGGATGATTCTAGAATAGTGGGCTTCTGTTAGGGAGATAGTAATTCACTAATCTGAAGCTCTTAATCATTGATTCAATAATAAAGTGTAATTCTTTGATAAAGTTAAACCTATTTAATTCAACATCTCTAATAATTATAAAATTATTGAAATCTTAAGGCTTAGTAGTAAGTTATGTTTAATCTAGCTTGTTTGAATATGGTTTAGAACATGAAACATAACTAATTTTAAATAATCTTAGAACACTACAAGCCTAATTTTAATTGAAGGAGCAAAAGTTCTTAATAATTCAAATTTCCTTTAAATAAAATGTCAAGTGAATACTTAGTTACCCTGCTCATGGGTTGACTAAAAAATTAAGGTTCATTGAGCACAGGTTAAAATATTACCACCAAACCTTAACTTAATTGCAGATGAATGATTTATCAACATAATAAGTTCAGAAGAACTCGACATGCCTCGAGCACTTTTATGATCTTTTGGATGTTTTGAAGGATAATTGAACTTATTATGCTTTGATGAAGAAAATCATCTTTAAACCTTTAGGGACCCATCAATTTATGCCCTAGGACCCGTTAATCCACCTAAATCAATAGAAATGCCCAAAGCTACTTATCTGACATTGACAACCCAAATCTCAAGGATTTGAGTCTTCTCTAAGGTATTTAAGTCCTTTTGAGCAGCTAGGGACATTTGTTTTTGCACATATGGATCATCGGACTAAGATAAGTCTGTTGTATAGGTGGGTAGGGTGATAACGATAATGCTAATGTGTTCTAAGAGAGGGATGTGTTGTGGGAATTTTAGAATAGTATCTACTACCTCAAGAACCTTCAATAAATGAGAGAAAAGGACCGATGATACTATTTGCCAACTCTAGGTGGAATTTTTTTCCCTTGACGTTCTTAGGTTGTCAGTAGTATCACATTGATTAGAGTGAATAACTTGTGGACTACACTACTTTACAAAATAAAATGAAAATTCTTTTCTTGTTAAAACAAAATTTGTATAATACTTAAACAACAGTTTCTGCATAAAAATTAAAGTATTCTGATGGAAATTTTATAAAGGTCCAATGGTTACTCCTTTGGATTGAGGTTAGGAAGGGTTGGTAGCTCTTACCCATGGTTGGAAAGCATATAGTCCAGTTGTGGGTCCTCACCTTTACTGACGTCTTTTATCTAGTATTGGTCTTTCATATGTGACTACGGGTTTTCTTTCGATTGCTCGTGTTTCTTACGATGCACTTTTCAACTTTTTCACACTAGAGTTTCTTGCTTTCTTTTCCTGTAATTTACTTAAAATCCCTCTAAACTATATTATACTTTATGAACTAACTATGTAGTGGTAACAGAAGCTTAGGTACACATTTTTATTTTATGTACTACAATTTCCTTTCCTTTTTGATTCAGTACTTCCTTACTTGGACTTGTTTACTTTATATCAAAACCAAAATTAAAACATTGAAACAAATACGATAAAACCATTTGAACCTTACAATTTAGGACTACTACTTCAATGAGGAGCTTGGATCATACACCATTGGTTGTATGACGAGGACCTACAAAAGGATATCTTCAAGAGAGCAAACGAGTATACAACAGCAAATCTTTTATTCAGAATTAAACAACAAGCCATAGGACTTTGAGTTTGTCTGCTCTGTGTGACATAAATCCTCAACTTATATTAAGGCTCATACACAATCATGCTGAGCAGTATAAGTCCAAACTCGTCTTAGGATTCCGAGGTCATCTTTCGGTACGACATTAATCCTCCTATCTTTGTAGGTTATTTGTATGATTGATATCATGAAAATATAAGCCCTACACAATAAAATTGACAGGATGAAACATTAAATAATATCTCTTAGAACATGAATCCAAATCATAGGATACTTTTGGAAGTCAACGAGGTTCTCCTTAGGAGCCCTGACATCCCATACCTTTTCTTCCCTTAGATTCTATAATAACTTTTTTGATTTGATCCTTTCCCATTTGTACATCCTATGTCCGATCTTGAAGACCCTAAAATTTAAAATTCATGAAGACGATACCTCTGTTCTAAATCGTGAGTTTTCTTAGGTGACTTCGGATATGTAATTTACTATAAGGGCTTTTCCTTACAGGAAACATTAAGAACCCGACTTAATAAAAACCATATCTAATCTTTCATATTAGATAGGGGAACTTATCGATCAACATAAGGGTTTCGTAGACCAAAATAGATGTCATTAATTTCTTAAGCTTGTTTAATCAAGCCTCATCATCAAGCAATGTGTCTATTCCTCGGGGTAGATGCATGGCTTGCAGTGTAATACACGTTTATTTAAACTACTAAATATATGCGATCAGTTCGGTCTCATATTTTATCAAAAAGGAGCTATATTTTCTCCCTACATGTTAACACAAAATGTGGGGTTACAAGCAAAACCCATTGGGAATAAAACCAAACCATCCCAATGAACCCATAAAAAATAGAAAGGCAATATCCAAACATCAAATACAATAAAACAAAATAATGAGAACTTGGCTCTAGTGAGGTAGTGGCACATCAGGCAGCTCAGATTGCAATTCAAATCCTTCCCATTAAAATGCATCAAAAGATATATGGTGCTGCAGCAGAATAAAACTGAATCCTTAGTTATATGAGTAATGTTCAAGTCTGAAATGGGGAGAATTCAAATTATCCCAATTAATCAGGATCTTAAGCTCATAGGGAGGGAGATTTGAAACCAGGACCGTAGGAGAGTCAGCACCATTTCGGGCCAGCCAGTTGGCTGGTTTGTTTCCCTCTCTGAAATTGAAAGAAAATTGGGTCTGAGGGGATTTCATGGTATGGATTTGCTGCAGCCATAAATTTTGATGCCAATATGTGTGGGTAACACTATTTAGGCTTTGAATCAATTCATTGGAGTCCACCTCAATCCAAATATTTTTCCAGCAAGCTTTCCTAGCTAATTGAAGTGCCCACAACACAGCTATTAGCTCAACCTCAAAAGGATCTTGTGCAGCAACAGAGGCTTGAAAATATAAAATGTATTTACCACAATTGTTTCTGAAAATACCCCCCACTCCTGCTCTATCGTTGGAGTAACTACCATCAGTGTTTATCTTTATGGTATTGTTGGGAGGAGGCTGCCATCTGACAAATTTAACAAGTGGTGAGCTATCAGTAGATGGTAGAATCAGATGTAGGAGATTAGGGAACCTCTTATCATGTGTAATGATTTTGCTTAGGTAGGATCTGCAGTTTCTCACCACTGTGGAGACAACAGCAGGAATGTCTTCAAATTTGGACTGGTTTCGAGCCATCAGATGAACCAGAGAACAATAAATTGGATGGTGTTAAACTTATGATTATTCCTCTCTTGCCAACATGTGTGGAACAACTCCCAGTGAAGATTATTGCACCCCTTTCTTAGATGAGAAATAAGGTCCATCCACACAGATTGTGAGAAACTGCATCTAAAAAATAAATGAGGTAATGTTTCTTCCAGTTGGTGACATAGTACACATATAGAAGGCCCTCTCAGCCCTTTCAATTTGAGTATGTCATCAGTGGGGATGATGCTGTGAAGTGCTCTCCAACAAAGGAAAGACATGGATGGAGACAAAAATTTTCTCCAGATAATTTCCCCCCAAGGTACAGAAGGCCATTGAAAAGTTTTACTATAGATGGATTTGTTAATACTTTAAAGCTTATAGGATTCCATATTAATGTGAGCAGGTCTCCCTCTGGAGAATTTAACAGTAGAAATCTGTTGAGCTGAGTGATCCTGAAGAATTGCTCTATGGTGTGGAAGAGACCGGTTTTGGCCATCTCAGAAATCAGCCACCATTAGAGTATGATCCACCTGAGCAACTTTTGGGATTAACCAGTCTTTAGGGCACCAGTTGTCAAGCCAGAAATTAATCTCCCCATTTCCCAATTCCCAAATGAAGTGGTTCTCAGCCTCCTGTCTAGCATTAATCATTTTTTCCTAGATTTTAGAATCCCCCTCTCTTCTAACAACAAGGGAGGGATGGATATGTCTGCAATACTTTCCTTTCAAAAATTTTGCCCACAAAGAGGTCTGTGCTCTGAAATGAATCCACAGTTTGTAGAAATTAATCTGCTGCAGATGATGGAGTCCTTTAAACCCCAAACCACCAGCCAAGGTAGGTTTAGTTGCTTTTTGCTAAGAAGTCTAGTGCAACTGATGTCTCTGTCCAGACCACAGGAATCTATTAATGGCCCTCTCTAGTTGTAATTGTGTGCTCTTTTAAAGAGTTGTCACTTGCAGCAAATAAGAAGGGAAGGTGGTGAGTATGCTCTTCAGTAAAGTTATTCTACCTCCATTAGATAGGAAAGAGTTGGTACAACAGTTCAATTGGGAGTTAATCTTATCAAGGATATCATCAAATTGAAGTTACTTGGTCCTTCCCAATGTAAGATAGACTCCTAGGTATTTAAAAGGAGGAGTAGTAGAGGAGAAACCAGTATGATCCATAATCCAGTGCTTGATGTGGGCTGGTGTGTGTTTAGAAAATATCATCTGACATTTATCAGAGTTAAGGATCATACCTGACTGTGCTTGAAAGGAGTCCAAGCAGTGTTTTAATTTTTTAATAGCAGTTTTGTGGGCCTTTGAATATAACATAATATCATCTGCATACTTGAGGTGAGATATAGTAATATTAGATCTATGATGGTACCTGGAGTAATCTTGTTGCAGGATATCTCTGTCAATTATTCTTGAGAGGTAATTCAATGACAGGATGAAGATTGTAGGTGATAATGGATCTCCTTCCTTGAGTCCCCTAGTTGCTTTAAATTTACCCCAGGCTTGGCCATTAATCAGAATAGAGTGATCATTGGACTCCAGCCAACTTTTGATAAGATTGCAGAACTGATGCTTAAATCCTCTAGTAGTAAGAACTTCCATAATGAAATCCCAACTGATGGTGTCATAGGCCTTTTGAATATCCAACTTGTAAATCATTTTGCCCCCCATATGCACCTTTTCCAGATCCTGAAGTAGCTCTTGAGCCAAAAGTATATTGTCGTTGATGGATCTTCCTTTAATGAAGGCTGATTGGTTTGGTCTTATCAATTTATCAAGGTGAGGTTGGAACCTTCCCACAATAATTTTGCTAATTGTCTTACTGATCACAGAAGTGAGGCAGATTTGCCTGTACTGGTTCCAATTCTGAGAGTTGTTATTCTTGGGGACCAACACAAAATTAGAAGCACAAAAATACCTTGGGAGAGGTTGGCCCCGGAAAAAGCTTTGAATAGCGAGTAACTACATCCCATTTAACTACTTCCTGGGCTTTATGATAAAAGTCTACTGTGTAGCCATCCGACCCAGCAGTTTTAGAGCTGTCCACAGACCTTATTGCACTCCAGATTTCCTGCTCAGTGGGAATATCAGTAAGCCCCAGATTTCTAGTGTATTGAACATCATCCTGGAATAGTGCACTATCAATAGACATTCTGGGACCATTGTTATGTGTAAATAACTTCTCAAAATACTTAACAGCATCCTGAGCAATAGCAGGAAGATCCACAAGCATCTTACCCTCTTCTGATTGAATAATATGAATATTGTTACATTTCCTTCTGTATTTAATATAGGCATGATTGAATTTGGTGTTCATGTCACCATGTAGGAAATGATTTATAGCAACTTTTTGTTTTAATAGTTGATCTATAAAAAATACCTATTTCTTTATGTCTTAATTCTTATTAATTTCTAAGGATATTATGCTTTAATGAAATGTATTTTTTGTGTTTTTGGATGTAGGTAATGTAAAAATGTCTAAGAAGGAAAAAGGAGCAAAAAAGAGCAAAAATGGAGCAAAATACCAAAAGTATAAAAAAATATGGTCTGGCGCCTATGCGCCAGAAACTCGCATCTAAGCGCCAGACTCGATACGAAAACTGTCAAGTTTTTGACAACATTTGATCAGTTATTTTGACGGAGTGAGAGGTTATTGGACATTTTAGAAGGCTGACAGTTGTTCTTTGATAATAGTACATGTGATACATTGCATTTGGACGCTCCAAAATGGTTTTAATCACGAAGAGGTGCGAGCCAAAGCGAAGAGGTGCGAAGAACTGAACGCGGTGTCCGGCGCCTAGGCGCCATACCGACCTTCTAGAAGATTCATTGAATGTGGACATGTTTTGAAGAGGTGCCTCAAGGCAACTCTTGAAGCCTATAAATAGAGGTTCAATTCTTCAGAAAACGTGCCCCTCCCATTGTACCCCTTTCTCTTATCTACTTTAGGATCTCTCATCCTTAGAGAGAGAATTAGAGAGAGAAATTTAGGGCCACTTTTGTTTAGTTTAGTGAGTTTATTTTCAAGTTATTGCATCCGGAGTTCATTACATCGTGGAGTCGGTAGGAATCGGAAGATCTGTAGAAGAAACATTTGAGATAAGTATATTTTTATATTTGATTCAAAGTTTAATTATCATGTTTTTTTATTTATTTTCAATGTGTTCTGAGTAGTTAGTTACTTTCTTACTTCAATTATGAAGAGATAGATAAGATAATATTAAGATTTGATGGAGAATTAAAATTCAAAAATATTTTCAAAATATTGTGATGACATTAATACCTGATCTTACTTTACTTTTTAAATTGGCCGTTTGAATTGTTGAAACCTATTGAAGAGTTTTGAGACCTTGAAGGAGAAGAACTCTTAACTTGTAAATGTCACATGAATCCTTGGGTAGTCGAAGGCCATGTGCGGGCTATTCATGGTGAAGTGCAAATAAATAGGAAGATAATATTTAAAAGGCATAGAATTGATAAGTTTTTAGAGTGACAGACTAAATTCTTATAATTTGATTTATAGACTAGAAAAGGGTCACTAGTAGGGCCGACCATAGCCACCCTTGGACATCTAGAAGTGTGAGCCTAGATTAACCCATTCTACTAACAATACATCCGGACCTATTCTGTAAATTAGTCAATGTTCTTTGCGCCTGGATCAAAGGGTAAAGAATAGCAATGCTTCTATTCCACACAATACCATAAATCAAATTCTCCAATGAATATTAAATTATCTTAAAAATCTTAGATTAATTGAAGGAAAGAAAGTTGTTTATTTTATATAGAATTCATTAAATCATTTTCTTATTATTGTTTTCTTTATTGCATCTAGTAAATTAATAGTTATTTATAATCAAATTAAAAGATAAAATAAAAATATTTTTACTATTTTATTTCGCTTTCACTTCATAGAAAATTTATTTCTATAAATCTTCCTCGTGGGATCGATACTGGGGTCTTTGTTTAAAAACCCTATATTACTTGAAACGATATGTATACTTGCGTAGTACCCCTAGTATGTAAAAATATTTACTAAATTATATAATATTAATTTTATACACTAGCCGCTATTTATAAATTAAGTCAAAGTTTTTGGCTATCTTTTGGAAGCAAACATTACTGCGTTAAGCGCGGCTCGGGTCAAGTTTTTAGTGTCGTTGCCGGGGAAGGAAAGGAAGTAAGGAAGAAAGAAATAGAATAATTAAATTTTATATTTATTGCTTGTTTTATGCGAAGATTTGGTTCTGAAGGATTAATACCTTTAGATTCTGAATTGGAAAGAACAATTAGAAAAATTAAAAAGGGAAAACAAATTCAAAAATTTCAAGAAATTGCTACTTTACAAAATCCAATTGAACTTAATGATCAAAATGTTTATAAACCATTAAGGGATTATGCTAACCCTACAGTTGTTGAACTTCATTGTAGTATTAAAATACCCACTGTAGATGCTAATTCTTTTGAACTTAAACAGTCTATTATTCAAATGGTGCAAAACAATCAATTTGGTGGATCACCAAATGAGGATCCAAATTTACATCTTGTTAGTTTTTTAGAACTTTGTGCTACCTTTAAATATAACAATGTTTCTGATGATGCTATTAGAGTTAGACTCTTTCCTTTTTCTTTAAGAGATAAAGCAAAGATGTGGTTAAACACATTAGCGACTGGTTCTATTAAAACATGGGCTGAAATGGCACAAAAATTCCTTGCTAAATATTTTCCTCCTTCTAAAACTGCTAAATTAAGAAATGATATTACTTCATTTAGTCAATTTGACGAGGAGACAATATATGAAACTTGGGAAAGATTTAAAGAACTATTAAGAAAATGTCCTCATCATGCTTTACCTGATTGGTTGATTATTCAAACATTTTATAATGGATTAATTGGATCTTTAAAATCAATTATTGATGTTACAAATTTGGAGGTTCTTTAATGTCTAAATCATTCGAAGAAGCTTACACTTTAATTGAAGAAATGGCTAATAATAATTTTCAATGGCCTTCCGAAAGGATTAACCCTAAAAAGATGGCCAGTATTCAAGATAATGAAGCCTTTTCTATCTTAGCTTCACAAGTTGGAGCAATATTTAAGAAATTAGATAATTTTGCAATTAATATTTCACATAATAACTCTGTTAATATTGAAGATTCTCAAACTATTGAAACTTTACAAGCTATTGCAAGTAAAAATAATCCTTATTCAAATTATATAGTCCTGGGTGGAAAAATCATCCTAATTTTAACTGGAATAATTCAAAACAACAATGGGGTAATAATCAATCTCATCCCACTAGAAATTGGAATAATCAAGTTAATTCAAATTATAAACCTCCTGGATTTAATAATCAACAGAAAAAAGTATCAATAGATGAATTAATTATGCAAATGAATAATCTATTACAAAATCAAAATACTACTATTTGTAATATTGAAAATCAAATGGGGCAAATTGCTACTTTAATTAATAACAGACTTGTACGAACACTTCCTAGTAATGTTAAAATCAATCCAAAAGAAACTGGAAAAGAACATGAACAAATTAAAGCTGTGCAACTTAGAAGTTGAAAGGAATTAAAAGAAAAATTGCAAAATGAAATTGAAAAAGAGATTGAGGTTGAAGAGATTGAAAAACCTAAAGAAACTCTCTCTCCTAGTCAAGATCAGACTGTTATACCTATTAACGTGGAAGTTGAAAAACCACCACCACCTTTTCCTCGAAGACTTAAACAGCAGAAACTTGATCATCAATTTTCTAAGTTCTTTGAAAATTTTAAGAAACTTACTATTAACATACCTTTTACTGAAGCTTTGGAACAAATGCCAACTTATGCAAAACTTATGAAGGATATTTTAAGCAAAAAATGAAATTTTGAAGCTTCTGAAACTGTTTCATTAAGTGAAGAATGTAGTGCAATAATTAAAAAGAAATTACCTGAAAAGCTTAAGGATCCTGAAAGTTTCACTATACCCTATGTTATTGGAGAAAAATTTTGCGGAAAAGCTTTATGTGATTTAGGAGCAAGTATTAATCTCATGTCATTTTCTATCTTACGAAGATTAGATTTAGGAGATATTACTCCCACCACTGTAACTCTTCAGTTAGCTGATAAATTTATCACTTATCCTAAAGGAGTTATAGAGGATGTCCTTGTTAAAGTGGATAAATTTATCTTCCCTGTAGATTTCATAGTACTTGATATGGAAGAAGATAAAGAGATACCTATTATTTTAGGAAGACCTTTTCTAGCTACCGGACGAGCTATGATTGATGTGAAAAAAGGAGAATTAACCATGAGAGTTAATGATCAAGAAATTAAATTCAATGTTCTTAAATCAAAGAAGTACCCTAATAAAGAGAAATGTTATCGAATGGATATAATTGATTATTTAATTGAAAAACATTATCAAGAAAAATGTAAAGTTATTTACGAAGAAAAATTTGAATTTTTAAGCGATGAAGAAGAAGTAGTAGAAGAAGAAGAGACTCATTTTATTAAAGATAATTGGGAAAATTTAGACATAACTCAAAATGATATACTTTTACCCTCAATTAAAAAAGCACCTGAACTGGAATTAAAAATGTTACCTTCACATTTAAAATATGCGTTTCTTGGAAACTCGTTAACATTACCTGTTATTAGTTCTTCTGAACTGAGTAAAGATCAAGAAGAAAAATTACTAGGTGTATTAAAGAATTATAAGAAAGCTTTTGGTTGGACTATTGCTGATATAAGAGGAATAAGCCCTTCTATTTGCATGCATAGAATTTTAATGGAAGAAAATTTTAAACCTACTATAGAATCACAAAGAAGATTAAATCCTATCATGAAAGAGGTTGTTAAAAAGAAATTATTAAGTGGTTAGATGCTGGTATTATTTATCCTATTTCGGATAGTCAATGGGTAAGTCCTATTCATTGTGTTCGAAGAAAAGAGGTGTAACTATCATTGTTAATGATAAAAATGAACTTATTCCTACAAGACAAGTTACTGGATGGTGAATTTGTATTGACTATAGGAAATTAAATAAAGCCACTAGAAAGGATCATCTTCATTTACCTTTCTTGGATCAAATGCTCGATAAATTAGCTGGACACTCATATTTCTATTTTCTGGATGGATATTATGGTTATCATCAATTACTTATTGCTCCTGAGGACCAAGAAAAGACAACTTTTACAAGTCCTTATGGAACATTTGCTTTTAGAAGAATGTCATTTGGTTTATGTAATGCACCTGCAACTTTTCAAAGATGTATGATGTCAATATTTTGTGATTTGATTGACAAAGGAATTGAAATATTCATGGATGATTTTTCAGTCTTTGGAACTTCTTTTGAATCTTGTTTGGAAAACATAGCCAAAGTTCAGAAAAGATGCGAAGAAACAAATTTAGTTCTTAACTGGGAAAAATGTCAATTCATGGTCACGAAGGCATTGTACTTAGACACGTAGTATCACGAAAAGAGATGGAAGTAGATCAAGCAAAAGTGAAAATTATTGCTGAATTACAACCACCTACAACTGTTACTGATGTGAGAAGTTTTCTAGGTCATGTTGGATTTTATAGAAGATATATAAAGGATTTTCCTAAAATTGCTAAACCTCTTTGTCATTTATTAGAAAAAGATGCACAATTTGAATTTAATGAAGAATGTATTAATGCTTTTAATATTCTAAAAGAAAAATTAATAACTGCACCTATTATTGTTGCACCTGACTAGAATAAATCTTTTGAATTAATGTGTGATGCAAGTGATTTTTCAATTGGAGCTGTATTAGGACAAAAATATGAGAAAATTTTCAAAGTTGTATATTATGCTAGTAAAACTCTCACTGAAACACAAATAAATTACACTACCACCGAGAAAGAGCTTCTAGCTATAGTATATGCCTTTGATAAATTTAGACCTTATCTTCTTGGTACTAAATGCATAGTTCATATTGATCATTCTCGCTATTAAATATCTAATATCTAAGAAGGATTCTAAACCTAGACTTATAAGATGGGTTTTACTTCTACAAGAATTTGATTTTCAAATAGTAGATAGAAAAGGAACCGAAAACCAAATTGCCGATCATTTGTCTAGAATTAAAAATGATATTATTTCGGAAAATATAAATGAGAAATTCCCTGATGAATCTTTATATGTTATTCAAAGATACAAAACACCGTGGTATGCTGATATTGTTAATTATTTAGTTAGCAATATTTTGCCTTATGACTTGGATAACAAATTTATTAAGAAATTTAAATATGATGGTAAATCTTATATTTGGGAAGAACCTCATTTATTTAAAATTGGTAAAGATTCTATGATTCGAAGATGTGTACCTTATGAGGAAACTTTTGCTATTATTCAGATTCTAATTTTGGAGGACATTTTGGCATAGATAAAACTGCATTTAAAATTTTTAATTCTGGATTTTATTGGCCTACCTTATTTAAAGATGTGAGATAATATGTGAAAACATGTGATCGATGTCAAAGGATGGGAAATATATCTAGGAAAGATGAAATGCCTTTAAACTATATATTGGAAGTTGAAATTTTTAATATATGGGGATTAGACTTTTTGGGACCATTTGTTCCATCATCTGGAAAAATTTATATTTTATTAGTAGTTAATTATGTTTCAAAGTGGATTGAAGCTATTGCTTTACCAAACTGTGATTCCAAAAGTGTTTCAAAATTTTTAAAGAAAATGATATTTTCAAGATTTGGAATGCCTAAGATAATTATCACTGATGGTGGAAGTCATTTCAAGAATATAAGAATTCAATCATTACTACAAAAATTTGAATCAAACATAGAATTGCAATCGCTTATCACCCTCAAACTAGTGGAATGGTCGAAGTATCAAACGGAGAAATTAAAAGAATTTTAGAAAATACCGTTAATCCTAAAAGAACTGATTGAGTTGATAGACTTGATTCCGCATTATGGACTTATAGAACGACTTATAAGACACCAATCGGAATGTCACCTTACCGGTTAATTTATGGTAAACATTGTCACTTACCTGTAGAACTTGAACATAAAGCTTATTGGGCGATAAAGGAGTTTAATTTTAATTTGAACAAAGTAGGAGAAAAACGATTATTGCAACTAAATGAGATGGAAGAAATTAGAAACGAATCGTATGACAATGCAAGAATTTACAAAGAGAAAATGAAGATGTTGCATGATAAGAAAATTTCTGGAAAATTTTTTTTTGAGCCTGGACAAAAAGTATTACTGTTTAATTCTCGTTTAAGACTTTTTCCTGGAAAATTAAGATCTAAATCGATTAGACCTTATTTAGTTGAGAAAGTATACCATTATGGAGCTGTGGATATTAAAGATCCCAAAATTGGAAAAATTTTTAAAGTAAATGGAATAAGATTGAAGCCTTATTTGGGAGATATTAAGAAGATTTATAAAGAGGCTTATGAATTGAGTCAACCTGATTAAAGATTTACATAAGTCAGGCTGATGACGTTAAACCAAGCACTTTGTGGGAGGCAACCCATAATTATCTTGTGTTTTTTTGTTTTGATGAAAGGTTATGCCTCGATCTTGATTAATTTTATATTACTTTAGAAAAATTTGATGCTCATAAGTCTTGGTTGACTTAGGCTGAAAATTATTTTGAAGTATGTAGAAATTAAAAATAGGATCACTCTATTTTAAATATGAGTAAAAAGGAGATCAAGTTAACCTTCATTATGATAGTTTACAATGTGAGTTATCAAGTCTAAATTACTCTTATCAGTATAATTTACCTATCTTGGAGAACAAAATTTTGAAAATTTGACGATTAGGCGAAATGGAGTTGAACATAGTTTCGGCACCTAGGCACCGGAATTCAGCGCCTAAGCGCCAGAATCAAATATGTGTCAATAGATCCGGCGCCTAGGAGCCAGATTCGGCGCCTAAGCGCCACGGTTACTAGGTCGTGCAAAAACTGAAAATTTTCAGTTTTTCACACGATTTTCCTCTTTAAATCAACCCATCTTCTTCCCTAACCATCAAGCAATCAAAATTACATCCCATACACTTTCTTCTTGAGAGATTTGAGAAATTTTTAAAGAAATGGAAATGAGAAATCATGGAGAAGAGGCTAGGGACAAGGTCGCAAGGGATCCTCAGCCCTACTTCAATGGTTTCGTCATTGGAAGTTTAGAGAAAATTTCTAGTCATTTGGATAAGTTTGAAGAAGATTTTAAAAGGATTGGAGATCGCCTTCATGAGATATTTCATCAAGTTGAACATCTAGAATGGCAAATGAAACTTCAATTTGATCATTTTGCGGCTTATCAAGATGCTCAAGTTGAAATGTATGCGAAGAACAAGTGGATTGATGAAAAGATGGCTACGGATTTCCTGAGAGCGCTAGTATTCTTTCCATGTGGAATACACAATTTCCCTTGTGAATATTAGAATATTCTGGTAATGAGACAGTTATTATGGTTTGTTGAGTCGTTTTATCGATTTAGAGAATCGATTGTGTTTGTTTGTGTATTTGCTTTCATGTTCAATGTGTGTTGTTTTTGCTTTGAAATTGTTATGATTGAGTGTGTATTAGGAACTTGAATCAAATGTAGTACTTATCTGGAATGTATTAAGTCAAAATTGAAGATTTTAAATGGAAATTAGTGAGTTTGATTGAAAACCATATGTTTAATTGGTGGATTTAATATTTAATTTTTATAAATTTTTGAAAAATGTTGTGGAAGTTAGAAACTGAAGCTCTACTCTGATATGAGTAATTGGAAGTTGAATTTATGAATTTTGGTGGAAAATTAAATTTAAAAATAATTTTTTGTGAAAGGCGAGTCTGGCGCCTCCTGCGCCTAAGCGCTAGTTCGGCCTGCTACCTGAAAGTTACCATTTATAACCCCAAAAGGCATTTTTGACGCCTAAGCTTCATCTTCTTCCCCATTTTCATGAAAATACATCCTCTAGATCCATTTTGAGGTCAATACATTAAGGATTTGAGTGCGAAACCACTCGATTTCATCGTCTCAAGGTCAGATCTACACTTTAAACCATTTATTTTCGATTTTCACTATAGATTTTCCTAGTTTTTGCAAAGAACCAAAATTTTGAAAAAAATTTTGATTTTTAGTGATTTCTTTGGATTTTTAAACTTATTTTAAGTTTTGTAAACTTAAAAAGAGTTTAAATCTTTGATTCCTAAATTAGTTCTTGTTTTCTTTCACGTTTAGATGGCTCCAAAATCCAAGTGCGAGAAGGGACGAGAAAATTTTGATAGCAGCAAATTTCCAACTGCGGCTGCTCATTTTCACTTCCATGAACTTGTGTCATTAAGAAAGTTCATCTCGGAACGAAGTTTTTATCATCCTGGGGAGATGATCGAAAACACTATCGTTGCACACAACTGCAATGATTTTGTTACTTTACTGCTATTATTGTTATCCCAGTTGTTCGAGAATTTTATGCAAATTTTCTGGATGCCGAGGATTATGAAGTCTTTATTAGAGGAATCAGAGTAGGATTTACTCCAGAAAGAATCAACATATTCTATTGAGTGTTATTATTTTGGATTATCACCATCTGAGGGTGATTTGGATATGATTATTGCCTATTTGACTGACAGTACTGGATCTTGGAAGATCAGGAACGGCAAAAGGGTAAATTTCAAATCTTCCAAGCTGAACGGTGCATCTAAAGCATGACACTACTTTATTTTTACAAGATTGTTACCTTCCAAGCACCTGAGTGAAGTGACTAGAGATCGAGTGATCTTAAATTACTGCATTCAGGAGAGGAAACCTATTGGTGTCGGGAGCATTATTTATGATTCACGTAGAGTCTACTCGCGAGGTCCAAGCACTTCGTTGGATTAGGATTTCCATCTCCGATCTACTCACTATGTGTTAGTAATGGAGTCACTGCTGATATTTCTGAGGAGAAGCTGAAGTCTACTAAGCCAAATTGGGCAGGAGAGTGTTAGTATCTTTGATCGTCTTCGAGGGAAGAGATCAACCGCTCCTTCTACTTCTGCACATGCTTCAGGTAGACCTTCTACTTCTAGACCCTCTACTTCTGCTGAGCCACCATCAGATTTCTGGGAATCAATGCATGATCAGTTTTTAGAGCAACAGTAGGAGTTATTTCAAACTCACTGTAGGATTGATGCTATTGATAGAAAACTAGATCATTTATCTGATTGTACCCAGAGGAAGAGTAATTACGATGCTGAGTATGATGAAGCCCTAGTCAGATTTCTGAAGGGTGAACATGATGTTAGCTTTCCTACTTTTCCTAGTTTCACACCATTTGTAGATCCTAAGGACTTAGAATTTTCCTTTGGTGATGAAGATGACGATGAGGCGATAGCTAGTGATTAGTAGTAGAGAGATCTTTATGTAGTGCTACTCTGTTGTTAGTTTGTTTTATTTGGATTGTTTGTTAGTTTTGTATTTGATGTATGTTGACTGTTTAGTGTTAGGATTTTGTTATGTTGAGACTGAATTTAGAATTAATTTATATGTTTGTTTTAGTCTACTATTTAATAATTATTAATTTTGCTCTCCTTTAATTTTGTTTTAAATTTAGTATAATAAAAAATTAGCCTGCTTACTTTTTTATACATGCTTCAATTTTATCTTAATTATTCATAAAAGCTTGTTTAGAAAGTTAATTTTTCTTTTTAAGATTATTTTTACATACTTATTAAAATTCTAATGATTTTCTTTATCTTATACTTTCAAATTATCATAGTATACTAAAACTTAAGTTTGGAGGAAGGGAAAATCCATTCAAAATTAAATTTTATTTGTCCTTAAAGAACTAATATTTTCTTAAAAATAAAAAAACTTTTTAACATAACTTAAGGAATGAAGAATTTATTTTAGATCACTTTTATTTTTGAAATTATAAACAATTTAGTGAAATTAACAAAAATTTTACTAACTTTGATTGATTTTAAGAATAGAATTATTTAACTTAAAGAAGAATGAGATATAGAATTTTTCTATTCTTGGTAGAAATAATAGAATTTTAAAATTATTAAGTAATAAAAAATTATCACTTGAAAAAGAAAAGATTGGAATTCTTTTTGAATTTTTATTTATGTTATAATAATTAAGTGGAAATGTATAAGTTTTGAAAATATAAGTTAAGGATAATGAAGTTCAAAACCATTAAAAGGCTATCCGAGATATAGTGATCCTATATATATATATATATATATATATATATATATATATATATATATATATATATATATAAGATAGAGAGGAAAAGCTTGAGGAAATGCCTAATAAAAAATTGGCTTCACTTGAATTATCTTATAGGAAGAAAACTAGTTACATATTTTACTTGATTTTTATACATAAATATTTATTTGGAAAAGATTTTTCAAGAAGATCTTTTTCTTGTAAATAATCTATGAAAGCTTAATATAATAGACTTCTATTATTTTCAAAGTGAATGAAAAGTTTGAAATCTTATGATTTGGTAGTTAAATATTCTTTAAATTCTTAAAATTAAACCTAGTTAGTGAAATTGGGTTAAAAATTTACTAAAGACTTTATAAAATCAAAAATTATAAGGAATCTTAAATATTTATCTTTTATTTCCAAAAGTTATATTTTATGTAGTAAAAAGAGTTACTTGAGGACAAGTAATAATTAAGTTTGGGGGATTTTGATCTATAAAAAAATACATATTTCTTTATGTCTTAATTCTTATTAATTTCTAAGGATATTATGCTTTAATGAAAGGTATTTTTTGTGTTTTTGGATGTAGGTAATGTAAAAAGGTCTAAGAAGGAAAAAGGAGCAAAAAGGAGAAAAAATGGAGCAAAATACCAAAAATATAAAAAAATATGGCCTGGCGCCTAGGCGCCAGACTCAATACAAAAACTGTCAAGTTTTTTACAACATTTGATCAGCTATTTTGAAGGAGTGAGCGGTTATTGGACATTTTAGAAGGCTGGCAGTTGTTCCTTGATAATAGGACATGTGATACATTGCATTTGGACGCTCCAAAACGGTTTTAATCTCGAAGAGGTGAAAGTCAAAGTGAAGAGGTGCGAAGAACTGGACGCGGTGTCCGCCGCCTAGGCGTCAGATTCCGGCGCCTAGGCGCCAGACCGACCTTCTAGAAGATTCATTGAATGTGGACATGTTTTGAAGAGGTGCCTCAAGGCAGCTCTTGAAGCCTATAAATAGAGGTCCATTTCTTCAGAAAACGTGCCCCTCCCATTGTACCCCTTTCTCATATCCACTTTAGGATCTCTCATCCTTAGAGAGAGAATTAGAGAGAGAAATTTAGGGCAACTTTTGTTTAGTTTAGTGAGTTTATTTTCAAGTTATTGCATCTAGAGTTCATTACACTGTGGAGTCAGTAGGAATCAGAAGATCTGTAGAAGAAATATTTGAGATAAGTATATTTTTATATTTAATTCAAAGTTTAATTATCATGTTTTGTTATGTATTTTCAATGTGTTCTGAGTAGTTAGTTACTTTCTTACTTCAATTATGAAGAGATAGATAAGATAATATAAAGATTATATGGAGAATTAAAATTCAAAATATTTTCAAAATATTGTGATGACATTAATAACTGATCTTACTTTACTTTTTAAAATGGCCGTTTGAATTGTTAAAACCTGTTGAAGAGTTTTTAGACCTTTAAGAACTCTTAACTTGTAAGCGTCACATGAATCCTTGGGTAGTCGAAGGCCATGTGCGGGCTATTAATGGTGAAGTGCAAATAAATAGGAAGATAATATTTAAAGGGTGTAGAATTGGTAAGTTTTTAGAGTGACAGACTAAATTCTTATTATTTGATTTATAGACTAGGAAAGGGTCACTAATAGGGCCGACCATAGCCACCCTTGGACATCTAGAAGTGTGAGCCTAGATTAACCCATTCTACTAACAGTACATCTAGACCTATTCTATAAATTAGTCAATGTTCTTTGCACCTGGATCAAAGAGTAAAGAATAAGAATGCTTCTATTTGTCACAATACCATAAATCAAATTCTCCAACGAATATTAAATTATCTTAAAAATCTTAGATTAATTGAAGGAAAGAAAGTTGTTTATTTTATATAGAATTCATTAAATCATTTTCTTATTATTGTTTTCTTTATTGCATCTAGTAAATTAATAGTAATTTATAATCAAATTAAAAGATAAAATAAAAATATTTTTACTATTTTATTTCGCTTTCACTTCATAGAAAATTTATTTCTATAAATCTTCCCTGTGGGATCGATACTGGGGTCTTTATTTAAAAACCCTATATTACTTGAAACGATACGTATACTTGCGTAGTACCCCTAGTGTGTAAAAATATTTACTAAATTATATAATATTAATTTTATAAACTAGCTGCTATTTATAAATTAAGTAAATGTTTTTGGCTATATTTTGGAAGTAAACATTACTGCGTTAAGCGCGGCTCTGGTCAATAGTAAATCATGTCTTTCAGTTACAAGCATAAGGTTGGCTTGTGCTGCAATAAGTTGTTCTTCATTTGTAATTCCAGCTTGGGCATTGGCTTCCAGATCATTAACCTCTTTCTCAGCCACATTTACATCTTGAAATATATCACCAATAGAATTCCTACTCTACTGAGTTTAATCTGAAGTAGACTTAACGTATAAGGGGGATGAATGAGTAATATTGCACCAACTGATGTAGACAGTACTTTGAAAATCTACATGAGTGGACCACGCATTCAGGTATCTGAAAGGGGGAGGAAAAGTAAGATGATTAGGGGAAGTAATGGTGATAAGAAGAGCTTTATGGTCAGATTCAGCAAAACTCAGATGAGTCACAAAAGTGAGGAGCCACTTGGAGAGCCAGCAGCTATTAACCAGAATTCTATCCAAACTTTCCCAAATATTCCCTCTTTTCCAAGTATAAGCAGGACCTCTGAACCCAACATCAAATAGATTTGTTGCATGTATAATATCATTGAAGTTAGACATCTTGGCCAAGCTAGGCGTCCTACCCCCCAACCTTTCAACAGAAGAACCAATACTGCTAAAATCCCCACCGACTAACTAGGGGGAGTTGAGATTAGCACCAATGCTATGAAGATTAGCCCATAAGTTCTGTTTGTCTTCTTTTCTGCACCCAACATAGACAAATGTAGCAAAGCCATGTCGGCATATTTTTAGGTTGTGTATTTTGAAAAGGGGGTCGCCTACGAAATTGTCGGCGAATTTTCATATTTTAAATTTAATTTAAATATATATATAGTTTAAAAGATAAAATTTAATTTTGAAAGTAATTTTAAGTTTAAAAGTTTTAAGATATGAAATCAAACCAATCTCACATCCCAAATAGTTTATTTAAACGAGCACCGCACCACAAACGATGTATCTATCCCGAAGAATAGACACACCGCTTGATGATGGGGCTCGATTAAATAAACTAGGAGATTTGTGACATCCGTTTGGTCTCGCGAACCAATTTTATAATCCGACAAGTTCCCCCGCCTAATATAAATGAATTAAGCGGGGTTTATATTACCTAGGTTCTTAAAGTTCCCTATAAGGGCAAGCCCCTATAAGTTAATTACATCTTAAATGATGTGAATCATTTAAGAAAACTCTCGATAATGATCAGTGGTTTTGCTCTCAAGAATTTCAAAGTTTAAGGTTTTCAAAGGATTGGATTTTTGAAATTTCAAAAGGGATTAGCTCAAATTTGGAATATTTATTTCAGGAATTCAAAGGAAGAAAAGTAGGAGAAGCTGAAGATCCAAGAAGAATCTTGGCAACTTCTCAAACTATCCTATTGTTTGGCTTCGAGTTTAAGAAAATTATTTAATGTTGCAATCTTGCCAATTTTATTTATTTAGGTCTTATATTTGTATGATATAATCACACAAATAGCCTCGAAGATGTGAGGGTTTATGTCGTACCAAACGACTACCTCGAAGTCCTAAGACCGGTTATGGCTTAATTTGCATAACATGATTATGCAAATGCCTAACAAAAAGTTGAGGATTTATGTTGCACTAGGCAAACTACCTCAAAATCCTATGTCTTGGTTATTTAAAACTAAAGAATACTGGAGTAGATCCGAGTTTTGCTGATGACGATGGCCGTGCTGCCAACCATGCTCTGAGCTCCTTGTTGTTGCAGAGGTTTAGTTATAGAAGGTGAAAATCAAGAGATGAGAAAAGTGTTTTGGTTTAGAAATCTTAAAGTCCAAGTGTTTTTTAATATTTTAATTAAAACAAATCTAAAAGTTGTTTAAACAGAACCGGTTAAGATCCCACGGTTCCGTCATCCCGGCACCGTTATTTTCATTGAATTCACTTAGTCCAAATGAATTTGCTAAACTCAACTGAATGAGTTCCACACTTTCATTTAGACCGTGGGAAATCCCGTTAGCAACACGTGGGTTACATCATCCGAGGTATTCCCGATTATTCAACGAGACGTTTTAATTTAGTTGCAATTATAGTTTTGTTGTTCTGTTTGTGATTAAATTTTGAGTTGTTTTATATTTTGAAATGTTGTGGCAGTGAATTTTATCTTGCAGTGATTTTTAATTTAATTTTGGTTTCAATTCAGGGACTATCCTAAAGGTTTTGGTTTTCATGCAACATGCTTTATTTAACATGCAAGAAAAGTAAAATGCATCGTAATAAAGTAAATTGTAATAAAATAAAAGCGTACCCGGAGGGTCTTCCCGTCATCCCAAGCTGCACTTAAAACACATGTTAAGGCATTTAAATATTTCAACAAGTACCTAGGTAAAGCTAAGGGAAAGGTTTTGGTTGTCTACCAAAGTCCTAATCCTATAGCTAGTCATCTCCTATGAATTCTAGGTTCTTGTGTTTTGGTTTAAGGACGATTTTCTTCATCAAAGAAACAATTAAATTCAATTGTTCTTATAAACATCCTATCATATTGAGGAAGTGTTTAAGATGAGTCTTAAACATCTTTTCAATATTTCTGGGATTGCTTTAAGTCCAAAAGAATTTAATTATACAAATGAATTAATCATCCAGGAGTTTAAGTTTTGTTCTCTTGCTCAGTGAACTAGAACATTGAATTTCCTATAAGTGAAGTACCACTTCACTTGATACCTCATTTAAGAGTTATAACAATAAGAGCTTTTTAAAAGGGCAAATCAAATTATTAAGTATTTTAATGATTTAAACTTAATGATTTAATTTTAATTTTGACTTAATTATAAAAAAATTAGTTTAAGTTTGGAATAGTGTTCAAGTTATTTTAGATTTAATTCTTAATGATTTAATTTAGGTTTGTTGATAAATGATTTTGATTTAATTTAATTCAATTTAATTTAATTTAATTTAATTTAATTTAATTTTTAATTTAATTTAATTTAAATTGATTTATTTTTAATTTTAATTTTAATTTAATTTTAATTTAATTTAGTTTTAATTTAATTTTAATTTAATTTAATTTAATTTTAATTTAATTTAATTTTAATTTAATTTCAATTTAATTTTAATTTAATTTAGTTTTAATTTAATTTTAATTTTAATCTAATTTAATTTTAGTTTAATTTAAATTTGGATTATTATTTTAATTAATTTTTTTAATTAAGAATTAAGTATTATTGAAGTGATTTATTTAGGGATTTTTAAATTAAAGAATAAATATCCTCTTAATAATATCTCTACTTTAATAATTCCAATTTCTATTATTCTTCCAAATTTTCAATTAATTAATTAATTAAAGTTTTATTTTAATTATTTTTTTTGAAATGGTTAGTAGGTTTCTACCCTTAATCATTCAAGTTTCAATCATCCAAAAATCAGTTTAAAATCAAATATTTTACCCTCCCCTTTTGATTAATCCTAAAATTTTAATTAAGGGTTGAAATTTTTAATTACCCTTTTGCCCTTCAAGCTTAATAACTCTATAACTCACTAAATTAAGCTCAAATAAACTTGAAATTTTTATGTAACCTCACTCACATGTCAATTAAGACATTAGAGGAGAAAATGTGATTTTTCTGTATTATATTTATTTATGTAATTATTTTTGATTGAAAATAGGGGTTTTCAAGGAAAATTCAATAACATGACAAAGGAAATGCTTCTATCCTTGAGAAAATTATGAGATGTTCTTAATGACAAGAGGACCATTTGGACCAATTTTGGTGATTTTTTGAATTATATTTTATTTATTAGAATTATTTTTAATTTTGGAGTATTAATTAATTTTAAAATAAAATTAAAATTGAAAAAAAGGATTTTATATTTTTCTTAAATCTCTCTAATCTTAAGGAGCCCAGAGAAACAAATTTTATATTTTTCTGATTTTTCTTTGATTTATTAGAATTATTTTAATGAAAAGGTTGGAAAATACATTTTTTTATATTAAAAATTACATTAAGCCTTTAAAATTCAATATCTTATCCTAGGGGCTTAAGAAAAATATTTGGTTTGTTCCTAACTAATTAGAATTCAAAATGTGACTTTTTGGTGATTTTTAATATTTTTATGATTTTTATTATTTTGTAATTATTAAAAATATTAAAATAATGACAAAAATCAACTTTTTTAGAAAATTACAATTTTAATTTTCCTAAGTTCCTCTGATATCAGAGAAGCTCCAAAACTATTTTTGTGAATTTTTGAAAAGTATTTTGTGAGTTATGAATTTTTAAATTTTAATTTTACTTATGAGGCTTAATCAACCCATTTGTTGGATCAAATCAAGTCCAATTAGTTTCAAATTTTTATGTGAGACTCTCCTGACCCTAAATGACAGTGGAGAATTATTTTCAAGTCAATTTGATGTATAGTTAACCCTAATTAATTAAAGATCAATTTTGGGTATTTAGACCAATTAGGGTTATTCCAAGTGA
Organism: Papilionanthe hookeriana x Papilionanthe teres; assembly: GCA_022702705.1. Classification (NCBI taxonomy): domain Eukaryota; kingdom Viridiplantae; phylum Streptophyta; class Magnoliopsida; order Asparagales; family Orchidaceae; genus Papilionanthe; species Papilionanthe hookeriana x Papilionanthe teres. The sequence goes on from CM040422.1 coordinate 181,054,780, forward strand.
AGTAACTCAAAACTTATTTTTCCTAGGTTCCTCTGGCCATAAGAAACATCACCAAAATTTCCTAGAATTTATTTCTTAACATGCTAATTATTGGAATTAAAATACTAAAAACAGTAACATGCAATTGAAAAATCAATAACTTCTCATAGGGATGGCCTCTGACCTTGGAAAATTCAGGAAATGTTCCCAAGTTCAGAGGCTTTAAAAGCCCTATGGTCTCATGCCATGGTGAATTGTCTATGTGCATGGAGAATTGAAATAGTGCGAGAGAGTAATTAAATCATTAAAAATAAAATACTAAATGAAATTAATTGATTTCTTTTCCACATTATTCTCCTCCGTTCACTCGAGCAAGAGGGTATTTTTATTTTATTTTTAGGATTTTTCTACACAAAAGTTATGGATTTTCTAAGTTCTGGTAATTAAATAAATCCATAAAATCCTATTTTTCTATTTATCTGAATCGGCGCCGCGTCATCCTTAGCTTCTCCGAACAGTCACGCGGCGCTTTCTGGTTTGGCGCCGCCATCAGACTCATCGCTCCAGGGGCCCACGGTTCATGTACCATCGCGCTGTCCGGTTCGATCACAACCGTCTGCTCGATACACGCTCGATCTGACGGCTCCTGGTCATCGTCAACGACTGGTGTGAACCCATGACCGTCCACTCTAAAACCCTAAGAACTCACTCGATTCTCAATGTATTTTTGTGTTCTTATGCTCTATGGATTCGTCTTGAAGAGACGAACACGTACATACGGTAAACATGCATTGAAATTAAGGCATTTGAAATGGAGAATCTCCAGAAGCTTAGGAAGAAGAGAGAAATCATACCTTTGCTCAGAGAAGTGAAGCTTCGATCTAAGAGTTGTGTCACATTCGATTGGGTCCAAGCAAACTCCAGATGAAGTCCCTTGGCCTGGTGAATTGTCTAGGTATGACTTTGACAAAGCCCGATCACAACCTTTGGAGTCTGGAACATCTGGGTGGTCTGGAGAGGGGGCATCCACTGGGGAACTCCTTCTCTTGGTCTGGTGAAGGTGTAGAGTCAATCAATTTGAGGATTGACTCACTGTGGTGAAGTGTCCTATTTTTGGGCTTGAATTTCAACTCCGGAATTGAGCTCACAGAGAGGAAATGGCAGAGGGATTTCAGTGGGGATCAAGTTCTCCAAGTGTGGGGAAGAGTCTGGAATGATTTTGTAGAGTTTCTGTATGGTTTGTTTCAATGTCCTCTTTGGCCGAGAGAGGTGGGGTTTAAATAGGAGAGGCTGGAGGGCCTCCCAGGGGGGTTTGAAGGCTTGGATCAGCTGCTCAGGGGAAGAGAAGAACAGCCATGGTGGCCATTGGGCATGGGGCGGCTTAGCAGGTGGGAATTCTAAACTTTGGCTCCTTCCAAGGTCTCGGCCATGGCGTTTTCCGACGACTATGGTGGCTGGCCGGCCAGGGTCAGGTCACCATCTTGACCAGTGAGGTCAGGGCTTGGCAATGGTGAAGTCAATTGGAGTTGGTCATGTGTAAAGGGCTTGAATTGAAATGGAATGGGGAAGGCTAGTTTTGGGTCTAAATGAGTCAACCCATGGTTTTGGGCTAGGTTCACCATCCAAGGCTTGCTTGGGCTGAAGAGAAAGTTGTTTGGTTCAGCTTAATCAGTAGGGTCAAGTCACCATCCAAGCATAATTAGGCCTAAGAATGGTTAAGGGGAATCATGGGAGTGGTTAATGACTTTTAGGAATTATGGAAAGAGCCTCCCTCTTTTGCCCAATGTGGTATGGTCATATGTCAACAACTCACATGGCTTGCATGTAGCTCAAGAATGGCTTCATGGCTCACCTTTGGCTTGGGAAAAAGTTTGGTCAACTTCATGAAAAAGAGTTTTAGAAATTTTGGTAATTTGGGGGTGATTTGATGGGATTTGGCATATGACTTGATTTGGAATTATTTCATTATGGATTCAGAACTTAGGGGATGGTTTTATCAAATGGATGATGATAGAGGATTGTCATGTGGGCTTTAAGATGGATTTTGGGCTTTTTGAAATCATTTTGGATGGGCTTTTAAAGTGGTTTAGAAAGGTGGGCTTTAGGCTTAAAAATAAATTTATGGATGGGATTCTTTTGTAAAAGTTTGGGCCAAGTAATTGTTGGGTTTGGTTTAGGGATGTGTCACGAGTGATTTGAAGCAAGTTTGATGTGATTTGGAATTGGATTGGGTCTAATTTGGGTCTCTTTGGTAATAGAGTCCAAATGGGTCAAAATGAGCTATCTTGGGCTAAAGTTGGGCTAATGCTGAAATTGATGTAAAATTAATGTTGGGAAATGTTTATGGGGGTGTTACAAATAGGTTTCAACTTTGGTTGGGTTTTGATTTTAGGATTTGGGCCCATTTGGGTTAGGTTTGGGTGTAGGCCCATTTAAGGAATTTTGGGTTTGGGTTGAAATTGAGTAAGGTTTGGGTCCAAATTTTGGGCAAATCATGTTAGTGTTTTGTTTGTGGGGATGCTAGGAAGGCTTTAGAAAAGATTTGGGTCAAATTGGGATTGAATTGGGTTGGTTTGAGCTAGGTTTAGGTCATGGGCCAAAATTGGGCCTTAAGCTTTTAAAATGAAATTGGATTCGAATGCCAATCAAATTGGGCTTGAATTTGGTCTAGATTGATATTGGGGATATTGAATTAAAGTTTAGAATTGAATTGGACCAAAATTGAGATCAATTGGGGTGATTTGGTTTGACATTGGTTTTATTTGGGTTTAAAATGGGCTACATTGGGGGTTTTAGTAAAAGTGGGGTAAATTAACAAAATTAGCCCATCGTATAGTTGGACAAAATGAAATTGGGAATATTTGAGATTTTTTGGAATTTTCTGGGAATTTTTTGAATTTTTAGATTTTTGGGTCAAGAGGGGCATTTTGGTAATTTGGAGGGTCTTGGGGGTATTTTTAGAAATTTTGGTATTTTTGGCTGGAGATAGTCAATTTGAGTGGGGGAAAATGTTTAGGATTGATTCTGAGGACTTTTGGGTGATTTGGAGATTTTGGAGGATTTAGGCAATTCGAAGGGCTTTTGGTAGGTTCGATGGGTATAGGGTTCCCGAGGTCAAAAATTGAAATTTTGGAAGAATGAAAGTTGATCAAATATGAGTGAAATGGAATCACTTTGGTTGATCCATGAAGTCACATTAAGCCTATATGAGCCATAAGAGGACTCATTGGAGGCATTCACTATGTTGTTCCTAACCCTCTTAACTAGGGGCTTGGGGGTTAAGGTCCATCCATATGAATTACCTACATGAGTCAGGGAGTCAAGTTGGGTATGAGTGTGGTTTTAGGATTTGGATTGTGTGTGTGAGAGTGTAGAGTATGAGTGTAGTGAGTGTGTAAGTCAACCCTCACCAGACCAGGCCACCCAGGGTAGTCCTAAGGCCAAAGAGTCTTATAGGGAACTCATCCTTTAAACCTTCACATTTGATTTCAACCCACTAGGTGATTAGGGGTCTACAATCAAGCATGTGGGGTTTGCAGGGAGTCAAGAAGTGTTTGAATTTCTAAATGATGGGTCCCATTTCTAGTCCTCTAAGATAGTCAAAGGAAAAGCCTAAGGCTAGATCCTAAGTACTAAAGAGAGAAGAGAAGACCTCATCAAAAATGAGGTCAACAAGCCACTTTGTCCATTAATATGGAAAGAGGAATGAATGAACTGCTGATTGTTAATAAGGGGTATCCAGGAGATTTCCTTTCCACAAAAGATCCATATCTTATTGTTGCAGTTGGCAAAATGCCCAAAACCATGAAATTTGTTGATAATTTTGTTGGGATATTTGTGCACCAGAGGTTCAAATATAGCAAAACACCAAAGCTGGTGTTTTTTGATGAGGTAAAAGATTCTTTTTAGAGATAAGGGGTTACCAATACCCCTAATATTCCAGCATAGCAAATTGATCATTAGATTGGAGGGTGGGATTTAGATCTGGTCTTTATAGATCCAGCCAATTCCCCAACTGTTAAGGGAGTCCCTAATTTCTGAGCTTCAGTATTAATCTTTTTCATTTTTCTTGATATTTAAGAGTGTCATTTCCCCTCTAAATCATTCTGCATCTCAAAAATGATATTGGTGGTTAGATCTTCTAATAAGAAATCAATGGATTGTGAGGGGGAGATGATTCTAATATCTTCCACTTCTCTTCTACACTAGTTAGCATTCTCAACATAGGGGGACCCCAACACAGGAGGAGACCCACTATTAGATATGTCCAACTTATTGGGGGAGATAGAGACAGTGCTAAGCTCCTTATCAGGAACTAGAATTAAATTCTTCTTTGGGGAATTAGGGGATCTCACAGCAGATTCCTGCTGTAAGGGGTGACAGCCTCCTACACTCCAGTTATACATGGTGCAACACCTTCAGAATTGGGTGCAACAGCAACAACAGTACTGGTAGATGCTTTAACCAAATTAGGAGCTCTTCTGTTAGGGGGTGAAGTCTATAACAACTGTCATTAGTGTGACCAAACATTTTACAATGTGTGCAAAAATAAGGTTTTTGTTGCATAATGACCTCTTTCCATTGCCCATCTTTTGCAGTCTGTCCAATTTCGCTCTAAATCGAATAATTTCTTTTCTCATCATAATGGTTCAAATATGTAATGATTCTTAATAATAATTGAGTAGTAAAGTTTCAATAATATAGACTAACTATTAAGATACAATAAAAATAGATAACTAATATGGGTTACCTCCCATAAAGCGCTTGGTTTAACGTCATCGACTCGACCTAATTTCAATTATTAATCGAGTCGACTAAGCATTAAAACCACTTTATAGTTAGGTCTTATACCTTCGAAATATGGTTTTAATCTATGTCCATTAACTTTAAATTTATGTCCGAGCTTTTGGATCTTCGATTTCTATAGTTCCGTATGAAAATATTTGAGTTATGGTGAAAGGTCCTAACCATCGAGACTTCAATTTTCCAGGAAATAATTTCAATCTAGTATTATATAGCAAAACTTCCCGTCCCGGTTCAAAATTTCTCCGATTAATCTTCCGATCATGCCATAATTTCATCTTTTCTTTATAAATCCGATCATTATCATATGATTCATTTCTTAATTCTTCCAATTCATTTAATTGCAGCAATCTTTTCTCACCAGACTTTCCTTCATATTATAATTAAATTCTTTAATCGCCCAATATGCTTTATGTTCTAATTCACCTGGTAAGTGGCATGTTTTTCCATATATAAGCCTGTAAGGAGTCATTCCAATCGGAGTTTTATAAGCAGTCCTATAAGCCCATAATGCAGTGTCTAATCTAATAGACCAATCTAACCTATTTGGGTTTACATATTTTTCTAAAATACGTTTAATCTCACGATTAGATACTTCAGCTAATCCGCTAGTCTATGGATGATAAGCAGTGGATATCTTATGAGTAATATTGTAATTTTCTACTAGTTTGTGAATGTATTTATTTCTAAAATGAGTTCCTCCGTCAGTGATAATCACTCTCGGCATTCCAAATCTAGTAAATATATTTTTCATCAGAAATTTTGAAACACTCTTAGCATCACACCTAGGTAAAGCTTGTGTCTCAATCCATTTGGAAACATAATCAACAACTACTAATATATATGAGTTTCCAAACGAAGGAATAAAAGGTCCCATAAAATCTAATCCCCAAACATCAAAAATTTCAACTTCTAATATAAAATTTAGAGGCATTTCATTTTTTGTAGATATATTTCATACTCTTTGACATTTATCGCAAGTTTTAATATATCTGTATACATCTCTAAATAGAGTAGGCCAGTAAAATCCAGATTGTAGAATCTTATAAGCGGCTTTATCAGTCCCAAAATGTCCTCCAAAATCGAATCATGACATTTTTGAATAATTGGTTTAGTTTCTTCATAAGGTACATATCTTCTAATAATTAAATCCTTACATCGCTTATATAAATATGGTTCATCCAAAAAATAGGTTTTCGTATCATGGATGAATTTTTTCTGTTTTTGCAAAGTTAGCATAGGTGGTAAAATATTACTAACTATATAGTTTACTATATCAGCATACCATGGTATTTTCCACTTATTGATATTATATAGTTGTTCATCAGGAAAACTGTCTATAATTTTATTTTCAATATCAGATAATTCATGATTTTCTAATCTTGATAAATGATCCGTAATTTGATTATCAGTTCCTTTCTTATTAACGATCTTAAAATCGAATTCTTGCATTAATAGCATCCATCTAATTAATCTTGGTTCGGAATCTTTCTTTTGCATTAAATATTTGATAGCAGAATGATCAGTATGCACGATACATTTTATTCCAATCAGATAAGGTCTAAGCCCCATCGTCAAGCAATGTGTCTATTCTTCGGTATAGATACACGGTTTGTGATGCGGTGCTCGTTTATATAAACTATTTGGGATGTGAGATCTGTTTGATATTTCATATTTTAATATTTTCAAACTAAAAATTATTTTCAAAATCAAATACTACTTTCTAAATTATATATATATATATATATATATATATATATTAAATTTAAAATCTAAAATTCGCCGACAATTTTTGTTTGGCGACCGCCTTTTCAAAATAAAACACACAACCTAAAAACAAGTCGTACATCAACGTGTAGCAATATTTTTAGAAGAAATGAGATGCCATCAATTATATGATGGAAGTTAAAATAATTGACGTTTGGGGATTAGATTTCATGGGACCATTTATACCATCTTTCGGATATACATACATTTTGATAGCAGTAGACTATATATCTAAATGGATAGAAGTTGTTGCTTTACCTTGATGTGATGCTTAAAGTGTTGAAAAGTTTTTAAATAAGAATATATTTTACAGATTTGGGATACCTAGAGTAATCATAACTGATGGGGGAAGTCATTTTAGAAATGTGATTATGGAAAAGTTAGTAAAGAAATATCATATTAACCATCGCATTACTACTGTTTATCATCCACAGACAAGTGGTTTGATTGAATTATCCAATCATGAAATTAAAAGAATATTGGAAAAGACTGTTAATTCAAATAAAAAAGATTGGTCAATCAAATTGGATTATGCTTTGTGGGCCTATAGGACTGCCTACAAAACTCCTATAGGAATGTTCCTATATAGGCTAATTCTTGGAAAAGCTTGTCATTTACCAGTTGAACCTGATCATAAAGCATATTTGGCTATTAAAGAGTTCAATTTTAATTTGAAAGATGCTGGAGAAAAGAGATTGTTGTAAGTAAATGAGCTTGAAGAGATAAGGAATGAATCTTATGAAAATGCTAAGATTTATAAAGAAAAGATGAAGTTATGGCATGATCGGAAGATTCTTACTAGAAATCTTGAGCCAGATCAAAAAGCTTTACTGTATAATGCTAGATTGAGAATTTTTATTGGAAAACATAAGTCCAGGTGGACATGCTCATTTATTGTGATGAAAGTTTATTCATATGGAGCTGTGGATATTAAAGATTCTAAGACTAAAAAATATTTGAAGTGAATAGTCATAGACTTAAACCTTACTTTTCAGTCGATCAATCTAAAACTGATGAGAATCTGATGTTTGGTCACTCAGAATAAATTCTGGGTATGTCAGGCTGATGACGTTAAACCACGCGCTTTGTGGGATGCAACCCATTTTTATTGGTGTGCTTTGTTTTATGTTTGCTTTGTGTGCTTTTATTTGGTTTGATTTGAGAAATTTGGTAGAATTTTGGAGTTTTTTATGTCATGGTAGTGTTTATTTGACCTTATTTGATGACTTAGAGGAGTTAGAGTAAAGATTTTGACGTTTCGTAGAACTATGCCAAAATGTGCACTGGCTGGTTGGCGCATAGGCGCCACAATTATAAAAAATGTGAAAAATGAGATTCTAGAAGCCTAAATCATGGGTGAGTAGTTTTTGGAGTTATTAAGGTGTTTTAACACGTCTAGGGTCGGTTTTATGCCTTCCCAAGTCTATAAAAAGGCCCTGAATTTATGAGATACTTGCCCCAATTCTTATTTTCATTCCTGAGTCTTAAAAAAAAATATTTTGAGTGCAAAAATGTCTTCTTGGGAAAGCAAAGTTAAGAAGAAAGACGATGCTAATAAGAAGAAGTTTATTTGCGATAGTGCAAGAGTTATAAAATGGATTTCTGGCTGTGAGTATCTGAGGAATAGTAGAAAAAATTACGAAGATCGAGGTCAATGTGGAGTCTATTGATGCAAAGTTAAATGAAATTAATGTACATTTAGCACACATTGGATGGCAACTGAAAATGTAATTCAATCATACAAGTCATGTGGAAGAAGAGAATAGAGTGATGTATCTGAAGAGCAAATGGATAGAAGAAGAAGATGTAAGAGCTTTTAATCATTGCCTGTTTTATCAGATTTACATTCTAGATGGTTCAAATGGAACTAATGGTGATTCTGGATATAATCCACCTAATGGAGATTGGAATTAAATAATGTGTGATCTTGTGGTTTGATTATGTGTGTTTAGTGTTTTAAGTGTGTTTTTTTTTATGTTTGTGTTTGTTACACTTTACATATGTTTGTTACATCTCAATGATGTAAATTTGTGTTTAATTACATGTGTTTGAACTTATGTATTGGGGAATTTCAGCCAAAATGTTTGGATAGAAATTTGTAGTTTGTATTAAGTGTGTTTTGAAATTTAAGTAATCTAAGTTTGCGTTTGTGTGAAATTTGTGTGGAATCATTGGAAATTAAAGAGTATTTTTGGAGTATTAGAAGAGTTTATGGGGAGAAATAATTAATTAAAGAGATTAAAGGTGATTAACTCATATTTTTGATGGAATTAACTTAATTGTTAAAATTTGGGCACTGGCACCTATGTGCCAAACTAACAGCGCATAAGCGCTAGATTTCGTGGATAAGCGTCGTATGCCTCGCATATAGACGCCGGTTTGCGAAAATCAATTTTTTGCAGTTAAAAACCTGAAATTTACCATTTTTAACACCCCCATCACCTTCAACTTCTTGGTTTCATGAAATAGGAGCCTAGGGCATTATCAAATTGGATCATTTTAGAGCCGATTTCGTCGAAATTTGTTGGATTTGAATTCCTTAAGGTATGATCACTACTCCTAAGTAAAAAATTTTGATTTTCACCATGTATTTTGAGTACATTATTTAAAAATCCAAAAATCACTATTCATGGTGAAAATTTGAGAAAAGCACGAGAAATTGCTTGGATTTAGTGGAGTTTGCTTTGGAAGTTGAGTGAACAAGTTTAGTTTAAATTTGGAATTTATGGTGAATTTTTAGAGATGGCTTCAAAGTAAAAACACTCAAAAGAAAAAGCAAAATTTGATAACGAAAAATTTGTCAGTTATAGAGTAAAGAATCGTTACGTCGATGAAATTGCATCACAGAAATTAATTCAAGAACATGTTTTTAGCAAGCCAGAAGGAGATATTGAGGAGATGATTGCTATAAGGAATTGGGAAAGATATTGTTGTGTCTCCGTTGTTGTAGTTATTTATGTGGTGAGAGATTTTTATCCTAACTTGCTAGTAGCAAAAAACAATTTAGTGATGGTTAGGGGGTAACAAGTGGATTTTTCACATGCGGTAATTAATACTTTTTACCAATTACCTCCTCTAATGTTTTGTTTTTATGCAAATTATCTTCCTTTTGAGGGAGATTTAGATGAGATTATTGCCTTTCTTACTGAAGGAAGAGGTTTGTGGAAGATTAAAAATGAAAGAAGAGAGAAATTTCAAGCCTCTAAATTGAATGCCACTTCAAAGGCATAACATTACTTTATCTCATCTAAGCTTCTGCCTTCAAGTTATGTCAGTGAAGTTACAAGGGAGAGAGTTGTTCTAAACCATTGTATTCAGCAGAGAAAGCCTTTAGATATTGGGGCTATTATTTTTTATTATATTTTGAACTGTGTCAGAACTACTACTACTGCAGGTATGGGATTTCCATCTCTTTTTTATTCACTTTGTGAGAAGTTTGGTGTTAAGTCTAAAACATGAGAAGAGGTTCTTCAGCCACTTAGACCTATTACTAGTGTAAATGTGAACACTTACACTGTACATTTAGTATTTAGCTGGAAAGGAGGATCTGCTAAAGCTTCCAATGCTTCTGCTTCTACTGCTCTATTTCTCGTGCTTCTACTGCACATGCATCATGCTCCTGAGATTCACAAACTGGATTATTACAGAAGATTTTTAAGAAGGTGAGTCTTACCAGAGAGCATATTAGAGATATGGATGGTAAAATTGAAAATATTGAAAGGTATATTGTAAAACATGATGACTATGAGGAGAATTATCAGCGGTACATGGATAGAGTGATTAGAGGAGATTACAGTGCTGAGATGCCCCCACATCCTTTTTATATACCTTATTTGTCATCCAGATACTGCAATGAAAATAATGATGATTGTTATGTAGAGTTTGTGATTTTGTTATGTGATTTTCTTATGTGTTGTGATGCTCTTATTTAATGTTCTCATATGTAATGTGATGAATTTTGCTATGGACTTTGATGTTGTGTAGACTATAGTTGGACTATTTCTATTATACACATTCAGATGTTTATGTGTTGGATTTATGTTTTATGATGTAATATGTGATGTGATTGTGATAGTAAATGTTTTTATGTGTTTCAAGTTTTTAGTAGTGTCTAGTTTAATTCCTGTAAATATTAGAAAAATTTAGAACACTATCAGAAACCACCATTTATATAACATGTTTAAACTTTTTAAAATTTACTACCATTTATTTTCTAATATGTTGTGATTTGTGTTAGTGTGTATTTGCTTTGAAAACCTCCACTATTGTAGAAGTCGTTTCAAATTTTGAAATTTCTATTTTATGAGAAATTGAAAAACTGAATTTGATTTCCTTTTACTCCTTGTTTTTAAACTGTTATACTTGCATATTTAGGATATGAAAATTCCTGCAAGCATGTTATTCTAGTTTTTTAATTCTTACCCATGTATCATTTTTATGCTTAAATGTTTTATCCTAATTAAAAAATAAAGTTTGAGGAGAATGTAAAATCAAATTTTCAAAAAACTAAAATTTTATTTGTTCTCAAGAATACTTAAATAAAATCTGATTTTTGATTGAAAATAATTATGTACACGAAGTTATATTAGGGAAGCAAAATTTTGAATATAGAAATAATTAAGAGAATTTAGTTAAAATTTATAGTAATGATGAAAAATTTAAAGTTAAAATTTTCTTCGTAAATAAATGTTAAATATAGTCAAACTACCTTTAGTAAGAAGTGTTGTGTTTTTGGATAAATAGAGGATTTGACTTTTATTTTTCAAAACATAAATTTCTTTTATTGAAAAATAATTTTTAACACTGTTATTATGGCTTTTAAGTGAAAGATATATATCAGACCTTTATTTTAAATGAAAGGGTAGAATTCAAAATCATTAAAGGCTTATCTAGATACAGTAATCCTTGCTTTATTAAAAAAAGAGAAAAAAGAAAAAAGAAAAATAAAAAAGGAAAAAAGGAGAAAAATAGTACGTAAAAGAAAGGGGAAGCTTGAGGATTTAAGGGCCTAATAAAAAATTTGTTCCATACATAAAGTTTAAAATATAAGTTTTGAAAAAAAATCTAAAGCTTAAGGTTAAAATATAGTAAGTAAAATAATTTTCAAATGAAATTTTTAAGTGAGGAAGATGAAATGTTTGAATCCTATTATTTAAAAAATCTACAAGTATTTCTGAATTAGATAAGAACTAATATTTTTCATTATCCTTTACTTAAGAACCTTCTAAACTTTAAGTTAGTCTCATTTACTAAAATATTTTCTAAATTGGACTATTTCATTTCTAGAACAAAATTTTGAAACCTTCCTAAAGAAACTCATTTACATAATTTGCATGTTAAGATTTTCTATTTGATTAAGTGTCACTTGAGGAAAACTAACATTTTAAGTTAGGGGGATTTTGATATACCTAAAATATATAGTGCTTTTAAATACATTTTTATACTTATTTTTGATGATATTGCACTTTAATGGAAGGTATTTTTCACGTTTTCTTGCAGGTATGATTAAAATTACTGACTATGAGGAAAGGAGCAATAAAAGATCAAATTTGGAGCAAAAATTGAAAGGTGTGCAAAATTGGCCTCTGGCGGCTAAGCGCCGGACCCTTGGCGCATAGGCGCCACAGTTAAAGTGATGAATTTTATTTGATTTTGGCACAAATTTGAAGGGGTTTTTGAAGCATCCTTTCGTTTAAACTTCACTAACTTCTCATCAGTGCGCCAAAATTCATTTAAAATTTGAACAGATGGATGCATTCTTGGTGGATACATTGAATCTGGACATATTTTGAAGAGACATAAATACAACTTTTGGAATTTTTTAAAAAGAAGAGTTGAAGATCAGAAAAATGGTTGTTGTTTGAGGGTGTGATTAGTTTTGAGAGTAAAGTTTATGTTAGAGAGTTATTGAGAGCACAATTTTTCACTTCACCACTTTTATTATCAATGGTATCTAGTTTTTATTAAGACTAAAATAGAGATTCGGAGTTAACAGAGTTGGGCGCCAGCCTCCATTGTATCTTGTAAAGAGAAAGAAAAGTTTAAAAGGAACTTCAAGAGTCTTATGCAGAGGATTTTCAGATAAGTGTTTACCTTTGTTTTACATTTGGTTTTAAAGTAATACTTGTTGTGTTTTCACAATGATTTCTACTTTAGAATAAAGTTGTGATTGTGTTTTCTCCATGGATTCTGAGTAGTTTTCTTTTCTTCTTCCTTCTAAACGATGAAGTAATTAAATTACGGAAGGAAGTTGTGTGAAGTATAAGATTTCAATGTTGGAAGAAGATGTGATGATTCACTACCTTGCACTTCATTTACCTCTTGAGTTGGCCGATTAAGATGTTAAAATTTGTTGTGAGAACATGTAAGAACCAATGTGGTATTGTCTAAATCAACAATTGGAAAGAATCACGTGCAATTGTATGGATGAGAATTGTAGTCTATATGGTTGAGTGCAAATAATTAGGAAGATATGTTTATAATGGGGAGTAAAATTAGAGGACTTTAGAGTGACAGGCTAAAGCCCCATAATTTGGTTTGATGTTTTAAATTTTGTTATGTGATGTTAGCCCCTAGGTGGAGGGAATCGAGCAAACTCTAGAATGAGAGCTAGTATCTTCCCTGCCTAACCCATCTACATGATTTCAAAACATCAAATTAATCAATGTTCTTTATAGAACCAAGTAAGGGTAAATAATATAATTGCTTCTATTTGGCACAACACATTTTAGATACTTCCAAAATGAAATTCCATAAGTATTACCAATTCATTGATTAAGGAAAAAGATATTTTATTCTGATTTGATTTTATACTATTTTATAGTTGTGTTAACTTTAGTTTTTTGCTTTACTTTTTATTCAGAAAATACCAAAAACAAATTTGAAAAAATTGATATCTTAAAACATAGTTTACAAAATCATTTTAAAAAGTAAAAAGTTATTTTTTTTATTTCTTCAAAATTTTAGACATTTCCTTATGGGTTTGATATCTCGGGGCTTAAAAAAAATCTTATATTACTTGATAAACAATACATATACTTGCGTAGTATCCCATATTATAAATAATTAAAGTATATTTTCATATCTAAATCGTAAGCATAAATATTTGGGGATCACTAACAAACAACTTTATAATTCTTTTTAAATTTTTACTAAGCTAATTTGATGTTTTCTTAACTTTTACTTGAATGATAGCTTGAAGGATTTACCTTAAAAAAAATTTTTATGAGCCTTATCGTTTAGGGGAGACTAGCTTTCCATGGTGTATAAAATGAAAAGAAAAGATTTTCTAACTAGATTTATTAATTCTCGGTGGAATAAAAAAGAATAAAAAAAAGCCAAACGGTGAAAATGCTTGAGAAGAAAATTAAGATTGACACAAAATTGAAAAGCTGAGGGGGTGCTTTAGTAGATATTTAAGTGATAAAATTTTTTATGTTCTTTAATAAAATCTTTTAAATATTATCCTTAAATGAAAGGTTATTTAGGGTTAGTTTAGCTAGTTATGCTTGAATTGATTTAAAATATCCTAGGTCAGTTAAAATATTTTAACTCTACTAATTTAAGAATTTTTGTGTTATGTTATGTTCAGTAGAAAGCGATTAAAGAATAGGTGAAGTTATAAATCGTTAATAATAATGGACCCTAAAATGACAATTACACTTTTATTTTACTTAGATAAGCAAGATGAATGCTTAAAAGCCTACAAGAGTGCCAATCATACTTTCATTGAGACCCATTTAGTTATGAGATTACTTTAGGACAAGTAATAATGTAAGTTTGGGATAAGATAATTTTAAGTGATTTTACTAACTTTTATTCCATTAAACCTACTATTTAATCTTATTTATCATGAATTTCCCTTGTGGAAGGATTTTGCTGGTGATGTGCATGTTACAAGAGATCGAGCATGTTGACCTCATTTTTGATGAGGTCTTCTCTTCTTCTTTTTAGTACTTAGGATCTAGCCTTAGGCTTTTCCTTTGACTATCCTAAAAGATAAGAATTGGGGCCCACCATTTAGAAATTCAAACCACTCCTTAACTCCCTGCAAACTCCACAAACTTGATTGTAGACCCCTAATCACCTAGAGGGTTGAAATCAAATGTGGAAGTTTAAAGGATGAGTTCCTATAGAACTCTTTGGCCTTAGGATTGCCCTGGGTGGCCTGGTCTGGTGAGGGCTGACTTACACACACATTACACTTATACACTACACTTTCACACACCTCCTAAAACCACACCCATACCCAACTTGACCTCCTGACTCATGAAGGTGATTCACATGGATGGTCCTCGACCCCTAAGCCCTCGGGCTAAGAGGGTTAGGAACAACATAGTGAATGCCTCAAATGAGTCCCTTCATGGCTCATGTGGGCTTGATATGGATTCATGGCTCAACCAAAATGATTTCATTCCACTTACATTCACCCAATCTTCAATTTTCCAAATTTTCAATTTTCCAAATTTTCAATTTTTGACCCCCGGGACCCCGGACCCGCCTAGCCTACCCAAAACCCTTGAAATTACCCAAATTTTTCAAAATTTCCAAAACACCCAAAATTCCCCAAAATTAACCTTGAGCATTTCCTCACCACTCAAATTGATCATCCATAGTAAAAAATACCAAAATTCCAAAAATACCTCCTAATACCCTCCAAATACCCAAAATACCCCTCTTAGCCAAAAAATCCAAAAATTCAGAAAATTCCCAAAAAATTCCAGAAAATCTCAAAGATTCCCAATTTCATTTTGTTCAACTATACCATGGGCCAATTTTTTCAATTTACCCCACTTTTGTCAAAACCCCCAATTTGACCCATTTTAACCCAAAGTGAACCCAATGTCAAACCAAACCTACCCAATTGACCCAAATTCTGGTCCAATTCAATTCTAAACTTCAATTCAACATCCCCAACACCAATCTAGATCAAATCCTAGCCCAATTTTATTGGCATTTGAATCCAATTTCACTTTTGACTTTAAAACCCAATTTGGACCCATGACCCAAACATAGCCCAAACCAAACCAATTTAACTCCAATTAACCCCAAATCTTTTCTAAACCTTCCCTAACATCCCCACAAACAAAACACTAACATGATTTGCCCAAAATTTAGACCCAAACCCCACTCAAATTCAACCCAAAACCAAAAGGCCCAATTTTGACCTAAATCCAACCCTAACCCAAATAAGCCCAAATCCCAAAATCAAAACCCAACCAAAGTTGAAACCTCCTTTAAACACTCCCATAAACATTTCCCAACATCAATTTCACATCAATTTCAACCCTAGGCCAACATTGGCCCAAATTAGCCCAATTTGACCTACATTAACCCCTTTACCAAATGAACCCAAATCCAACCCAATTCAAACCCAAACCACTCCAAACTTGTTTCAAATCAATCCTGACACATCCCTAAGCCAAACTCAACATTTATTTGTCATGGCTCATTGCAAACTTTCCTCTTTAAAAGCCCATTTGCTAACCTAATAGCCCACTTCCCTAAACCATTTTAAAAGCCCATCTTCAATAAATTTCAAAGGCCCAAAATTTATCCTAAAGCCCACACTACAATCTCATCCCATCATCACTCAATTAATATCATCCCTTAAGTCCTAAATTAATCATCAAATGGTTCCAAATCAAGCCATATGCCAAATCACCCCTAAATACCAAAATTCACAAAATCCTTCTCCATGAAAGTTGGCTTAACTTTTCCCAAGCCAAATGGAGCCATGAAGCCATGCATGAGCCCCATGGGAGCCATGAGAGCCATGGAATCTACTTTCCACCTCACCAAACCATTAATGGCAAGAGAGGGGATCTCTTTTTTAAACCCTCTTAAACCCTTTTTTACCTTAAGAATGTCACACACTAAACCATGCTTAGCCACCTCACCATGGATGGAGACCACACCATTTTCTCTTGGCTGACCCAAGTGACTCTTTTCAGACCCAAACAGTGCTTTGGGTGGTGCACCTAGCCCAATCCATGAGTTGACCAAAATCAACCCAAAATGTACCCTTACCCCATTCTACTTCGATTCAAACAATTTACACATGTCCAAGCCCAATCGACTTCACCATTGCCAAGCCCCGACCTCCCCGGTCAAGATGGTGACCCTTCGCCTGCAGCCACCACCCGGCCGCCGGAAAACACCACACCCGAGAGCATCATGTGAGCCCAAGCTTGGAATTCTCACCTGTTGAGTTGCCCCATGCCGAATGGCCACCATGGATGTTCTTCTCCTCACTAGAGCAACTGATTCCAACCCCTAACTCTCCTTGGGAGAGCCTCCAGCCAGCTCTATTTAAACCCCACTCCTCTCGGCCATGGAAGTGGTGCTGAACCAACCTTACAGAAACTCTGCCAAAATTGTTCCGTACTACTCCCCACACTTAGAGAACTTGATCCCCATTGAAATCCCCCTGCCATTTCCTCTCTGTGAGCTCAATTTCAGAGTTGAAATCCAAGCCCAAAACCAGGACACTTCTCCACAGTGAGCCAATCCCCAAATTGATTGGTCCTACACCTTGTCGGCTTATTTTTAGGTCGTGTGTTTTATTTTTGAAAAGAGGTCGCCTACAGAGATTGTCGGCGAATTTTTACTTTAATTTAAATAAATAATTTTGAAAAGTAGTATTTGATTTTGAAAATAATTTTAAATTTGAAGGTTTTAAGGCATGAGATTAAACCGATCTCACATCCCAAATAGTTTATATAAACGATCACCGCACCACAAACCGTGTATCTATCCCTAAGGATAGACACACTGCTTGATGGTGGTGCTCGATTAAATAAACTAGAAGATTTGTGACATCCGTTTGGTCTGCGAACTAATTTTTTTAAGCCTACAAATTCCCCTGCTTAATATGAAAGTATTAAACAGGGTTTATATTACCTGGGTTCTTTAAAATTCCCTATAAGGGCAAGCCCTTATAGTTAATTACATCTTAAGTGACGGGAATCACTTAAGAAAACTCTCGATAATAATCAATAATTCTGCTCTCAAGAATTTCAAAGTTTAAGGTTTTCAAAGGATTGAATTTTGGAATTTCAATAGGGAATCGATCAAGTTTGGAACATTTTGTTTTGAGAATTCAAAGGAAGAAAGGTAGGAGAAATTACAGATTCGAAGCGAACTTCGGTAATTTCCCGACTATCCTATTGTTTGGCTTAGATTTAGGAAAGTCCTAATGTTTATTTAATGTTTTAATCTTGCCAATTTTAATTAATTAGGGCTTATATTTATATGACAGAATCATACAAACAGACTTCGAAGATGTGAGGGTTTATGTCGTATCGGACGACTACCTCGGAGTCCTAAGACCGGTTAGGGCTTAATTTGCTATGCAAATGCCTAACGAAGAGTTGAGGATTTATGTTGCACTAGGTAAACTACCTCGAAATCCTATGGCTTTGTTGTTTAATTCTAGGAAAGTTTTGCTGAAGTAGACTCAGGTTTTGCTGATGACGATGGCCGTGCTGCCCACCATGCTCCGAGCTCCTTGTTGTTGCGAGTTTTAGTTTTAGAAGTCATAAATCGGGGATGAGAAAAGTGTTTTGGTTTAGAGAAAATCTTAATTTCCAAGTGTTTTTTACGTTTTAATTAAAACAAATCTTAAAGTTGATTATAACGACACCGGTTAAGATCCCATGGTTCCATCCTTCCGGCATCATTATTTTTATCGGATTCACTTAGTCCAGATGAATTTGCTAAACTCAACTAAATGAGTTCCACACTTTCATTTAGACCGTGGGAAATCCCATTAGCAACACGTAGGTTACATCATCCGAGGTATTCCCGATCATCCAACAGGACGTTTTAATTTAGTTGTAATTGTAGTTTTGTGTTCTTTTGTGATTAAATTTTGAGTTGTTTTATATTTTGAAATGTTGTGGCGGTGAATTTTATCTTGCAATGACTTTTAGTTTAATTTTGGTTTCAGCTTTAGAGACTATCCTAAAGGTGTGGGTTTTCATGCAACGAGTTGTTTATCATGCAAGAAAAGTAAGTGCAATGCGATTAAATAAATTGCAATAATGTAAATTGCAAGAAAGTAAATTGCAATAAAATAAAAGCGTACTCTGAGGGTCTTCCCGTCATCCCAAGCTGCACTTAAAACACAATTAGAATATTTAAGCAAATTCCTAGGTAAAGCTAAGGGAAGGGTTATGGTTTTCTATCAAATTCCTGATCCTATAGCTAGTCATTTCCTATGACGTCTAGGTTCCTTGTGTTTTGGTTTGAGGACGATTTTCTTCATCAAAGAACAATTAAGTTCAATTGTTCTTATAAACATCCTATCATATTGAGAAAGTGTTTAAGAAGAATCTTAAACATCTTTTCAATATTGCTAGAATCGCTTTAAGTCCAAATGAATTTAATTATACAAATGAATTAATCGTCCAAGAATCTCGAGTTTTGTTATCTTCGCTCAGCTGAACTCAGGACATTTTAATATTCTATAGGTGAAGTAACATTTCATTTAATATTCGTTTAGTGAGTTATGATAACTAAAGCTTTTGAGGGTAAATTGGTGTTCAAATGGTTTGTGATTTAGTTTAATTTCCATTAATGGGTTTAAATTTGGAATAGTGTTCAAGTTATTTTAGATTTATTTTGAATTCTTTATGTCTTTGGTGATGTTATATTTAATTCAACTTAATTTAATTTAATTTAATTTAATTTGAGTTTTAATTAAATTTAATTCAATTTAATTTGGTTTAACTTAATTTAGTTTGATTTGATTTAATTTAATTTAATTTAATTTAATTTAATTTAATTTAATTTTATTTTATTTTATTTTTAATTTAATTTAATTTAATTTAATTTAATCTTTAATTTGATTTGACTTAATTTAATTTGATTTTATTTATTTAATTTAATTTAATTTAATTTAAGTCATTTAATTTAATTTAATTTAATTTAATTTAATCTTTAATTTAATTCAACTTTTAATTTTAATTTAATTTAATCCAATTTAATTTACTTAATTTAATTTAATTTTTAATTTAATTTTATTTTTAATTTTAATTGAAATTTTTTTAAAAGAGTTTAATAATTTAATTTTAGTTTAATGATTAAGTCTTTTAATATTTTGAATTTGAGTTATCATTTTAATTAAGAATTGAATATTAATGAGATAATTAATTTAGGGATTTTTAAATTAAAGAATAAATCTCTTCCTAATAATATCCCTATTTTAACAATTCCAATTTTATTATTCTTCCAAATTTAATCAATTATTTAATTAAGGTTTAATTATTTTGAATTGCCTAATGGGTTTCTACCCTTTAATTATTTAAATTTCAATCATTCAAATCAGATTAGGATCAAATATTTTACTTGTTAATTTTATTAAACCTAAAGTTTTAATTAAGGGTTAAAATTTTAATTACCACTTTACCCTTTTAAGCTTAATAATTTTATAACTCACTAAATTGAACTCAAATGAACTTGAAATTTTTATGTGACTTCACTCATATGTCAATAAAGACATGAGAGGAGAGAATGTGATTTTTCTGTATTAAATTTATTTATATAATTATTTTTGGTAGAAAATAGAGATTTCCAAGGAAAATTTAATAACATGACCAAGGGAAAGTTTCTATACTTAAGAAAATTAGGGGACATTCCTAATGACCAGAAGACCACTTGGACCAATTTTGGTGATTTTTTGAATTATATTATTTTTATTATAATTATTTTAAGTTTTGGAATATTAATTAATTTAAAAATAAAATAAATGTTGAAAAATGAATTTTATATTTTTCAAAAATCTCTTTGATATCAAGGAAATCAGAGAATCAAATTTTGTAATTTTTTGATTTTTCTATGATTTATTATAATTATTTTAGTGAAAATGCTAGAAAATACATTTTTTTTAATTTTAAAATTACCCTAGAGCTTTAAAATTTAATATCTCACTAAATAGACCTAAGAAAAGTATGGGGTTTGTTCCTAAGTGATTAAAATTCAAAATGTGACATTTTGGTGAATTTTATTATTTTTGAGATTTTTATTATTTTTTAATTATTAAAAATATTAAAATAATATTAAAAATCAACTTTTTTAGAAAATTGAAATTTTAATTTTCTTAAATTCCCCTAATATCCGAGAGGCTCCAAAACTAATTTGGTGAATTTTTAAAAGATATTTTTAAAGTTATGAATTTTTAAAGTTTAAAATGACTAAGTGGCTTAATCAACCCATTTAGTAGGGCTAACCAAGTCCAATTGACCTCAAAATTTTTATGGTGGGTTCCTCTGATCCTAAAGGTCAGTGGAGAATTGATTTAAAGTCAATTTGATGTATGGTTAGCTCTAATTAATTAGAGATCCATTTTGGGTGTTTAAGCCAATTAGGGTTGTTTTAAATGAACTAACTCAAAACCTATTTTTCCTAGTGGTCCCCTCGGTCATAAGGAACATCATCAAATTTTCCTAGAATTTATTTCACAACATGCTATTTATTGGAATTAAAATACTCAAAACAAGTAACATGAATTTGAAAAATCAATAACTTTTCATAAGGATGGCCTCTGACTTTGGAAAATTCAGGGAATGTTCCCAAATTTAGAGGCTTCAAAAGCCCTATGGTCTCATGCCATGGTGAATTGTATACATGCATGGAGAATTAAAAATATGCAGAGAGTAAATAAATTATTAAAAATAAAATACTTGATGAAATTAAATAATTTCTTTTCCACATTATTCTCCTCCGTTCACCGAGCAAGAGGGTATTTTTATTTTATTTTTATGATTTTCCTACACAAAGTTATGAATTTTTGAAGTTTAGGGAATTAAATAAATAGAAAATAACCCTAATTTTCTATTTATCCACGCGGCGCCGCGTCATCCTCGGCATCTCCGAACGCACACGCGTCGCGCTCCCATTCGACGCCGCCGCTCGAGTCGGCAGCCCGGGCCCCGCGGTTCTCGTACCGTCTCCCGGTCCGACGCCATCCGAGCCGTCCGTCCGCGCGTGTATTGAATGGACGGCATCCGTTCATCGTCCCCGAGCGTCCTCACCCGAGAGCCGTCCACACTAAATCCCTAAGATCTCACTCGATACTCAATGGATTTTCATGTTTTTATGCTCTATGGATTCGTCTTGAGAAGACGAACACATCCATACGGTTTATGTGGGATGAAATTTACGCAATAAAAATGGAGAATGTTCAGAAGCTCGAGAAGAAGAGTGAGGCCATACCTTTGCTCGCAGAAGTGCGGCTTCTATTCGAGGGTTGTTGCACCTTCGATTGGATCCCAGCAAGCTCCGCATGAAGTCTCCCGGTCCGGTGAATTGCCAGGTAGGATTTCGACCACGGCCCGATCACAAAGCTTGGAGGCCGGAGCAACCGGGTGGCCCGGAGATGGGGCTTTTATCGGTGGACACCTTCCCTCGGTCCGGTGAAGGTGTAGAACCAATCAATTTGGGGATTGGCTCACCGTGGAGAAGTGTCCCGGTTTTGGGCTTGGATTTCAACTCGAAATCGAGCTCGCGCAGAAGAAATGGCAGGGGGATTTCAGTGGGGATCAAGTGCTCTGTGTATGGGGAGTAGTCTGGAACAATTTTGGCATAGTTTCCTTAAGGTTTTTTTCAGCACCTCTCATGGCCAAGAGGGGTGGTGTTTAAATAGGAGAGGGTGGAGGGTCTCCAGTGGACGATTAGGGCTTGGGATCAGGCCGCTTCGGCAAGAGAAGAACAGCTACAATGGCCACCGTGGATGGGGCAGCTCAACGAAGGAGAATTCCAAAGTCGGCTCACATGTGAGCTCTCGGCCCGGTGGTTTCCGGCGGCCGTGGTGGGCCGGCCGGCCAGGGGTCGGGTCACCCTTAAGGTCGGGGAGGTCGGGGCCGGAGGTTTGTGCAGATCAATTAGCCATGGACATGTGTAAAGGAGTTGAATTGAAATGGAATGGGGGATGAGCCGATTTTGGGTCCAAATGGGTCAACCCACCTTTTGGGCTTGGTTCACCTCCCCATGGCCGATTTGGGCTGAGGGAGGATCGGATGGATCGGCTAGGAAAGGGTGGAGAAGTCACCATCCATGAATATTTTGATTAAACATGCATTAAGGTGAAGCATTAAAAGGGTTAAAACCTTTTTAAGGGGGCTTAAAAGAGGCTCCTCCTTTTGCCATTAGTGGCTTGATCACATGTCAAGCCTTCCATGGCTTCATGTGGCTTGTCCATGGCTTGCATGGCTTGTCTTTGGCTTCGCAAAAAGTTTGGTCAATTTCATGAAAATGGATTTTAGGAATTTTTGGTAATTTAATGGAAATTTGTATGAAACTTGATTTGGAATGATTTGATGATGAATTTAGGACTTAGGGAATGGCTTTTATTAAGTGGATGGCAAGTGGAGATGTCATGTGGGCTTTAGGGTAGATTTTGGGCTTTTTGAAATGGTTTTAGATGGGCTTTTAAGATGGTTTAGGAAAGTGGGCTTTTGAATTTTAAAATGGATTTTGGGATGAAATTTTGGTAAAGGCTTGGGCCAAATAATTGTTGGGTTTAGCTCATGGATGTGTCATGAGTGACTTGAAGCAAATTGGGGGTGATTTGGGTTTGAATTGGGTTGAATTTGGGTTCTTTTTGGTGAATGGGCCAATATAGGTCCAAGTGGACCAAGTTGGGCCAATGTTGGGCTAGGGTTGAAATTGATGTAAAATTAATGTTGAGAAATGTTTATGGGAGTGTTTCAAAGAGGTTTTGACTTTGATTGGGCTTTGATTTTGGGGTTTGGGCTCATTTGGGTTAGGTTTGGGTTTAGGTCAAAATTGGGCTTTTTAGCTTTGGGTTGAATTTGAGTGGAGTTTGGGTCCAAATTTTGGGCAAATCATGTTAGTTTTTTGCTTGTGGGGATGCTAAGGAAGATTTAGAAAAGATTTGGGGTTAATTGGAGTTGAATTGGGTGAGTTTGGGTTAAGTTTGGGTCATGGGTCCAAATTGGGCTTTAAGGCCAAAAGTGAAATTGGATCCAAATGTCGATTAAATTGGACTTGGATTTGGTCTAGATTGGTGTTGGGAATGTTGAATTGAAGTTTAGAATTGAATTGGACCAGAATTTGGGTCAATTAGATAGGTTTGGTTTGACATTGGGTTCACTTTGGGTTAAAATGGGTCAAATTGGGGGTTTTGATAAAAGTAGGGTAAATTGACAAAATTGGCCCATGGTGTAGTTGAAAAAAATAAAATTGGGAATATTTGGAATTTTCTGGAATTTTCTGGGAATTTTCTGAATTTTTTGGATTTTTGGGTCAAGAGGGGTATTTTGGGTATTTGGAGGGTATTGGGAGGTATTTTTGGAATTTTTGGTATTTTTGGGTATGGATGATCAATTTGAGTGATGTGGAAATGTTTGGGATTGATTTTGGGGAATTTTGGGTAATTTAGGTGATTTTGGAAATTTTGGGTAGTTTCAAGGGTTTTGGGTAGGTTAGGCGGGTGTAGGGTCCCGGGGTCAAAAATTGAAATTTTGGGAAATTGAAGATTGGGTGAATGTAAGTGGAATAAAATCATTTTGGTTGAGCCATGAAGCCATATCAAGCCCACATGGGCCATGAGGGGACTCATTTGAGGCATCCACTATGTTGTTCCTAACCCTCTTGGCCAAGGGCTTAGGGGTTAAGGACCATCCATGTGAATCACCTACATGAGTCAGGAGGTCAAGTTAGGTATGGGTGTGGTTTTAGGAGGTGTGTGAAAGTGTAGTGTATGAGTGTAGTGTGTGTGTAAGTCAGCCCTTCACTGCGACCGAGGCCACCCGGGGCGATCCCAAGGCCAAAGAGTCCTATAGGAACTCATCCTTTAAACTTCCACATTTGATTTCAACCCTCTAGGTGATTAGGGGTCTACAGTCAAGTTTGTGGAGTTTGGAGGGAGTTAAGAAGTGGTTTGAAATTCTAAGTGGTGGATCCCAATTCTAGTCCTCTAAGATAGTCAAAGGAAAAGCCTAAGGCTAGATCCTAAGCACTAAAAAGAAGAAGAGAAGACCTCATCAAAAATGAGGTCAACACACCTTCACCAGACCAAGGGAAGAAGTTTAACAGCAAGAGCCCCCTCTCCAGGCCAGCCATTGCTTCTAGCCTCCAAGCTTTGTGATCGGCTGTGGGCACTTTCATACCTAGACAATTCACCAGGCCAAGGGACTTCATCTGGAGTTTGCTTGAACCCAATCGAACGTGACACAACTCTCAGATCGAAGCTTCACTTCTCTGAGCAAAGGTATGGACTCACTCTTCTTCTCGAGCTTACAGAGATTCTCCATTTAATTTGAATTAATTTCAATGCATGTTTACCATATGGATGTGTTCGTCTCTTCAAGATGAATCCATAGAGCATAAGAACACAAAAATCCGTGGAGAATCAAGTGAGAAATTAGGGTTAGAAGGTTGACGTTCACGGGTGCACACCAGTCGTAAACGATGACTGGGAACCGTTAGATCGAGCGTGTATTGAGCGGACGGTCTGAATTGAGCCAGACAGTGCGATGGTACGTGAACCGCGGGGCCCTGGAGCGCTGACTCGGATGGCGGTATCGAATGGGAGCGCACCGCGTGGTCATTCGGAGATGCTGAGGATGACAGGGCGCCGCGCTGGATAAGTAGGAAATTAGGATTTTTGTAATTTATTTAATTCCCTAAAATTCAAAAATGCATAACTTTGTGTAGAAAAATTAGAAAAATAAAATAAAAATACACACTTGCTCAGTGAACAGAGGAGAGTAATGTGGAAAAGAAATCATGTAATTTTATCATGTATTTTATTTTTAATTTTTTATTTACTCTCTGCACTATTTTAATTCTCCATGCATGTATGCAATTCACCATGGCATGAGACCATAGGGCTTTTGAAGCCTCTGAATTTGGGAACATTCCCTGAATTTTCCAAAGTCAGAGGCCACCCCTATGAAGAGTTATTGATTTTTCAATTCTAGGTCACTATTCTGAATATTTTAATTACAATAATTAGCATGTTGTGCAATAAATTCTAGGAAAATTTAAGGATGTTTCTTATGACCAGAGGACTTTAGGAAAAATAGGTTTTGAATTAATTCACTTGGAATAACCCCAATTGGCTTAAACACCCAAAATAGGTCCTTAATTAATTAGAGCTAATCATACATCAAATTGACTTGAAATCAATTCTCCACTGACGTTTAGGATCAGAGGAACCCACCACAAAAATTTGAAGTCAATTAGACTTGGTTAGCCCTACCAAATGGGTTGATTAAGCCATTTAGCCAAACTTAAACTTTAAAAATTCATAACTTTCAAAATACTTTTCAAAAATTCACCAAATTGGTTTTGGAGCCTCTCTGATATTAGGGAAATTTAAGAAAATTAAAATTGCAATTTTCTAAAAAAGTTGATTTTTTGCATTATTTTAATATTTTTAATAATTAAAAAATAATAATAATCACAAAAATAATAAAATTCACCAAAATGTCACATTTTGAATTTTAATCACTTAGGATCAAACCCCATATTTTTCTTAAGTCTCTATGATGAGATATTAAATTTTAAAGCCTTAAGGTAATTTTAAAATTAAAAAAATGTATTTTCTAGCATTTCCACTAAAATAATTCTAATAAATCAACAAAAAATCAGAAAATTATAAAAATTGGTTCTCTAGTTTCCTTGATATCAGAGAGATTTTTGAAAAATATAAAATTCATTTTTCAATCTTTATTTTATTTTTAAATTAATTAATACTCCAAAACTCAAAATAATTATAATAAAAATAATATAATTCAAAAAATCACCAAAATTGGTCCAAGTGGTCCTCTGGTCATTAGGAATGTCTCATAATTTTCTTAAGGACAGAAATTTTCCCTTGGTCATGTTGTTAAATTTTCCTTAAAAATTCTTATTTTCCACCAAAAATAATTATATAAATAAATTAAATACAGAAAAATCACATTTTCTCCTCTAATGTCTTGATTGACATATGAGTGAAGTCACATAAAAATTTCAAATTCATTTAAGCTCAATTTAGTGAGTTATGAAATTAGTAAGTTTAAAGGGCAAAATAGTAATTAAAATTTTAATCTATAATTAAAAATTTTTTAGGTTTAATTAAAAGTGTGGGTAAAATATTTGATATTAAGTTGATTTTGGATGTTTGAAACTTAGGTATTTAAAGGGTAGAAACCTACCAAGTAATTTGAAAGTAATCAAAATAAACCTTAATTAAATAATTAATTAAATTTGGAAGAATAATGAAAAATTAGAATTATTAAAATAGGGATATTATTAGAAAGAAATTTATTCTTTAATCTAAGAATCCCTAAATTAATCACCGCAATAATATTTAATTCCTAACTAAATGATAATCCAAATTCAAAATTTATAATGATAAAAGACTTAATCATTAAATTAAATTAAAATTAAAACATTTAAATTAAATCCTTTTAAAATTTCAATTAAATTAATACTTTGACAATTAAAATTATATCATCCTTAAAGCATAAAAAAATAAAATATTAAATTAAAATTAAAAAATAAATAAATTAATTAAATTAAAATTTAAATTTAAATTAAAATTAAAAATAAAACCAAATTAAAATTTAAATTAAATTAAGTTAAAATGAAATGAAATTAAATTAAATTAAATTGAAATTCAAATTAAATTAAAACATATTAAATTAAATTAAATTAAATTTAAAAATAAAATTAAGTTAAAATAAAATTAAAATTAAATTAAATTAAAATTAAACCAAAATAAATTAAATTAAAATTAAATTAAATTACATTGAGTTAAATATAACATCACTTAAGACATAAAAAAAAATTCAAAAATAAATCTAAAACAACTTGAACACTATTCCAAACTTAAAACCATTAATTGAAATTAAGTTAAGTCACAAATCATTTGAACGTTAATTTGCCCTCAAAAACTCATGATGTCATAACTCTTAAACGGAGTGTTAAGTGAAGTGTTATTTCACTCATAGGATATTCAAATGTCCTAGTTCACTGGGCAAGATAACAAAACTTGAACTCCTGGATAATTGATTCATTATATAATTAAATTCTCTTGGACTTAAAACAATCCTAAACGTATTGAAAAGATGTTTAAGATTCATCTTAAGCACTTCCTCAGCATGATAGGATGTTTATAAGAACAACTGAACTTAATTGTTCTTTGATGAAGAAAATCGTCCTCAAACCAAAACACAAGAACCTAGATGTCATAGGAAATGACTAGCTATAGGATTAGGAACTTGGTAGAAAACCATAACCCTTCCCTTAGCTTTACCTAGGAACTTGCTTTAAAAGATTAAATATCCTAAATTGTGTTTAAGTGTAGCTTGGGATGATGGGAAGACCCTCCAGGTACGCTTTTATTTTATTGCAATTTACCTTCTTGCAATTTACTTTATTGCAAATGCACTTTACTTTTTCTTGCATGATAAACAACTGTTGCATGAAAACCCACACCTTTAGGGTAGCCCCTAAAAATAAAACCAAAACTAAATTAAAAGTCATTACAAGATAAAATTCACCGCCACAATATTTCAAAATATAAAACAACTCAAAATTTAGACATTCCCTGGTCCGGCACAATCTGAACCGTCCACTCGATACACGCACGATCCAACGGCTCCCGGTCGTCATCTACGACTGGTGTGCACCCGTGACCATCCACACTAAAATCCTAAGATCTCACTCAATTCTCAATGGATTTTCGTGTTCTTATGCTCTATGGATTTATCTTGAAGACGAACACATCCATACATTTTATAGGCTATGAAATTAACTTAAAAAAAATGGAGAATCGCTGGAAGCTCGGGAAGAAGAGTGAGTCCATACCTTTGCTCAGAGAAGTGAAGCTTCGATCTGAGAGTTGTGTCACCTTTGATTGAGTCCAGGCAAGCTCCAGATGAAGTCCCTGGCCCTGGGAATTGTCTAGGTATGAAAGTGACCAAGGTCGATCACAAAGCTTGGAGGCTGGAAGCAATCGCTGGCCTGGTGAGGGGGCTTTTGATGGGAAACTTCTCCTCTTAGACTGGTGAAGGTGTAGGACCAATCAATTTGGAGATTGGCTCAATGTGGTGAAGCGTCCTATTTTTTGGGTGGATTTTCAACTCAGAATTGAGCTCTGTTACTGGGGATTAGGGCAAAGGAACACTGCGGATCAACTGCTCTGGGTTAGGAGAAGGTCCTGGAGCAATTTTGGCAGAGTTTCCCTAAGGTCTGGTTCAACTCCTTATTTGGCTGAGAGGTGGTGGTGTTTAAATAGGCATGGCTGGAGGGCTTCCTAGGGGCAATTGGAGGCTGAGATCAGCAGCTCAGGGGAGGAGAAGAATAACTATGCTGTCCATTTGGGTTGAGACAAGTCAGCAAGGGTGAATTGGAAAGTTTGGCTCACATGGAGCTTTCAGCCATGGCGTTTTCCGGCGACTGTGGTGGCTGGCTGGGGGCATTGGTAACCATCTTGACCAGTGGGTGAGGGCTGGGGTTTGGTGCAAGCAATTGGCTATTTCCATGTGTAAGGAGGTTTGATTAAAATGGCATGGGGTAAGGGTCATTTTGGCTTGATTTTGGTTAACTCATGTATTTGGGTTTGGTGCACCAACCAAGGGACTGATTTGGGCTGAGGGAGGTCAGATGAGTCAGCTAGGAAAGGGTAGTGAAGTCACCATCCATGAATATATGGATTAATCATGGATTAAGGTGAAGCATTAAAAAAGTTATAACCTTTTTAAGGGGGTTTAAAATGAGGCTCCTCCATTTGCAATTAATGGTATGATGATGTGTAAAGTGATTCCCATGGCTTCATGTGGCTTGTGCATGGCTTCAAAGCTTGCTCATGGCTTGGGAATGGCTTGACTTACTTGCATGAGAATGGGATTTTGGGATTATTAGCATTTAGGGGTGATTTGGCATGAGGCATGATTTGGAATCATTTGATGATGGGATTGGAACTTAGGGAATGACTTTGATTAAATGGATGGCAAATGAAAATTTCATATGGGCTTTAGGATAGATTTTGGGCTCTTTGAAATGGTTTTAGATGGGCTTTTAAAGTGATTTAGGGAAGTGGGCTTTTGGATTTTAAAATGGGCTTTTCGATGAAAGTTTTGTGAAGGACCATGCCAAATAAATGTTGGGTTTAGTTTAGCGAGGTGTCATGAGTGGTTTGGAACAAGTTTAAAGTGATTTTGAATTGAATTGGGTTTAATGTGGGTCTTTTGGTAAAGTGGCCAAAATTGTTCGAATTGGGCTAACTTGGGTTAAGTTTGGGCTAAAGTTGGATTTGATGTAAAATTAATGTTGAGAAATGTTCATGGGAGTGTCACAAAGAGTTTCCAACTTTGGTTGGGCTCTAATTTTGGGATTTGGGCCCATTTGGGTTAGGTTTGGGCTTAGATCAATTTAAGGGATTTTGGTTTTGGGTTAGGTTTGGGTGGAGTTTAGGTTCAAATTTTGGGCAAATCAAGTTAGTTTTTTTATTTTTGGGGGTATTAGGATGACTTTAGGAAAAGATTTGGGGTTAATTGGAGTTGAATTGGATGGGTTTGAGCTAGGTTTAGGTAATGGGCCAAAATTGGGCCTTAGGCTTCAAATTGAAATTGAGCTAAAATGTCAATCAAATTGGAGCTGGATTTGGTATAAATTGATATTGGGAATATTGAATTGAATTTTAGAATTGAATTGGGCCAAAATTGAGGTCAATTGGGGTGGTTTAGTTTGACATTGGGTTCACTTGGGTTTAAAATGGGCCCAAATTGGGTGTTTTAGTAAAAGTATGGTAAATTGTAAACATTGGCCCACGGTGTAGTTGAATAAAATGAAATTGGGAATATTTGAGATTTTTTGGATTTTTTTTGGAATTTTCTGAATTTTCGGAATTTTGGGCTAAGAAGGGCATTTTGGGTATTTGGAGGGTATTGGGGGGTACTTTTGGAATTTTTGGTATTTTGTGGCTATGGATGATTAATTTGAGTGGGGGAAATGTTTAGGATTAATTTTAAGTAATTTTGGGTAATTTAGGTGATTTTGTAGATTTTGGGTAGTTTTAAGGGTTTTTGGTAGGTTTAGTAGGTGTAGGGCCCTAGGGGTCAAAAAATGAAATTTTGGAAAAATGAAGATTGATCAAATTTGAGCAAAATGAAATCACTTTGGTTGAGCCATGAAGCCATATTAAGCCCATATGAGCCATGAGAGGACTCATTTAAGTCATTCACTATGTTGTTCCTAACCCTCTTAGCCAGGGGCTTAGGGGTTAAGGACCATCCATGTGAATTACCTACATGAGTCAGGAAGTCAAGTTGGGTGAGATTGAGGTTTTAGGACTTGGAATGTGTGTGAGAGTGTAGTGTATGTGCAAGTCAACCCTCACTGGACCGGGCCACCTGGGGTATTCCTAAGGCCAAAAAGTCACTATAGGGAACTCATCCTTTTAAACCTCCACATTTGATTTCAACCCTCTAGGTGATTAGGGGTCTACAATCAAGCTTATGGAGTTTGCAGGGAGTCAAGAGGTGTTTGAACTTCTAAATGGTGGGTTCCATTTCTAGTCCTCTAAGATTAGTCAAAGGAAAAGTCTATGGCTAGATCCTAAGTACTAAAGAGAGAGAAGAGAAAAGACCTCATCAAAAATGAGGTCAACAGTTGACAGTGATCACAGTTATTAATATAAACATTAACATCCTTAAAAATTATAGGTCTTATAAAATCCAGATCTTAAGATTTTATATGCAGTTTTATCAACTCCAAAATGTCCTCCATAATCAAAATTATGAAATTTTTGAATAATTTCATAAGTTTTTTCTAAAGGCACACATCTTTAAATAATCAAATCCTTTCCTTGTTTATATAAGAACGGGTCATCCAAAAAATAAGTCATAGCTTCAGATAAAAATTTCTTCTACTTCTGGTATGTAAAAACATAGGGTAAAATATCACTAACAATAAAGTTTACAATGCGGCATACCACGGAACACACCACTCATTAACAGCGAACAATTTTTCATCACGAAAATTTTCATTAATTTCTTCAGCATCACAGAGACATTTTGTTAGTTTCAAGCCTGGACAGTTGATCAGCAATTTAATTATCAGCACCCTTCCTATCTACTATCACAAAATCAAATTCTTGCAAAAGAAGAATCCATCTAATCAATCTTGGTTTTGCATCCTTCTTCTTCATTAAATACTTAATAGCATATTGATCAGTATGCACCACACATTTAGTTCCAATTAAATATGATCTAAATTTATTAAAGGAAAATACTATAGCTAATAACTCTTTCTCAGTAGTGGTATAATTAATTTGAGCTCCATTAAGAGTTTTACTAGCATATTAAATCACTTTATAGATGTTGCTGATGGTGGTTCTTTAATGGCTAAGACATTTGATGAAGCTTATACCGAAATTGAATGAATGGCTAACAATAATTTTCAATGACCTTCTGAAAGGGTTAATCCTAAAAGAGTGGCAAGTATTCAAGATAATGAAGCCTTTTCTATTTTAGCTTCACAAGTGGCTACAATATCTAAGAAATTGGATAATTTTTCTATTAATGTATCGCATGTAAGTAATGAAAATTTTGTAAATATTGATGTTTCTCAAATAATAGAGACATTGCAAGCTATTGCTAGTAAAACTAATTCCAGGTTGGAAAAATCACCCTAATTTTTATTGGAATAATGGACATCAACAATGGAGTAATAATCAAGTAAATCCAACTAGAAATTGGAACAATCAAGGAAATTTAAACTTTTGACCAACTTATCCTCCTGGTTTTAACAATCAACAGAAAAAGTTATCTTTAAAAGAATTGATCTTGCAATTAGGTAATCACTTACAAAATCAAAGCACTATTATTCAAAATATTGAGAATTAGATGGGACAAATTGCTAATTTAATTAATTGTAGACCTCAAGGAACACTGCCTAGCAACGTCGAAATTAATCCAAAAGAAACAGGAAAAGACCATGAACATACAAAAGCTGTACAACTTAGAAGTGGAAAAGAATTAAAAGAGAAAATTCAGAATGAAATTGAAAAAGAGAGAGAGGTTGATTAAATTAAAAAACCTAAAAAAACTCTTTCTCCAAATAAAGATCAAACTGTAATTCCTATTGAAGTGGAAGTTGAAAGACCACCACCACCTTTTCCTCAAAGACTAAAACAACAGAAGCTTGACCATCAATTTTCTAAATTCTTTGAGATTTTTAAGAAAATTACCATCAACATTCCTTTTGCTGAAGCTTTGGAATAAATGCCGAGTTATGCAAAGTTTATGAAAGATATTTTAAGCAAGAAAAGGAAGTTTGATGCTTATGAAACATTTGCATTAAGTGACTAATGTAGTGCAATAATTCAAAAGAAACAACCTCAGAAACTTAAAGATCCTGGAAGTTTCACTACTCCATGTGCTATTGGAGAAAAAATTTGTGAAAAAGCCTTATGTGATTTAGGAGCAAGTATTAATCTCGTGCCATTTTCTATCTTTCGAAGGTTAGATTTAGGAGAGATTTCTCCCACCACTGTAACTCTGCAGTTAGTTGATCGATCTATTACTTATCTTAAAGGACTTATAGAGGATGTTCTTGTTAAAGTGAATAAATTTATCTTTTCTGTGGATTTCATTGTATTGGATATGGAAGAAGGTAAAGAAATACTTATTATTTTAGGGAGACCGTTTCTAGCTACCAGACTTGCTATGATTGATGTGCAAGAAGGAGAATTAACAATGAGAGTTAACGATCAAGAGATAACATTTCATGTTCTGAAATTAATGAGGTATCCTGACAAAGAAAAATTCTGTCAGATGGATATTTTTGATTATATAATTGAAAAGCATTATAAAGAAAAATGTAAAATCATTTTTGAAGAAAACAATAATGAATCTATGTTATATAATGAGTCATTAACTGAAGAAATTGAAGAAGTGAATGAAGAAAATTTATTTAAAGAAACTCATTATATTCATGATAATTTAGAAATTTTAGACACAACTAAAAATGATATACTTTTACCCTCAGTTGAAAAAGCCCTTGAACTGGAATTTAAAATGTTACGTGCACATTTAAAGTATGCATTTCTTGGGAATTCATTAACTTTACCGCGATTAAATATTCAGAACTAAGTAAAGATCAAGAAGAAAAATTAATAGGAGTTTTGAAGAACTATAAGAAAGCTTTTGGTTGGACTTTTGCAGATATAAGAGGAATAAGCCCTTCAATCTGTATGCATAGGATTTTAGTGGAAGAAAATTGTAACCTACTTTTGAATCTCAAAGAAGATTAAATCCAATTATGAAAGAGGTTGTTAAAAAAGAGATTTTAAAATGGTTAGATGCTGAAATTATTTATCCAATTTTGAATAGTCAATGGGTAAGTCCTATTCATTGTGTTCCGAAGAAAGGAGGAGTAACTGTCATTGTTAATGATAAAAATGAATTAATCCTTACAAGACAAGTTACTGGATGGCGAATTTGCATCGATTACTGAAATTTAAATAACACTACTAGAAAGGATCATTTTCCTTTATCTTTCTTTGATCAGATGCTGGATAAATTAGCTGGACACTCATATTTCTATTTTTTGGATGGATATTCTGGTTATCATCAATTACCCATTGTTCCTGAGGACCAAGAGAAAATAACATTTGCAAGTCCTTATGGAACATTTGCTTTTAGAAGAATGTTTTTCGGTTTATGTAATGCACCTGCAGCTTTTCAGAGATGTATGATGTCAATATTTTGTGATTTAATTGATAATGGAATTGAATTTATGGACGATTTTTCAGTATTTGGATTTTTTTAAGATGTGAAGAAACAAATTTGGTTCTAAACCAGGAAAAATTTCAGTTTATGGTCACAGAAGTAATTGTACTTAGACATTAAATTTCACAAAAAAGGATGGAAGTTGATCAGGCAAAAGTTAAAATTATTGGTGAACTTCAACCACCTACTACTTTAACTAATGTGAGAAGTTTTCTGGGTCATGCTGGATTTTATAGAAGATATATAAAGGATTTTTTTAAGATTGCTAAACCTCTTTGTCATTTATTAGAAAAAGAAGCTAAGTTTGAATTTAAAGTAGATTGTCTGAATGCTTTCAATATTTTAAAAGAAAAATTAATCACTCTACCTGTCATTATTACGCCTGATTGGAGTAAACCTTTTGAATTAGAGTGTGATGCAAGTGATTATTCAATTGGAGCTGTATTGGGACAAAAATATGAGAAAATTTTTAAAGTTATATATTGTGCTAGCAAAACTCTTAATGAAACTCAAATAAATTACACTACTACCGAGAAAGAGCTCTTAGCAATTGTATATGCCTTTGATAAATTTAGACCTTATCTTCTTGGGATTAAATGTATCGTGCATACTGATCATTCTACTTTAAGTATTTAATGTCGAAAAAAGATGCTAAAACTAGATTGATAAGATGGGTTCTACTAGTACAAGACTTTAATTTTTAAATAGTGGACAGAAAAGGAGCTGACAACCAAATTGCTAATCATTTATCAAGAAATAAAAATAATAGTGAGAAGATTACTAAAGAAAACATAAATGAGAAATTCTCTGATGAACAATTATATGTTATTCAAGGATTACAAATGTCTTGGTATGCAGATATAGTTAACTATTTGGTTAGCAATATTGTACTGTATGCATTGAATAGAAAATATATTAAGAAATTCAAGAATGATTCTAAATCATATATATGGGAAGATCCTCATTTATTTAAAATAGGCAAAGATTCTGTGATTCGAAGATGTGTACCTTATGAAGAAAATTTTGCAATTATTTAAAAATGAGATGATTCTGAATTTGGAGTACACTTTGGAGTGGATAAAACTGAGTTTAAAATTTTAAATTTTGGATTTTATTGGCCTACATTATTCAAAGATGTTAGATATTATGTGAAAACTTGTGATTGATGTCAAAGAATGGGGAATATATCCATAAAAGATGAAATGCCTCTAAGCTATATATTAGAAATTGAGATTTTTGATGTATGGGGTTTAGATTTTATGGGACCTTTTATACCATCATTTGGAAATATTTATATTTTATTAGCAGTTGATTATGTTTCAAAGTGGATTGAAACTATAGCTTTACCTAATTGTGATTCCAAAAGTGTTTCAAAATTTTTAAAGGGTAAATATCACAGATGGGGTAAGTCATTTCAAAAATGTAAGAATTCTATCATTATTGGAATGATTCAGAATTAAGCATAGAATTGCAACTGCTTATCACCCACAAATAAGTGGAAAGGCTGAAGTATTAAACAGAGAAATTAAAAGAATATTAGAAAAGACTGTTAATCCTAAAAGAACTAACTGGGTTGATAGACTTAATTTTGCATTATGGGCTTATAAAATAGCTTATAAGACACCTATCGGAATGTCACCCTATCGGTTAGTTTATGGTAAACATTGTCACTTACCTGTTGAACTGGAACATAAAGCTTACTAGGCGATAAAGGAGTTCAATTAAGATTTGAATGCTGCAGGAGAGAAACGACTGTTACAACTGAATGAAATTGAAGAGATTAGAAATGAGTCCTATGAAAATGCAAAGATTTATAAGGGAAGAATGAAGAAATTACATGATAAAAATATTTCAAGAAAAATATTTAAGCTTGGATAAGAAGTATTATTATTTAATACTCGTTTAAGACGTTTTCCTGGAAAATTACGATCTAAATGGATGGGACCATTTATTATTGAGAAAGTATACCCTTATGGAGCTGTGGACATTAAAGATCCTAAAACAGGAAAAATATTTAAAGTTAACGGATTAAGATTGAAACCTTATATGGGAGAAATGAAACTGATTTAGAAGGAGGCTTACGAGCTAAGTCTACCCGATTAATATAATTGATTAGGTCGGGCTGACGCGTTAAACTAAGCGCTTTGTGGGAGGCAACCCATATATTATCATTGTGATTGTCTGTGATTTGAATTTATCTTAATTGATATTTGTGTGTTGATCACACCATTTTAATAGACCTATTTTAAGACCGAAGCTTTGTAAATTTGACGATAAGCGAAATAGAATTAAACGTGGTTCCGGCGCCTAGGCGCCCAAACTTAGCGCCTAAGCGCCAGCATAACCCATGTGTTTCGATGGTTCGTCACCTAGGCGCCAGATTTTGGTGCCTAAGTGCCCCAGTTACTGTTCGTGTAAAAACCAAAAATCTTCAGTTTTTCACACGAATTCTTCTTATAAATTGCCCTATCTTCATCCCCAATCCCTAAGCAACCCTATTTTCGACTAGAACAACTCATTTTTGAGGAGAAAAACAAGTTTAGAAGCAATGAAGAGAGGAGATCATGGCAATGTAATAAGAGATAAGTCTTCTAGATATCCTCAACCTTATTTCAATGGATTTATTGTTGTATGTTTGGAGAAATTATTTAGTCGACTAGATAAGATTGAGGTAGAATTGCTAAGCGTTGGGAATCA
The DNA here is from genome assembly GCA_022702705.1 of Papilionanthe hookeriana x Papilionanthe teres. Taxonomy (NCBI): domain Eukaryota; kingdom Viridiplantae; phylum Streptophyta; class Magnoliopsida; order Asparagales; family Orchidaceae; genus Papilionanthe; species Papilionanthe hookeriana x Papilionanthe teres. The sequence goes on from CM040422.1 coordinate 181,091,778, forward strand.
TCTGCATGAGATGTATCGAGCACTTGGAATGGTAGACGAAACTTCAATTCGATCATATGGCAGCCTTCAAGATTCTCAAGTAGCGATCTATACAAAGAACAAATGGATTGATGAGAAGACGACTTTGGAATTTCCAAGGGCGTTGGTTTTCTATCCATGCCGGCCTAGCGAACTTCATTGCGAGAGGGATGAAAATTCAAAGTTCGGTGATGAATAGATCATTGATGTGTTATAGGTGTTGAGTCATGTTCTAGTGAGTCGAATAATTAGTTTGTGTGTTTTCTTTCATTGTTCAAAGTGTGTTGTTGGATTGACAATTTGCTTTGAATTAGTGTTTTTTGTGTTGTTTATAAAATGATGAACCTTGTTATAATATTTTTTTCTAGAATTTCTTGAGCTTGGAATGGAAAAATGTGAAATGGAATTAAAGAGTTTGATTATATCTTAAGTTTGAATGTTGGATCTAATTTATCATTTTAATTGTTTGTGGAAATGTTTGGAAGTTAGAAATTGGAGTAATACTCTCATGTGAGTAATTAGAAGTCGAATTTGTTAAGTTTTTGTGGAAAATACAATTTTAAATCTAATTTTCGGTAAGGCGAGTCTGGCGCCTAGGAGGCAGAACTCGACACCTAAGCGCCGGTTCGGCCTGCACCAGAAAATTGAGTTTTTAAACCCACCGACACCATTAACGATGCATAAGCTCCCTTCTTCTTCCCTTTTTACAAAAATTAACTTTAGGGATCCATGTTTTAGGCTAAATTTTCGAGTTTTTGAGCTTGGAATCACTCGATTTCTTCATCTCGAGGTCAGATCTACCTTCTAATCCATTTATTTTTTATTTTCACCATGGATTTTCAACTTTTAAGAAAAATAAAAATTTTTTTATTTTTGGAGTTTAATCCATGGATTTGAAGCTTTATTTAAGTTTTTTAAACCTTAAATGAGCTTATTCTTTTAATCCTTTAATTTATTTTGTGTTTTCTTTCTCTTACGTTTAGATGGCTCCAAAATCTAAGCGAGGGAAGAACGAGAAAATTTCAATCGTAGCAAGTTTGCTACTGCCGCAGCACATTTCCGTTACAACGATTTTGCTATGACAAGGAAGTTTATCTCGGAGAGGAGTTTCTACAATCCTGGTGGAAGGATTGAAGATACAATCGTTGCCCTGAACTGGTAATGATTCTGTAACTTTACTGATATTATCGTTATCCCTATCGTCAGGGAATTTTATGCAAATTTCTTGGATGTCGATGATTTCGAGTTCTTCGTGAGAGGAGTTGGAGTAGGATTTACTCCAGAGAGAATCAACATTTTCTACGGCCTACCACTGAACATCGAGTGTTATTACTTTGGATTATCTCCATCTAAGGGAGATTTAGAGATGATTATTGCATACTCGACAGATGATACTGGAGCTTGGAAGATCCGGAATAAAAAATAGGTAAATTTTTTATCTTCTAAGCTAAATGGTGTTTTTAAGGCATGACATTACTTTATTTTTGCTCGCCTCCTTCCATCCAACCATTTGAGTGAGGTTATAAAGGACAGAGCTATCCTCAACTACTGCATACAGGAGAGGAAGCCGATAGATGTTGGGAGTATTATTTATGATTCTATAGAGGCCACTGCTCGTTCTAGCACTTCTGTCAAATTGGGATTCCCATCTTTGATTTATTCTCTGTATGAAAGTGCTTGAGTTATTACTGAGCTTTCAGAGGAAAATCTCAAGTCTACAAAGCCCATTGGACAAGAAAGTGTCAGTATTTATGATCGACTCCGAGGTAAGAGTTCTACCGCACCTTCTAGTTCATTACCTACTTCTGGTAGACCTTCTACTTCTAGACCCTCTACTTCTGCTGCTGAGCCACCATCTAGTTTTTTGGAGAATATGCATGAGAAATTTATAGAGCAGCAGAATATGTTACTTTTGACCCAAGCGAGAGTCGATACTATAGAATTGAAATTGGATAATCTTGCTGAGTACAACCAAAGGAAGAGTGATTTTGATGCTGAGTTTTCTAAGTCTCTTGTTAGATTCCTAAAGGGTGATCAGTGAATCCAGTTCTCGACCAACCCTAGATTCTCACCATTTGATATCCAGAACAAGAATGTAGACATTTCCTTTGATGATGATGAGGATGAGGAGAGTTCTAGTGATGATTAGATTTTTAGGATTGTGTATTTTTGTTATTTATGTTATGTTTTGTGTTAGTTTTGCTTGTATGTGATGAATTATTTGCTTTTATGTTTGATGTACTGTTATGAGACACTTTTTGATGTACTAATGATTGTTGGATTGTTAGAGTTTATTTCTGTAATGAGATGTTTTGTTTCTATTTTGGTATAGTAATCAGTACATTTTGTTTTGTTTAGTTATTTTTGTTTAAAATTATAAAATTAAAAATTATAATTTTTTTTAGAAATTGATCTTGCTTACTAAAATTTTTCTATATATGCTTAAACATTACTTTATATTCATAAAAAGCATGTGTAGAAATAAAATTTTCTTTTCTAGATTATTTTTCGTATACTTGGAAAAATTCTCGGTAAAAATATGTTATTCTTTCTCTCATACTTTAGAAATTTTCATGATTCATGTTTATACCAAAAGCTGAAGTTTGGGGGAAGGGAAAATTCTTTGAAATTTAAATATTGTTTGTCCTTAATGTACTAATATTTTCTTTAAAAAAATATTAACATAAGATAAGGAATGAAAAAATTATTTAAGATTACTTAAATTTTTGAATTTATAAATAATTTAGTAAACTTAACTAAAATTTCAATAATTTTGATGGATTTTAAAAATAGAATTATTTAACTTAAAGAATAATAAGATTAAATTTTTTTTCTTTTTATAGTAAAGAGAATTGTATTTTTAATACTAAGGAATCAAGATTATTACTTGAAAAAGAAAAGATTGAAAAAAGTTTTTGAAAAATGCGTATGTCATATTTATTAAGTGAAAATGTATAAGTTTTTAAATATAAGTTAAGGATAGTGAAGTTCAAAACCATTAACAGGCTATCCAGATATAGTAATCCTCAATAATTAAAAAAATGGAGGATTGAAAAATATCCTTAAAAGGAAAAAAAAGAGAAAAGAAAAGAAAAAAGAAATGTGAGGAGAAGCTTGAGGAGAGCCTAATAAAAAATTGGCTTCACTTGAATTATCTTATAGGAAGAAAACTAATTACATTTTTTAACTTAATTTTAATGTACAAATATCTTTACTCAAAAAGTTTTTCATTAAAGTCTTTTTCTTGTAAATTATCTATGTGACCTTAATATGATAAATTACAATTATTCTTGAAATAAATGAAATATTGAAAGTCTTATGATTTTGTAGTTAAGTATTCTTTAAATTCTTAAAATTAACCTTAATTAGAGAAATTTGGTTAATGATTTACTTAAGCATTTATAAAACAAAAAATTACAAGGAATCTTAAATATTTAAACTTCATTCCAGATGTTATATATTTTATGTAATAAAAAGGGTTACTTGAGGACAAGTAACGTTTAAGTTTGGGGGAATTTGATCCACTTCAAAAGTACCTATTTATGCCTTATTTATGATTCAATTTTTAAGGATAATATATTTTAATGAAAGGTACTTTTATTTTTTTTTGGATATAGGTGATGAAAAAAGAGATCAAGAAGGAAAAAAGAGCAAAAATTGAGCTAAAAAGCAAAGTTGCCGAAATTATAGGTCTGGCGCTTAGGCGCCAGAATTCGGCACCTAAGCGCCAGTTCGATACTAAAGAAGATATGATTTTTAATAACTTTGGGAAGTTATTTTGACGGTGTTAAGCAGTTATTAGACCTTCTAGAAGACTGGAAGTTACTCCTAATACATATGACATGTGATACAATGCATCTGGATACAAGAAAACAGTTTTAATCGCTAAGAGATGCGATCCAAAGTGAAGAGGTGCGAAGACTTGGTCACAGAGTCTGGCGCTTAGGCTCCAGATCCTGGTTCCTAGGCGCCACAGTTACTTTCTAGAAGATTCATTGAATTTTGATGAATTTTGAAGAGGTGCCTTAAGCAATCCCTGGTCATTTTTGAAGCTCTAAAAATAAGAGACATTTCTACAGAGAATCGTGCGCCTTCGATCTCCAGCATCAAGAGATAGACTTAGAAAGCCACCACATTTTCTTATGAAGTATTTAGTGAGTTTATTTTAGTTATTTTGAGTGTTACTACTCAATTCCTCAAGTATTAAGTGAGAGTTTGTAAGTTTTTTTGCTGTGGAAGTCTTGTACCTTGCATTGGAGTCAGTAGGAGTCAAAGGATCACTTAAAGGAACATTCCAGATAATTATTTGTAACTTGTTTAAAAGTTTTATAAATATGTTTTGTTGTGTGAATTCAATGTGTTCTGAATAGTTACTTTTCTTTCTCCTTTCAACTATGAAAAGATAATAAGATAATTTGATTTTGTTGGAGAACTTAACTTAATTTTAAAATTATTGCGATGATATTCATACCCGATCTTAATTTACTTTTTAAACTGGCCATTTGAATTGTTAAAAATTTTTGAAGAATTTTGAGACCTATCCGGAGATGAGTTCTTAACTAGTAGATATCACATGAATCCTTGGGTAATCGAAGGCCTTGAGCAGGTTATTCAAGGTGAAGTGAAAATAAATAGGGAGATATTGTTTATTGGGCGTAGAATTGATTAGTTTTTAGAGTGATAGACTAAATTTTAATAATTTGATTTATAGAAATGTAACGGTTCACTAATAGGGCCGATCATAGCCACCCTTGGACATCTAGAAGTGTGAACCTAGATTAACCCATTCTACTAATAATACATCCTGAACTGATCTATAGATTAGCCAATGTTCTTTATACTATCGAGCAAAGGTAAAGAATAAGAATGCTTCTATTTGGCACAACACCATAATCTCAAGTTATCCACCAATGATAATTATTCTGAAAAATCTTGAATTAGTTGAAAAGGAGAAAGTTGTTTTATTTATACGTGCTTTAACCTTTACTTTATGTTGACCTCATTTTTGATGAGGTCTTCTCTTCTTCTCTTTAGTACTTAGGATCTAGCCTTAGGCTTTTCCTTTGACTGTCTTAGAGGACTAGAATTGGGACCCGCCTTTTAGAAATTCAAACCACTTCTAAACTCCTCGCAAACTCCACAAACTTGACTATAAACCCCTAATCACCTAGAGGGTTGAAATCGAATGTGGAAGTTTAAAGGATGAGTTCCTATGGGACTCTTTGGCCTTAGGACCGCCTACAGGTGGCCCGGTCGCAGTGAAGGAGCTGACTTACACTACACTTACACACTACATTTCCACACACTTCCTAAAACCACACCCATACCCGACTTAACCTCCTGACTCATGTAGGTGATTCACATGGATGGTCCTTAACCCCTAAGCCCTTGGCTAAGAGGGTTAGGAACAACATAGTGAATGCCTCAAATGAGTCCTTTCATGGCTCATATGGGCTTGAAATGGCTTCATGGCTCAACCAAAATGATTTCTTCCCACTTGAATTCACCCGATCTTCGATTTCCCAAATTTTCAATTTTTGACCCCGAGACCCTACACCTACTAAACCTACCCAAAACCTTTGAAATTACCCAAATTTTTGCAAAATTTCCAAATTACCCAAAATTTTCCAAAATCAATCCCAAACATCTCCACATCACTTAAATTGATCATCCATACCCAAAAATACCAAAGATTCCAAGAATACCCCCCAATACCCTCCAAATAACCCAAAATACCCTTCTTGGCCTAAAAATCCAAAAATTCAAAAAAATTCCCAGAAAATTCCAGAAAATCCTAAATATTCCCAATTTCATTTTGTCCAACTACACCATGGGACAATTTTGTCAATTTACCCTACTTTGGTCAAAACCCCCAAATTGACCCATTTTAACCCAAAGTGGACCCAATGTTAAACCAAACCTATCCAATTGACCCAAATTCTGGTCCAATTCAATTCTAAACTTCAATTCAACATCCCCAATACCAATCTAGACCAAATCCAAGTCCAATTTGGTTGACATTTGGATCCAATTCCACTTTTGGCCTTAAAGCCCAATTTTGACCTAAACCCAAACCTAACCCAAATAGGCCCAAACCTCAAAATCAAAACCCAACCAAAGCTAAAACCTCTTTGAAACACTCCCATAAACATTTCTAAACATTTATTTTACATCAATTTCAACTCTAGCCCAACATTGGCCCAACTTGGCCCACTTGGACCTATATTGGCCCATTCACCAAAAGAATTCAAATCCAACCCAATTCAAGTCCAAACTACCCCAAATTTGCTTCAAGTCACTCATGACACATCCATGAGCTAAACCCAATAATTATTTGGCCCAACCTCTTTACAAAATTTCATCCCAAAATCCATTTTAAAATTCAAGAGCCCACTTTCCTAATCCATCTTAAAAGCCCATCTAAAACCCTTTCAAAAAAGCCCAAAATTCTTCCAAAGCCCATATGACATTTCCCCTCATCATACTTTCAATTAAAATCATCCCTAAGTCCTAAATTCATCATCAAATAATTCCAAATCAAGCCTCATGCCAAATCACCCCTAAATACCAAAATTTTCCTTAAATCCATTTCCATGAAATTGACTTCACTTTTCCCAAGCCAAATGGAGCCATGGAGCCATGCATAAGCCATATGCAAGCCATGAGAGCCTCTTTACATGTCACCATGCCATTTTGGGCAAAAGGAGGAGGCTCTTTCCTTAACTCCTAAAGGTGGTTAACCACTTACATGATTCCACTAAACCATGCTTAAGCCTAATTGTACTTGGATTGTGACTTGACCCCACTAATCAAGCTGATCCAAATCACTTTCTCCTCGGCCTAAACCAGGCCTTGGGTGGTGCACCTAGCCCAAATGGGTGGGTTGACCCATTTAGGTCCAAATCTAGCCATGCCCCATTCCACTTTGGATCAAAGCCTTTACACATGTCCATGGCCGATTGATTGCACAAACCTCCGAGCCACGACCCACCGACCACGAGGGTGACCCATGCACAGCCGGCCGGCCACCAGGCCGCCGGAAAACACCATGGCCGAGAGCTCACATGTGAGCCAACATTGAAATTCTCACTTGCTGAGCTGCCCCATCCCTAGTGGTCACCATGGCTGATCTTCTCCTCACCAGAGCAGCTGATCCCAAGCCCTAACTCTCCACGGGAGGCCCCCGACCAGCTCTGTTTAAACTCCACCGCTCTCGGCCATGAGAGGAGCCAAGCACAAACCTTGCCGAAACTGCGCCAAAATTGTTCCAAACCCTTCACCATCCTTAGAGCAGTTGATCCCAGGTGTCAATTTGCCCTAATCCCCACCAACGAGCCCGATTTCTCAGCTGAAATTCCACCCAAAACCGGGACACTTTGCCACGGTGAGCCAATCCTCAAATTGACTCGGTCCTACACCTTCATCTGGACCAAGAGGAGAAGTTTCCCACCGAAAGCCCCATCTCCGAGGCCACCCAGGTTGCCACGGCCTCCAAGCTTTGTGATCGGTCGTGGTCACTTTCATAGCTAGGCAATTCACCGGACCGGGAGACTTCATGCTGGAGCTTGCGGGACCCGATCGAAGGTGCAACAACTCTCGGATTGAAGCCACACTTCTCCGAGCTAAGGTATGAGTTAACTATCCATCCCGAGCTTCGGAGATTCTCCATTTCAAATGCCTTAGTTTCGATGCATGTTAGCCGTATAGATGTGTTCGTCTCTTCAAGACGAATCCATAGAGTATAAGAACGTAAAAATCCATTGAGAATCGAGTGAGATCTTAGGGATTTAGTGTGGACGGCTCTCGGGTGAGAACACTTGGGGACGATGAACGGATGCCGTCCATTCAATACACGCGCGCACGGACGGCCAGGATTGCGTCGGACCAGGAGACGGTGCGAGAACCGCGGGGCCCGGGCTGCTGACTCAGGTGGCGGCGTCGAATGGGAGCACGACGCGTGTGCGTTCGGAGCTGCCGAGGTTGACGCGGCGCCGCGTGGATAAATAGATAATTAGGGTATTTTCTTATTTATTTAATTCCCTAAACTTCAAAAATTCATATCTCTGTGTAGGAAAATCACAAAAATAAAATAAAAATACCCTCTTGCTCAGTGAAGAGAGGAGAATAATGTGGAAAAGAAATCACTTAATTTCATCAAGTATTTTATTTTTTATAATTTATTTACTCTCTGCATTGTTTTAATTCTCCATGAATGCATACAATTCACCATGGCATGAGACCATAGGACTTTTGAAGCCTCCGAACTTGGGAACATTCCCCGAATTTTCCAAGGTCGAGAGCCATCTCTGTGAAAAGTTATTTATTTTTCAAATGCATGTTGCTCGTTTTGAGTATTTTAATTCCAAAAAATAGCATGTTGTGAAATAAATTCTAGGAAAATTTGGTGATGTTCCTTATGACCGAGAGAACCACTAGGAAAAATAGGTTTTGGCTTAGTTCATTCAAAACAACCCTAATTGGCTTAAACACTCAAAATAGGTCTTTAATTAATTAGAGTTAACCGGGCATCAAATTGACTTGAAATCAATTCTCCACTAACCTTTAGGATCAGAGGAACCCACCATAAAAATTTGAGGTCAATTGGACTTGGTTAGCCCTACTAATTGGGTTGATTAAGTCGCTTAGCCATTTTAAACTTTAAAAATTCATAACTTTTAAAATACTTTTCAAAAATTCACTAAATTGGTTTTGGAGCCTCTCTGATATCAGGGAATCTAAGAAAATTAAAATTTCAATTTTCTAAAAAAGTTGATTTTTAATAATATTTTAATATTTTAATAATTAAAAAATAATAAAAAATCACAAAAATAATAAAATTCACCAAAATGTCACATTTTGAATTTTAATCACTTAGGAACAAATCCCATATTTTTCCTAAGTCTATTTAGTGAGATATTAAATTTTAAAGCCCTAGGGTAATTTTAAAATTAAAAAAAAGGTATTTTCTAGCATTTTCACTAAAATAATTACAATAAATCATAGAAAAATCAGAAAATTGCAAAATTTGCTTCTCTGGTTTCCTTGATATCAGAGAGATTTTTAAAAAAATATAAAATCCATTTTTCAACATTTATTTTATTTTTAAATTAATTAATACTCCAAAACTCAAAATAATTATAATAAAAATAATATAATTCAAAAAATCATCAAAATTGGTCCAAGTGCTTCTCTGGTCATTAGGAATGTCCCCTAATTTTCTTAAGGACAGAAACTTTCCCTTGGTCATATTATTAAATTCTCCTTGAAAATCTCTATTTTCCATCAAAATAATTATATAAATAAATTAAATACGGAAAAATCACATTTTCTCCTCTCATGTCTTTATTGACATATGAGTGAAGTCACATAAAAATTTCAAGTTCATTTGAGTTCAATTTAGTGAGTTATGAAATTATTAAGCTAAAGGGGTAAAATGGTAATTAAACTTTTAAACCTTAATTAAAACTTTAGGTTTAATAAAAAAAATCAACAAGTAAAATATTTGATCTTAATCTGATTTGGATGATTGAAATTTAAATAATTAAAGGGTAGAAACCCATTAAATAATTTTAAAATGATTAAACTTTAATTAAATAATAGATTAAATTTGGAGGAATAATAAATTGGAATTATTAAAATAAGGGATATTTATTAGGAAGAGATTTATTCTTTAATTTAAAAAGTCCCTAAATTAATTATCCCATTAATATTCAACTCTTAATTAAAATGATAACTCAAATTTGAAACATTAAAAGACTTAATTAAATTATTAAACTCTTTTAAAATTTTAATTAAAATTAAAAATAAAGTAAATTAAGGATAAATTAAAATTAAATTAAATTTAACAATTAAATTAAATTAAATTAAATTAAACAATTAAATTAAATTAAATTAAATTAAATTAAATAAATTAAATTAATTAAATAAAATTGAATTAAATCAAATTAAATTAAATTAAAAAAAATTAAATTAAATAATTGAATTAAATTAAATTAAATAAAATTGAATTAAATCAAATCAAATTAATTAAACATCAAATCAAATTAAATCAAATTCAATCAAATTAAATTAAATTAAAACTCAATTAAAATTAAAATTAAATTAAATTAAATATAACATCACTTAAAACAGAAAGAAAATAAATTTAAAAACAACTTGAACACTATTCCAAATTTAAACTCTTTAACTTAAACCAGATCATTTGAATACTAACTTACCCTTGAAAGCTTTAGTTATTATAACTCCTAAATGAAACATTAAATGAAGTGCTACTTCACTCATTAGATATTCAAATGTCTTAATTCACCTAGGCAAGTTAACAAAACTTGAAATTCTTGGACGATTAATTCATTTGTATAATTAAATTCATTTGGACTTAAAACAATCCTAGAAATATTGAAAAGATGTTTAAGATCCTTCTTAAGCACTTCCTCAATATGATAGGACATTTATAAGAACAATTGAATTTGATTATTCTTTGATGAAGAAAATCGTCCTTAATAAAACACAAAGAACACAGACGTCATAGGAAATGACTAGCTATAGGATTAGGAATTTGGTAGAAAACCATAACCTTTCCCTTAGCTTTACCTAGGAACTTGCTTAAGTATGCTAATTGTGTTTTAAGTGCGGCTTGGGATGACGGGAAGACCCTCCGGGTACGCATTTGTATTATTGCAATTTACTTTCCTGCAATTTATTTTCCAGCAATTTACATTATTGCAATTTACTTTATTGCGACTGCGTTTATTTTTCTTGCATGATAAAACAACTGTTGCATGAAAACCCACACCTTTAGGATAGCCCCTAAAACTGAAACCAAAACTAAGTTAAAAGTCATTGCAAGATAAAATTCACCGCCACAACATTTCAAAATATAAAACAACTCAAAATTTAATCACAAACAGAACACAAAACTACAATTACAACTAAATTAAAACGTCCCGTTGGATGATCGGGAATACCTCGGATGATGTAACCTACGTGTTGCTAACGGGATTTCCCACGGTCTAAATGAAAGTGTGGAACTCATTCGGTTGAGTTTAGCAAATTCATGCGGACTAAGTGAATCCGATAAAAATAATGATGCCGGAAGGATGGAACCGTGGGATCTTAACCGGTGTCGTTATAATCAACTTTAAGATTTGTTTTAATCAAAATACAAAACACTTGGAAAATTAAGACTTCTCTAGACCAAAACACTTCTCTCATCTCCTGATTTATGACTTCTAAAACTAAACCTCTGCAACAATAAGGAGCTCGGAGCATGGTGGGCAGCACGGCCATCGTCATCAACGAAAACTTGAACCTACTTCGACAAAACTTTTCTAGAATTAAACAACCAAGCCATAGGACTTCGAGGTAGCTTGCACTAGTGCAACATAAATCCTCAACTCTTCGTTAGGCATTTGCATTGCAAATTAAGCCCTAACCGGTCTTAGGATTCCGAGGTAGTCGTCCGATACGACAATAAACCCTCACATCCTCTAGGCTATTTGTTTGATTTTATCATACAAATATAAGTCCTAATTAATTAAAATTGGCAAGATTGAAATGCTAAATAAACATTAGGACTTTCCTGAATTCAAACCAAACAATAGGATAGTCGGGAAATTATCGAAGTTCACTTCGAATCAGTGATTTCTCCTACCTCTCTTCCTTTGGATTCACAAAACAAAATGTTCCAAAACTTGATCCATTCCCTATTGAAATTCCAAAATTCAATCTTTGAAAACCTTAAACTTTGAAATTCTTGAGAGCAGAATTATTGGTTATTATCGAGAGTTTTTCTTAGGTGATTCCCGTCACTTAAGATGTAATTAACTATAGGGGCTTGCCCTTATAGGGAATTTTAAAGAACCTGAGTAATATAAACCCCGTTTAATGTTTTCATATTAAGCGGGGAAACTTGTCGGCTTATAAAATTGGTTCACGAGACCAAACGGATGTCACAAAACTTCTAGTTTATTTGATCAAGCTCCACCATCAAGCAGTGTGTCTATCCTTAGGGATAGATACACGGTTTGTGGTGCGGTGCTCGTTTATATAAACTATTTGGGATGTGAGGTCGGTTTAATCTCATATCTTAAAACCTTCAAATTTAAAATTATTTCCAAAATCAAATACTACTTTTCAAATTATTTATTTTAATTAAATTAAAAATTCGCCGACGATTTACGTTAGGCGACCCCTTCTTCAAAATAAAACACAACCTAAAAATATGCCGACAGGATTTACGGCGACTCCGCTGGGACAATTCCTCTCTCCATTATAATCAAATAATTTCGTTTTCAAAAATCGGTAGTGTATCCATGTCCCTAATGGATCAAACTACCCTTCTTTCCGTTGGAATACTATGTTCATTTCTATCTTGAGCAAGTATAGCCAACATTCTCTCGGATTTAGGAGCCACTGTTTAGACACCCCTAAACAGAGAGGTTCCGAGATCCTTTTACCTCATTTCTGAGGTGGGGTGGACCCCCGGTAGGTGTTAGTTTAGGAGTGATCCTTCGAGTCGGGAAGTCTTGCTTAAGACTTTTTTTTCCTTTCAGAATCGGATTCCTTACCTTCTCTACACCTTTGAACGTTCCGTTCTAAATAAACAAACCCTCTAATAAGTGATTCTTTTAACAAATGATAAATACATGAACAAAGAATGAGTTCGGACTCTTTTCAATTCCTTTCTTTTCGTCTCGAAGAAAAGAAGCATAACTTGGGATCGACAACCGAATCTACCTTGCGAAATGGAAGCCCCGAAATTGATTTTCTCCTTCACCAACGGATCGGACTTCGTTGTCTATAAGGATGAGCCGCCCAACAATGGGGTCATCCGATTTGGACGAGGGTTTGAAAACACGAACATCAAGGTCACCGACGTCTCCCTCTTTGCACCGACAAACAAGGTATCCGAAGCCGAGGAGCCACGCTCGAGTTCGACCTTAGGTCGACCCAAGAGTTTCCTCCCTGCAGAGGGTCCCGACTAGGAGGAGTACTTGCTTGTCCGCGGGAGGACCGTTCTCACTACCCCCACCGGTCTAGTTGTTTCGCACCTACCCCGACTTCACGCAAATCAAAGGGAAAGGAATCCGGAAGCTATGATAAACTCGTTACCGTGGAGGGTACGGATCTTCCTGTAAGACCTTCGTCTTCGAAATCGGGTCCGGTTCGAAGATTCCTTCGCCGACAAAGACCCAAAGAAGAAATAGAAATAGAAGGATCGCCGGGGAAGCCGTAGCTGCCGAGGTTGCCTTCCCGGAGGAAATTCAGAGTTGCCAGAATATACACCTCTACCAGAATATACACCACTGCCTGACTACATACCACTTTTGGGAGGAAGCAGGTTCCATCCCCTCTCCGCCGCAGAGGATGAGGAGAATGTCCGCAAGATTGCTGCCACATTACCTCGACCCGCATACTACAACGATAGCCGCAAGAAAAGAACTAGAACTACGCCGTTTGCTCGACTGCAAACTTTGGTAGAAAAGCTAGCAAAGAAGGAAAACTGCCCCGTGTCGGAAATTCTACGGAGGATAGGACGAGTGCCAGTCAAATCCCGTCTTGGGCCCCGAGTAGAACCCGCCGTCATGATAGAAAAGCCAAGCAAGAGAATGAAGGCTAGCCCGCCTGTCGTAGTATCAGGATTACAGATTAGGGAGGATACCACCTTCCGACATTTGGCCAACGGACCATCCGGTCCTGGACCTTCCTGCTGCTAGAAGGATGGTGTGGCGTCCCACTACGGGGCAGTTGAGATTGAAACAACAGCCCGAGAGAGAAAGTCTCGCCAGGAGGCTTGAATCCGAAGAAAGCGCTACTGCGATGAAGGGGACTCGTGAAAAAAGGACCCGGCAACCATCGCATGACAACCACAAAGATACACAAAAAGCTCCGCTAGAAGATGCCATGGAAAAGTTGAGAACCGACATCCGACGGTTGGCAAAAGAAAGAGAAGGAAAGTTCGGAGATGAGATCGACTCATCGGAATTCATGGACAATGAATATGCAGAAATCAACATGGTTGAGACACGAGCTTCATCAGCTTCTCAAGGTGCTCCTGCAGCTGCAGAAAGAGAGGAGCCAGAACTGATGAAGAGACAGCTTCAGGAAAAGGACGACACGATCGCTCAAATGGCGAAGAGGATGGAAGAGATGGCCATAGCTCTAGCCACTCTCCAAAGTCAAGTACAACCACATAGAGAGACACCCCCAGAAGTCATTCACATCGTAGACGGAGGGAAGGAAATTACATCCGTCGATGGGGATGACCAGGTGAAAAAGGATACAACGACAAAGTATGATCCCCGAAAAGGATATCAAGAACTTGGTAGAGCGGCAGTGCGAGAAGCCTTAGCACAATCGAAGAACGGGACATCTATTCGGACGGGTAGACCTTACCCGGAAGAATTCGACGCTGTCCAATACCCGAAGGGCTTCGTACCACCTCTCGTTTAAGACCTTCGATGGAACGGGAACCCCCGACGGCATGTTGCACACTTTCGTGCCGGTTGTTGCAATGCCGGCGGGAGCGATGCGCTACTCTTCCGACAGTTCGTTAGCGATCTGTCGGGAATCGCCTTCGGCCGGTATGCGGAATTACCCAACGGATGCGCAAAGACATTCTCGCAGCTAGAGAGCCTCTTCATTAAGCGATTTGCCGGAGCTCGGCACCACATCACTATAGGTGATTTAGTGGTAGAGAAACAAAGGCCGAATGAAACTCTAGTGGATTACATACTTCGATGGAGAAATTTAAGTATGAAGTGTGAACCACAACTGCAAGAACAACATGCGAGTCGGCATCTTGCTTAAAAGCATTCACGGCCCGATAAGCACTTCTCCTCAAGGGATTCACTATTAAGACTTTTGAGAAGTTGTTAAGCAAGGCCGGAAGCTTGCAAGAAGAGGCGAAGCAATTAAGTTTTGCCGACAAGACGGACAAGCGAAGCCGGTGAAGACCTTCGAGAAGAAATCCGGGATCGTTGCGGCGGTTGACAAAGGCAAACAACCGATGCAAATACCACGCGAACGGCGCAGAGCAACCACAACAAAATTACCAAGCAACCCCGGTCCAGCTATCGGTCGTCTCCGCAGTATGAACAATCGTCTCGTCCGCAACGTACGTTAAGGGAGCTTCGAGCGAAGAATATCCGTTCAAGAATGAAGCGAGACCAAAGATGTTCCGTAGCTTAATGAAAACTCCAGATTTCCGAGCTGCCGGAGCCCAAAAGACCGGAGGAAGTCAACAAGAAAGGTGATCCCAACTTTTGCCCCTACCATCGGATGCTTGGGCACAAGATAGAAGACCGCATTACCTTCAAAAGTTGGCTCAACGACAACCTTCGGAAAGGAAATATAACAATCCCGAAGGAGTACATGAAGGAACCCCAGAAAGGAGGTTCCGTCAATGTTATCTCAACCGATCCCGTCATCCCGATAGATCCCTATGCAACTGACAATGGATGGACTACCGCCTGGACGAGATCTTCGAAGAAGATTTTAGATAATATCCGAACCGCTTCGGTGCGAGCTTCAATTCGTAGTTCGAGACCCGTTAAGCCGGTACTATCACTTGCGATAGAAGAACCACCTCGACAGGAGACAATCGAAGAGAAGAAGAAAATTGACGAAGAAGAGGGGACCGAGATTCCTAAGGCTAGACTAGGGGCTGCTTATCCTAGGATAGTTGTTTCCGATTCGGGGGAGAAATCCCTCGAACCTCTGATTTTGTATGATTATCTGCTCACTTCGGTGACATCATATAATGATAAGGGAGATGGCGTTGGCTACGTTTGATCGTTTCTAACGATTACGTAACTAGCGACAATCCGGGCGTCGATTTCGATACCAACAACAATTCTCAAATCATACAAGATCTCGACGATCAAAATGACGAAGAAGACATCCATCAAGGAGGCTACGAGAGTTCAACTAGCAACGGATCTATCTGTGAGTTTCGAGGAGCTCCAGTTACGATAGAGTTAGAGCCTTCAGATTTTGAAGATAATCCAGAAGAGCCAGTCATTCCGATTCAGGAAGAGACACCGACAAACTCAACACTAGATTCAGAAGAAATTACAGAAGTCAACCTAAGAAGTGGAAGAGTTCTACCTCCGAGAATGGGTCCAATAGACAAAGGAAAGCAGGTGGTTGTTCAAGAAGAACCAACCCCAGCAGAAGAAATACCCATTCGAGAAGAAGCCGAGACGCAGGAGAACAAAGTGGACTACAACGTGCTAGCCCATCTTAGGAAACTACCGAGCCAAGCCGAGCATCTACGATGCTCTCATCTTATCAAAGGAGATGAGGGAAGCTCGATCAAGGCCTTACTTGATCCGGAAATTTGCTTAGCTCAAATGGCCGGAGATTCCTTAGATGAGGTTTGCTCGTTAAAGGAACGACGAGGTGTTACCTTCACGGACAATGACCTACTACTCGGGACGATGGATCACAACCGACCGTTGTACATTTCGATTACAATTGGGAAGTTTACGCTCTCCGGAGTTTTGGTGGATCCAGGAGCATCAATCAATATAATGAGTCTTCGAACACTAAGCATACTTGGAAATTGATGCTCGTGAGCTCGAGGCCGACAAAATGTTATTAAGAGGATTCAACCGAAAAGGAGAAAGAGCCCTCGGGTCAATAACGCTACCGATGAAGACCGGTGATTTAGCAAAGACAACCGCAAAATTTCATATAATCGATTCGAAACGTCGTTCAACGCTCTACTTGGGCCGACCATGGATACATGAAAACGAGATGGTACCATCATCTCTACACCGGTGCATCAAGTACTACGATGGAGGGGAACGAGTGCATCAAAGGTGACTTACAACCATTCTCCGTACATGAGATTGGAGTCCATGAAGATGCGGCTTATTATGCACCGCCAAAGAAAACAATCTTTTCCGGAGATACCATAACAAATAAAGCAAAGAAAGTTCGAGACAACGAAGAACCCGAAGTTCTAGTCCAACGATCACTCACCACTCCCTTCCGGCGAGATGATGAAGGTTTCTCCACAACTCGCATCCGAGGTCGAGGCCGGGGACGAGGCCGTGGTAGAGACACTAGGACAATTGGACGAAGAAACCAGCCATCAATGTTGATTGGGAAGATAGTTCGAAGAGGAAAAGAAATCAAGCAAGAAGCGACAACAATAAGTCGAAAGAAGCCGCAATACAAGATCTCCCTCGAAGATGAAAAGAACGAAGAATACAAATCAATGTACGAGAAGATTAACCACTACGTACATACTATGACCCTAACTCCGATCCATTCTAATAAGATCGAGGGTATGGAGGTCAAAGAGGTACGTAGTGACGGTGCAAGGCCAATCAAATTCTACCGTGGTGCTTCTTCCTCCAAAACTGAAAATAATGTACAATTCGAAGATGTCACTTCATCAGAATTAATGGAATTACCTTTTGAGTGGTACTCTCCCTGTGTTCAAAATTTAATTCAACGTGGTTTCTTACCTCGACAATGGACAAAGGCCAATCACAACATTTTGAAAAATTATGGAATAATTCCGGTCGTCCGCCCAATTCAAAGCATGGTCTCGGATTCGGCACGGTAGGGTCGGTTGACGATACCGAATTTTGCTTGGTTGTCACTTGCAAGTCCAATGAAAACCGCATGGAAACTACGGACGAACTCGAAGATTTACAAATTGGAGACGCTCCACCAGAATTCGAAGAGGAAATTAAATCCACAATAGATGAGTTGATGGAAGTTAACTTAGGTACTAGCGAAGAGCCTAGACCTACCTTTGTTAGCTCCTTACTCAATAAAGAAGACTCCAAAGAAATAATCAAATTATTAATGGAATTTAAGGACTGTTTTGCTTGGAGCTACGATGAAATGCCAGGATTAGCCCCAGAGGTTGCAGTCCATAAGCTAGGAGTGGATCCTACTTCTTTCCAGATCGGACAAGGTCCCAGAAGAATGCGTCTAGAAATCGAACAACAAGTCATAGCCGAAGTTAAAAAGCTAATAGACGCTAAATTTGTCCGTGAAGAACAATACCCGACTTGGCTAGCCAACGTGGTGCCGATCGAAAGAAGAATGGTCGGATCGGAATTTGTGTGGACTTCGAGAGATTTAAACAAGGCATGTCCAAAAGATGAATTCCCTCTACCAATTCCGGAATTGATGATCGATATTGCTTCGACACATGAAATATTCTCATTCATGGATGGATCTTCGGGATACAACCGGATAAAAATGGCTCCGAGAAGATGAAAAGCTTACAGCATTCGTAACGCCGATCGGAGTATTTTGCTACACAAGTGATGCCATTCGGATCGAAGAACGCAGAGCAACCTACCAAAGAGCAATGACAAGAATTTTTGATGATCTCATCCACAATCAAGTCGAATGCTACGTGGACGATGTCGTCATCAAAAGCAAAGTAAAGGAAAACCACTCGTATGATTTGAGAATTGTTTTCGAACGATTAAGACAATTTAACCTTAAGATGAATCCCTTAAAATGCGCCTTCGGCGTCACCTCCGGAAAATTCTTAGGATTCGTTGTCCGACATCGTGGAATTGAAATCGATCCGGAGAAGATTAAAGCTATCTTAGAAATGCCACCTCCCAAAACCTTAAAACAATTACGATCTTTTCAAGGGAAGTCGGCATATCTTCGACGCTTTATCTCAAACCCGTCGGGTAGGTGTCGACCTTTCTCGGCACTAGTTAAAAAGGACGCCAAATTTATTTGGGAAGAGAAATGCCGAGAAGGCCTTCGAAGACATTAAACAATATTTAATGACACCTCCTGTCTTAGCGGCCCCGGTCTCGGGTAGACCGTCGATACTTTACACCGCGGCTTTAGATGACTCTCTCGGAGCCTCGTTAGCCTGTGTCAATGATGAGGGTAAAGAAAATGCTCTTTACTACTTAAGCCGTCGTTTACTCCCGACGGAAGTAAGGTATCTCGCAATTGAAAAGCATTGTTTGGCCCGATCTTCGCCGCTCAAAAGCTCGGGCACTACATGCTTTCTCATAAGGTCAACTTGATTTCGAAGTTTAATCCATTGCAATACTTGATGACTCGTCCAACACTTTCCGGCAGACTTGCCAGATGGTCAATGATATTATTGCAATTCGATATAACTTTTGTGCCTCTGCGTGCCGTAAAAGGACAAGTCTTAGCAGACTTCCTCGCAGCACACCCTTTGCCGGCCGAATCTCCTCTCAATGATGATTTGCCAGATGAACAAATAATGAACCTAGAAGACCCTGATGATCGACGTTGGGAATTATATTTTGACGGAGCATCTTCAGCACACAAAGACGAAGAATCGCAAGTGATAGTGCCCGGTAAGGCGGGAATCGGGCTAATCTTTATAACACCGGAGCGGGGGATGTTAAGATACTCCTACCACTTGACGGAACCGTGTACAAACAACGAAGCGGAATACGAAGCCCTCATAACGGGATCTGGAATTAACTATTCAAATGGGGATAACGGACATCAACATCTACGGGGATTCGCGAGTTAATCATTCGACAGATCGCGGACAAGTACGAATTCTAAAGCCAAGACTCGAACAATACTTCCAAGTATGCCATACAAGTTGTTGGAACAGATTCCAAATGTGACAATCTACAAAATTCCTAGAAAAGAGAATGCTTTAGCGAGATGCTTTAGCCCGTCTCGCAAAAGAATTTGCCTGTTTGCAAGATGAATCGATGGAAGTGTCGGTTCACGGACGTCGAGTCCTATCGCGACTTGACATAGGCATGATACACAAATCGAAGAAGAAAAAGAATCGGTATGCGGCGGTGACGGAAAACACAGAAGATCGGCGACGGCCATTGATGAACTACTCGCAAACAGGAAAGCTACCGAGAGGATAGGTCGCTAGCCCATCGGATCAAGAAAAGAACTCGTCCTACGCATTAATAAACAACACATTGTACGGAAGGTCTTTTGATCAAATGTGGCTAAGGTGCCTAAGCGGGTCCGAGGCCCGTGAAATTGTTAAAGAAGTGCATTCGGGACTGCGTGGCGCTCACCGGTCGGGTCCAAAAATGAAGATGAAAATTAAAAGACTAGGGTACTACCGGCCCTCGATGATGACCGACCGCATGAAAATCGCCAAGAGCTGTCACCAATGCCAAGTGCACGGAGTGGTTCTACACCAACCTCCAAATGTGCTACACCCGACAATTGCGTCGTGGCCGTTTGAATGTTGGGGCACAGATATAGTGGGTCCGATAGAACCACCATCTTCGAAAGGACATCGCTTTATTCTTGCGGCTACGGATTACTTTTCCGAGTGGGCGAGCCGGTTCCACTTAGAGAAGTGAAAGCACACCACGTGCCTGCGGTTTTCAAGAACCAAGTTGTCTACCGTTTCGGAGTGCCGCGCGAGATCATCTCGGATAATGGGTCGGCATTCGAAGCACACAAATCAACAATTTTGTCGGGAGACACGGAATCGATCGGCGATACTCGACAATTTACTACCCAAGAGCAAACGGTCTCGCCGAGGCTTTTAATAAAACTCTCGTTCAAATCTTAAAGAAAACCTTGGACGATAATAAGAGAAATTGGCACGAGAAATTGTTAGAAGCCTTATGGGCCTACCGGACAACCTTCGAACTCCTACTCGAAGCTACACCTTACGCTCCGGTGTATGGGTCCGAGGCAGTGTTACCTTTAGAGGTTCGGCTTCCTTCACTCGAATTGCGGTCGCAAACAAGATCACGACGAAGAAAACGCCGGACTACGACTCGAAGAATTAGAAAGCTTGGAAGGAAAAGACTTGCGGCGCGACGAGAACTTAGAACTATACCAAGCTAAGATGGTTCAAGCCCATGACAAACCGGGTCCGCCCAAGAACCTTCAAAGTTGGTGATTTAGTTCTCGTTCTCAAGAGACCTATTCTTGCACACCGCAAGATAGGAGGAAAATTTGAACCCACTTGGGAAGGACCGTTTGTGGTTGAAGCGAGTATACTCGGGAGGTTCCTACCGACTAGTGAATTGCCAGGGAGAACGACATATGCTTCCAATCAACGGACGATACTTGAAAAAGTATTACGCTACCTGATGTTTCGAAGGAATGAATTCTTCATCCCTAAGAAACACGGGCGAAGTAATTACTTGTGATTGGGTCCGAACCCAAAAAATGATAAAATGTGCTAAAATAAATAAATAAATAATAATAAAATTTTCCCCGTTTTCTTCTCCAATTCAAAGTCCCTTTTCTGATCTTATCCTACTTCATTCCTGTTAAAATATAAGAATAATAAAAAAATGTATCTTTAATAAACATTTTCTTAATGTTCTTGTTCTTAGTACAACCCCTGATCCTTTTCCTTGTCTTTTCGCAGGAAATGTCGAACGGGCGGTTGGTCTTGAACTTTAAGAATGGCGTAAGCCTTGCACTCGATGAAAAGAGGGTGAAAGATGGAGCGATAATCGAGATTGACTCGGATTTCGCACCGAGCGAGCCTACGATACGAGGAAAGTGACGCGGGTCCCGAGTTAACCGAGAAGAACTGCCCGGACGGACAGGTGATGAAAGTGGGTGGCCCAAGCCACCAATCCAACAACAAGAAAAGAAAAGCAAACACCGAAGAAGACAAGAAAATGAAGTCCGTAGTCGCTACAGCGGAGGGCAGGCTTGTCAGCGCCGCGCCCGCAGAGATTCAAGAAGTTCGGAGGGCTACTCTCACAGCCACGCAACGAAGGAATAAGAATCGCCGTATCCGCAAGATGTTAACAAAACTAGCTGCGGACCAGCGCGACGAGACAATTGCTAATGCCAGCACATACACTTCAAGGACATCGGTTCACCAGGAACCTGAAGAAAGGAGGCCAGCTCCTAGGATGACAGAAAGAACCAGAGAAATCTCTAGAAGATCAGAAGAAAGAAGGCTACCACGCCACCGGATAGAACCACCAGCAGTGCATGACCTTGTTGCAGAAGCAACCCCGGGGGATGTCCCGACAGACATCATCCCCGAGGAGCCGAGGTATGCGGGGAACGTGAAGGGATTGAACCATATATCCCACAATATGTCACAAGGCCTCGCCATCTGCAGATCATTCCGGAATACGAGCCGGAGAGGATGCGGAATGTTGAAAAGAAAACTTTCGAATACTTCGAGAGAATTAAAGGAAGAAGAATCAACATACTAGAAGGCCTCGAGCTACACACCGACGTATTCTCGGAGTATGAACAACGAGCAAATCGTGGATCATATCCAGGATACGAAAAGAATGGGCCGAGCGAGCCGCCCGAGGAAAACACATACTCGGAACCCCGGAGATGGATGCCGGGGAAAGGAAGAATCACAATACAATGCGGATGCTGCTACAACTTTGTCGAAGACAGAAAAGGAAACCCACGGGAATACTTCGTCATGGGCAAGTAGATCCGATGCCATTAGTTATCAAGAGAATGGTAAAAAGATTGATAACATGGAGGGTACTGCCAGCAGATTGCATACCCAATAGCTGCATTATCAACATTTACAAACGGGGTGACTGCATACCCCCACATATTGATCACCACGACTTCGTCAGACCTTTTTGCACGGTCTCTTTCTTGAATGAGTGTAACATCATGTTCGGATCTGACCTCCGGATAGCGAGCCCGGGTGAGTTCCGAGGGCCAGTAAAGATACCTTTACCGGTGGGTTCCGTCATGATGCTGCAGGGCAACGGAGCGGATATCGCTAAGCATTGCATACCGGGAGTGCCGGTGGAGCGGATCTCGGTTACCTTCGGGAGAATGGACGACAGGTAAAATACCTTACCATTTCCAACCGGACCCAGAGCTGGAGAACCTCCGGCCTTACGAGTTGTGAGTTACATGGGAAATATCACACCTCCAACGTACATCCAGCCGGCATCCTTGCCAAGGATGGCTTGGAAGGTGATGTTATTGACCATGTACCTCACTATTCAGACATGGATTTTTGACAGATGATTCTTTTGATGGATCAACAAAGATCATACACAGTCCGTTTTGAGTCTACATGGATTGTATGAGATATATTCCAGATCGAGTTGTATGATGTATTTTCAACATGATTGGAATGAAAGTGACCATGTCACGTTTTTGGCCTTCACCTCTTTTGTGCAAATTGATTGGGAAACGCCATTAAAGTTAAATGAACTTCGAACAAAGAACAGAAAAGAAATAAAACAAAAAAAAAAGAATAAAAGAAAACTTTCCTTAAAACTGAAAAAATGACAAACACCAAATTCACATGAACATTAAATAAACGATAAAATAAAATAAACCATTAAAAGATAAACGAAATCAACTTCAAAATCAAATTCCATCCTTCCAAACTTCAAAATCAAATTTCATCCTTCCAAATTCCGAATCAGATTTCAATCTTTTCAAATCTCAAATCAAATCCTCAATCAAATTCCAAATCCAATCTCGATCAAGTTTCAAACTTGATCTTCCCAAATCTCAAATCAAATCCTCAATCAAATTCCAAATCCAATCTCGATCAAGTTTCAAACTTGATCTTCCAAATTTCAAATCAAATCTTAAATCGAATTTCAATCGAGTTCAAACTCATCCTTCCAGATTTCCAAATTTCCGAATTCAATCTTTCCAGGCTTCAAGTCTCAATCAAATTCAAATTCAATTTCTTCCAGATCTGGAATCAAACATCAAAATTCAAACATTTTGGGTCAAGGATTTTACATCCAAGACTGCACTGCTTTAGGATTCTTTCCCTATTGCACTGAAATACATCAAAATTCAAACTTTTGGGTCGAGGATTTTACATCCAAGACTGCACTGCTTTAGGATCCTTTTCCTATTGCACTGAAATACATCAAAATCAAACCTTTTGGGTCGAGGATTTTACATCCAAGACTGCACTGCTTTAGGATCCTTTTCCTATTGCACTGAAGTACATCAAATTCAAACTTTTGGGTCGAGGATTTTACATCCAAGACTGCACTGCTTTAGGATCCTTTTCCTATTGCACTGAAATACATCAAAATTCAAACATTTTGGGTCAAGGATTTTACATCCAAGACTGCACTGCTTTAGGATTCTTTCCCTATTGCACTGAAATACATCAAATTTAAACTTTTGGGTCAAGGATTTTACATCCAAGACTGCACTGCTTTAGGATTCTTTCCCTATTGCACTGAAATACATCAAATCAAATTCCCGGGGTTAAGGATTTTACATCCGAGACTGCATTGCTTTAGGATCATTTCCCTATCGCAATGAAATACATCAAAATCAAACTCTTGAGGTTAAGGATTTTACATCCAACACCGCTTTGCTCTGAGATCTCTTCTCATTGCAACGATTCAATCTAATCAATTCAATTTCCTTTCGAGGTTGGAGATGTTACATCTAAAACCTCAGAACTCCAATTTTAATTTCAAATCAAATCCTTCAAATTAATTTTGACAAACTTCAATCTAAATTGAAACTCCAAACTAAAATTTAAACTCACACATCAAAACATAAATTGAAACAAAATAAAATCTAAATCGAAATTCCCCGGATCATGTGATTTGGGATTCACCTCCTTTTCCTTTCCCAGGCGAGAGTTCGAGAATCTCCGGTTTCGGAGATATACTCGACACTCCCCACGTGAAACTCTTCTACTTCGTCCTAAGTTTGTCACTTGGACATCTGTGTTGGTTTTGTTGATCGCTTCGGTCAACACCAATACGCGCGGTGTGCTCCGTCGGCTCACCACACCTATTGAGGGTCCATTTGTTGACCTCATTTTCGATGAGGTCTTCTCTTCTTCTCTTTAGTACTTAGGATCTAGCCTTAGGCTTTTCCTTTGACTCGTCTTAGAGGACTAGAATTGGGACCCGCCTTTTAGAAATTCAAACCACTTCTAAACTCCCTGCAAACTCCACAAACTTGACTATAAACCCCTAATCACCTAGAGGGTTGAAATCAAATGTGGAAGTTTAAAGGATGAGTTCTATAGGACTCTTTGGCCTTAGGATCGCCACAGGTGGCCTGGTCCAGTGAAGGAGCCGACTTACACTACACTTACACACTACATTTCCACACACTTCCTAAAACCACACCCATACCCGACTTAACCTCCCGACTCATGTAGGTGATTCACATGGATGGTCCTTAACCCCTAAGCCCTTGGCTAAGAGGGTTAGGAACAACATAGTGAATGCCTCAAATGAGTCCTTTCATGGCTCATATGGGCTTGAAATGGCTTCATGGCTCAACCAAAATGATTTCTTCCCACTTGAATTCACCCAATCTTCAATTTCCCAAATTTTCAATTTTTGACCCCCGAGACCCTACACCTACTAAACCTACCCAAAACCTTTGAAATTACCCAAATTTTTGCAAAATTTCCAAATTACCCAAAATTTTCCAAAATCAATCCCAAACATCTCCACATCACTTAAATTGATCATCCATACCCAAAAATACCAAAGATTCCAAGAATACCCCCCAATACCCTCCAAATAACCCAAAATACCCTTCTTGGCCTAAAAATCCAAAAATTCAAAAATTCCCAGAAAATTCCAGAAAATCCTAAATATTCCCAATTTCATTTTGTCCAACTACACCATGGGACAATTTTGTCAATTTACCCTACTTTGGTCAAAACCCCCAAATCGACCCATTTTAACCCAAAGTGGACCCAATGTTAAACCAAACCTATCCAATTGACCCAAATTCTGGTCCAATTCAATTCTAAACTTCAATTCAACATCCCCAATACCAATCTAGACCAAATCCAAGTCCAATTTGGTTGACATTTGGATCCAATTCCACTTTTGGCCTTAAAGCCCAATTTTGACCTAAACCCAAACCTAACCCAAATAGGCCCAAACCTCAAAATCAAAACCCAACCAAAGCTAAAACCTCTTTGAAAC
This sequence comes from Papilionanthe hookeriana x Papilionanthe teres, assembly GCA_022702705.1. Taxonomy (NCBI): domain Eukaryota; kingdom Viridiplantae; phylum Streptophyta; class Magnoliopsida; order Asparagales; family Orchidaceae; genus Papilionanthe; species Papilionanthe hookeriana x Papilionanthe teres. Next base: position 181,117,667 of record CM040422.1, read on the forward strand.
ACTCCCATAAACATTTCTAAACATTTATTTTACATCAATTTCAACTCTAGCCCAACATTGGCCCAACTTGGCCCACTTGGACCTATATTGGCCCATTCACCAAAAGAATTCAAATCCAACCCAATTCAAGTCCAAACTACCCCAAATTTGCTTCAAGTCACTCATGACACATCCATGAGCTAAACCCAATAATTATTTGGCCCAACCTCTTTACAAAATTTCATCCCAAAATCCATTTTAAAATTCAAGAGCCCACTTTCCTAATCCATCTTAAAAGCCCATCTAAAACCCTTTCAAAAAAGCCCAAAATTCTTCCAAAGCCCATATGACATTTCCCCTCATCATACTTTCAATTAAAATCATCCCTAAGTCCTAAATTCATCATCAAATAATTCCAAATCAAGCCTCATGCCAAATCACCCCTAAATACCAAAATTTTCCTTAAATCCATTTCCATGAAATTGACTTCACTTTTCCCAAGCCAAATGGAGCCATGGAGCCATGCATAAGCCATATGCAAGCCATGAGAGCCTCTTTACATGTCACCATGCCATTTTGGGCAAAAGGAGGAGGCTCTTTCCTTAACTCCTAAAGGTGGTTAACCACTTACATGATTCCACTAAACCATGCTTAAGCCTAATTGTACTTGGATTGTGACTTGACCCCACTAATCAAGCTGATCCAAATCACTTTCTCCTCAGCCTAAACCAGGCCTTGGGTGGTGCACCTAGCCCAAATGGGTGGGTTGACCCATTTAGGTCCAAATCTAGCCATGCCCCATTCCACTTTGGATCAAAGCCTTTACACATGTCCATGGCCAATTGATTGCACAAACCTCCAGCCCTGACCCACCTGACCCTGAGAGTGACCCATGCCCGGCCGGCCGGCCACCAGGCCGCCGGAAAACACCATGGCCGAGAGCTCACATGTGAGCCAACATTGAAATTCTCACTTCGCCGAGCCGCCCCATCCCTAGTGGTCACCATGGCTGATCTTCTCCTCACCGGAGCGAGCTCGATCCCAAGCCCTAACTCCCCCTGGGAGGCCCTCCAGCCAGCTCTATTTAAACTCCATCCCTCTCGGCCATGAGAGGAGCCAAGCACAAACCTTGCCGAAACTCTGCCAAAATTGTTCCAAACCCTTCACCATCCTTAGAGCAGTTGATTCCCGGTGTCGATTTGCCCTAATCCCCACCAACGAGCCCGATTTCTCAGCCGAAATTCCACCCAAAACCAGGACACTTTGCCACGGTGAGCCAATCCTCAAATTGACTGGTCCTACACCTTCACCTGGACCAAGAGGAGAAGTTTCCCACCGAAAGCCCCATCTCCGAGGCCACCCGGTTGCCACGGCCTCCAAGCTTTGTGATCGAGCTGTGGTCACTTTCATAGCTAGGCAATTCACCGGACCGGGAGACTTCATCTGGAGCTTGCCGGGACCCAATCGAAGGTGCAACAACTCTCGGATTGAAGCCACACTTCTCCGAGCTAAGGTATGAGTTAACTATCCATCCCGAGCTTCGGAGATTCTCCATTTCAAATGCCTTAGTTTCAATGCATGTTAGCCGTATAGATGTGTTCGTCTCTTCAAGACGAATCCATAGAGTATAAGAACGTAAAAATCCATTGAGAATCGAGTGAGATCTTAGGGATTTAGTGTGGACGGCTCTCGGGTGAGAACACTTGGGGACGATGAACGGATGCCGTCCATTCAATACACGCGCGCACGGACGGCCAGGATTGCGTCGGACCAGGGAGACGGTGCGAGAACCGCGGGGCCCGGGCTGCTGACTCAGGTGGCGGCGTCGAATGGGAGCGCGACGCGTGTGCGTTCGGAGCTGCCGAGGTTGACGCGGCGCCGCGTGGATAAATAGATAATTAGGGTATTTTCTTATTTATTTAATTCCCTAAACTTCAAAAATTCATATCTCTGTGTAGGAAAATCACAAAAATAAAATAAAAATACCCTCTTGCTCAGTGAAGAGAGGAGAATAATGTGGAAAAGAAATCACTTAATTTCATCAAGTATTTTATTTTTTATAATTTATTTACTCTCTGCATTTTTTAATTCTCCATGCATGCATACAATTCACCATGGCATGAGACCATAGGACTTTTGAAGCCTCCGAACTTGGGAACATTCCCCGAATTTTCCAAGGTCGGAGGCCATCTCTGTGAAAAGTTATTTATTTTTCAAATGCATGTTCGTTGTTTTGAGTATTTTAATTCCAAAAATAGCATGTTGTGAAATAAATTCTAGGAAAATTTGGTGATGTTCCTTATGACCGAGAGAACCACTAGGAAAAATAGGTTTTGGCTTAGTTCATTCAAACAACCCTAATTGGCTTAAACACTCAAAATAGGTCTTTAATTAATTAGAGTTAACCAGGCATCAAATTGACTTGAAATCAATTCTCCACTGACCTTTAGGATCGGAGGAACCCACCATAAAAATTTGAGGTCGATTGGACTTGGTTAGCCCTACTAATTGGGTTGATTAAGTCACTTAGCCATTTTAAACTTTAAAAATTCATAACTTTTAAAATACTTTTCAAAAATTCACTAAATTGGTTTTGGAGCCTCTCGATATCAGGCGAATCTAAGAAAATTAAAATTTCAATTTTCTAAAAAAGTTGATTTTTAATAATATTTTAATATTTTAATAATTAAAAAATAATAAAAAATCACAAAAATAATAAAATTCACCAAAATGTCACATTTTGAATTTTAATCACTTAGGAACAAATCCCATATTTTTCCTAAGTCTATTTAGTGAGATATTAAATTTTAAAGCCCTAGGGTAATTTTAAAATTAAAAAAAAGGTATTTTCTAGCATTTTCACTAAAATAATTACAATAAATCATAGAAAAATCAGAAAATTGCAAAATTTGCTTCTCTGGTTTCCTTGATATTAGAGAGATTTTTAAAAAATATAAAATCCATTTTTCAACATTTATTTTATTTTTAAATTAATTAATACTCCAAAACTCAAAATAATTATAATAAAAATAATATAATTCAAAAAATCATCAAAATTGGTCCAAGTGCTTCTCTGATCATTAGGAATGTCCCCTAATTTTCTTAAGGACAGAAACTTTCCCTTGGTCATATTATTAAATTCTCCTTGAAAATCTCTATTTTCCATCAAAATAATTATATAAATAAATTAAATACGAGAAAAATCACATTTTCTCCTCTCATGTCTTTATTGACATATGAGTGAAGTCACATAAAAATTTCAAGTTCATTTGAGTTCAATTTAGTGAGTTATGAAATTATTAAGCTAAAGGGGTAAAATGGTAATTAAACTTTTAAACCTTAATTAAAACTTTAGGTTTAATAAAAAAAATCAACAAGTAAAATATTTGATCTTAATCTGATTTGGATGATTGAAATTTAAATAATTAAAGGGTAGAAACCCATTAAATAATTTTAAAATGATTAAACTTTAATTAAATAATAGATTAAATTTGGAGGAATAATAAATTGGAATTATTAAAATAAGGGATATTTATTAGGAAGAGATTTATTCTTTAATTTAAAAAGTCCCTAAATTAATTATCCCATTAATATTCAACTCTTAATTAAAATGATAACTCAAATTTGAAACATTAAAAGACTTAATTAAATTATTAAACTCTTTTAAAATTTTAATTAAAATTAAAAATAAAGTAAATTAAGGATAAATTAAAATTAAATTAAATTTAACAATTAAATTAAATTAAATTAAATTAAACAATTAAATTAAATTAAATTAAATTAAATTAAATAAATTAAATTAATTAAATAAAATTGAATTAAATCAAATTAAATTAAATTAAAAAAAATTAAATTAAATAATTGAATTAAATTAAATTAAATAAAATTGAATTAAATCAAATCAAATTAATTAAATATCAAATCAAATTAAATCAAATTCAATCAAATTAAATTAAATTAAAACTCAATTAAAATTAAAATTAAATTAAATTAAATATAACATCACTTAAAACAGAAAGAAAATAAATTTAAAAACAACTTGAACACTTATTCCAAATTTAAACTCTTTAACTTAAACCAGATCATTTGAATACTAACTTACCCTTGAAAGCTTTAGTTATTATAACTCCTAAATGAAACATTAAATGAAGTGCTACTTCACTCATAAGATATTCAAATGTCTTAATTCACTGGGCAAGTTAACAAAACTTGAAATTCTTGGACGATTAATTCATTTGTATAATTAAATTCATTTGGACTTAAAACAATCCTAGAAATATTGAAAAGATGTTTAAGATCCTTCTTAAGCACTTCCTCGATATGATAGGACATTTATAAGAACAATTGAATTTGATTATTCTTTGATGAAGAAAATCGTCCTTAAACCAAACACAAAGAACCTAGACGTCATAGGAAATGACTAGCTATAGGATTAGGAATTTGGTAGAAAACCATAACCTTTCCCTTAGCTTTACCTAGGAACTTGCTTAAGTATGCTAATTGTGTTTTAAGTGCAGCTTGGGATGACGGGAAGACCCTCCGAGTACGCATTTGTATTATTGCAATTTACTTTCCCGCAATTTATTTTCCAACGAATTTACATTATTGCAATTTACTTTATTACTAGCTGCGTTTATTTTTCTTGCATGATAAAACAACTCGTTGCATGAAAACCCACACCTTTAGGATAGCCCCTAAAGCTGAAACCAAAACTAAGTTAAAAGTCATTGCAAGATAAAATTCACCGCCACAACATTTCAAAATATAAAACAACTCAAAATTTAATCACAAACGGAACACAAAACTACAATTACAACTAAATTAAAACGTCCTGTTGGATGATCGGGAATACCTCGGATGATGTAACCTACGTGTTGCTAACGGGATTTCCCACGGTCTAAATGAAAGTGTGGAACTCATTCGGTTGAGTTTAGCAAATTCATACGGACTAAGTGAATCCGATAAAAATAATGATGCCGGAAGGATGGAACCGTGGGATCTTAACCGGTGTCGTTATAATCAACTTTAAGATTTGTTTTAATCAAAATACAAAACACTTGGAAAATTAAGACTTCTCTAGACCAAAACACTTCTCTCATCTCCCGATTTATGACTTCTAAAACTAAACCTCGCAACAATAAGGAGCTCGGAGCATGGTGGGCGGCACGGCCATCGTCATCAGCAAAACTTGAACCTACTTCAGCAAAACTTTTCTAGAATTAAACAACCAAGCCATAGGACTTCGAGGTAGCTTGCCTAGTGCAACATAAATCCTCAACTCTTCGTTAGGCATTTGCATTGCAAATTAAGCCCTAACCGGTCTTAGGATTCCGAGGTAGTCGTCCGATACGACAATAAACCCTCACATCCTCTAAGTTATTTGTTTGATTTTATCATACAAATATAAGTCCTAATTAATTAAAATTGGCAAGATTGAAATGCTAAATAAACATTAGGACTTTCCTGAATTCAAACCAAACAATAGGATAGTCGGGAAATTATCGAAGTTCACTTCGAATCAGTGATTTCTCCTACCTCTCTTCCTTTGGATTCACAAAACAAAATGTTCCAAAACTTGATCCATTCCTATTGAAATTCCAAAATTCGATCTTTGAAAACCTTAAACTTTGAAATTCTTGAGAGCGAAATTATTGGTTATTATCGAGAGTTTTTCTTAGGTGATTCCCGTCACTTAAGATGTAATTAACTATAGGGGCTTGCCCTTATAGGGAATTTTAAAGAACCTGAGTAATATAAACCCCGTTTAATGTTTTCATATTAAGCGGGGAAACTTGTCGGCTTATAAAATTGGTTCACGGACCAAGCGGATGTCACAAAACTTCTAGTTTATTTGATCAAGCTCCACCATCAAGCAGTGTGTCTATCCTTAGGGATAGATACACGGTTTGTGGTGCGGTGCTCGTTTATATAAACTATTTGGGATGTGAGGTCGGTTTAATCTCATATCTTAAAACCTTCAAATTTAAAATTATTTCCAAAATCAAATACTACTTTTCAAATTATTTATTTTAATTAAATTAAAAATTCGCCGACAGATTTCTGTTAGGCGACCCCTTCTTCAAAATAAAACACAACCTAAAAATATGCCGACACTTTATTGCAACTTTATTTACATTGAGTAGTAATTTCATTAAACCTAAAATCTGAATTTTGAAAAAAAATTTAAATTATAATTACTATTAATTTGAAAATCTAATAAATTCCTTCAATTAATCTTCCCTTAATCTTCTCAATGGGTTCGATAACCAGGACTCCAATAGAGCCCTATATTACTTGAAATGATACGTATACTTGCTTTTGAAATTGAGACATTACGAAATTATTATAAATATTTAAATATAAATTCATAAATTCTTGCATATATAGATACTCGTAAAGTGTCGGTTCAGTTGGGACCTTTTACAGTTGTAAAAGTTTATTCTTTTGGTGCTATTGATATTAAAGGTCCTGATACTGGAAATAATTTCAATGTTAATGGGCATCTATTAAAGCCTTACATTGACTGGTTTCAAATTGACTTCAAAGAGGTTTTAATACTGAATCATCTCGATTAACTGAATGGTTTGTCGGGCTGACGACGCTAAACCAAGAGCTTTATGACAGGCAACCGATATGTATCTTTGTGATGTGTTTGCTTGTTTGTTGTAGTTTTGCTTTTTAGATAGTTATTTGTGAATCCTAATGACTCCTCAATATTTTTAAAATTGATAAATATTGGATCGAATTGAGATATTAAATTATTTTGGGCCAAACGAAGTTCGGTGAAAATTTTGACCCATGGCGCCGCCGGCTCCAGAATGGGTGCCACCAGCACCCAATTACAGAGAAGAATTGCTGAATTTTGTGTTTGAGCGCCGCTGGCACCCTATCGAGCACCGTCGACGCCCAAAACCTGTTATCAATTTTTGGAGTTTCAAAATGCGAGTTTTGGCAGTTTTGAGCGGGATCTTCGTCCTTATAACTTCCTAAACTCCATTTTAGACTTCCAAACTCTAGAAAAACGAAAACTATCATTCCTAATTCGCATCTCATAGATTCCTACTCTATAGAAACCTCTCGATCTTTCATTTTCAATTGGAGGAAGTTTATAAGTTTTGAGGCGCAATGATTGTTCAACAAAGTGATGATGAAGAGGAGGATTATCAAGGAAAGAGGCTTTATAAATTGAGGTATGGATAATCCTACTACAAGAATTGAAGAGATAATTAATGAAAGACTTTGGGAAGTGTTATGTTACACGACCACTGCCGTAGTCGTTTTGGTTGTAAAGGAATTCTATGCAAATCTGAAAGGGATCAACCAAGGATTCATCTTTGTGCGAGGTAGGATTGTACAATTCACTCCTGCGAGAATTAATGATCTCTTTATGATTGAGAATTCACCTATTTTCCATTATGCTAATTTCAATGCCATAAGTGATAATATGAATGATGTGTATCATTATTGAGGGATGAGAATGAAGATTAGGATGTCAAATCTGCCCAATTGACCTCAATTTTGGTCCAATTCAATTCTAAACTTCAATTAAACATCCCCAATATCAATATAGATCAAATCCAGGTCCAATTTGATTGACATTTGAATCCAATTTCACTTTTGACCTTGAAGCCCAATTTGGACCCATGACCCAAACTTAGCCCAAACTAACCCAATTTAACTCCAATTGACCCCAAACCTTTTCTAAACTTTCCCTAACATCCCCACAAACAAAACACTAACATAATTTGCCCAAAATTTGGACCCAAACCCCACTCAAATTCAACCCAAAACCAAAAAGCCCAATTTTGACCTAAACCCAAACCTAACCCAAATAAGCCCAAGTCCCAAAACCAAAACCCAACCAAAGTTTAAACCTCTTTTAAACACCCCCAAAAACATTTTTCAACATTAATTTTACATCAATTTCAACCTTAGCCCAACATTGGCCCAAGTTAGCCCAATTTGACCTACATTGGCCCATTTACCAAATGAACCCAAATTCAACCCAATTCAATTCCAAACTACCTCAAATTTGCTTCAAATCATTCAAGACACATCCTTTAAGTAAACTCAACATTTATTTGGCATGGCCATTTGCAAAATTTTTCATCTAAAAGCCCATTGTTAAACATAAAGGCCCACTCCCTTAAACCTTCCTAAAAGCCCACTTCCACCAAATTCAAAAGCCCAAATCAATCTAAAGCCCACATGACACTTTCCCTCATCACAAATTCAATTTAAAATCATTCCTAAAGTCCTAATTTATCATTAAACAATTCCAAATTAAGCCTCATGACAATTCTCACCAAAATAACAAAATTCCTAAAACCCATTTCTATGAAATCAAGCCAAGCCATCCTAAGCCATAGGCAAGCCATGAAGCCATGCATGAGCCACATGGAAGCCATGAGAGCCTATTTACATGTCACCATGCCATTTTGGGCAAAAGAAGGAGGCTCTTTCCATAATCTCCTAAAGTCATTAGCCATAACCATGATTCCCCTTAACCCAAATTTAATCTAAATATTCTTAGAAAGATACCTCACCACCTTTGACCAGCTAACCTAACATATTCTCTCAGCCTAAAATCAGGTCATGGGGAGGTGAACCCAACCCAAACACATGGGTTGACCAAAACCAAGCCAAAATAGCCATAGCCCCATTCCATTTTTATCTAACCCCTTTACACATGGCAAAGATCAATTGCCTACACTAAACCCCAGCCCTGACTCACCTTAACCTGAGGGTGACCCTTGCCTACCGGCCAGCCACCTGGGCTGCCGGAAAACACCATGGCCGAGACCTTGGGAGGAGCTAAATTTTGAAATTCCACCTTGCTGAGCTGCCCCACTCCAAATGGCCATTGCAGCTGTTCTTCTCCTCACCAGAGCAGCTGATCCCAACCCCTAACTCCCCCTGGGAGGCCCTCCAGCCTCTTCTATTTAAACCCCACCTCTCTCGGCCATGAAGAGGAGCTGAAACAAACCTTAAGGAAACTCTGCCAAAACCATTCCAGACTCTTCCCCACACCTGGAGAACTTGATCCCCACTGAAATCCCCCTGCCATTTCCTCTCTGTGAGCTCAATTTCAGAGTTGAAATCCAAGCCCAAAACCAGGACACTTCACCACATTGAGTCAATCTTCAAAATGATTGACTTTACACCTTCACCAAACCAAGAGAAGAAGTTTCCCAGCAAAAGCCCCCTCACCAGGCCAGCCATTGCTTCCAGCCTCCAAGCTTTGTGATCGGCTGTGGTCACTTTTGTACCTAGGCAATTCACCATGCCAAGGGACTTAATCTAGAGCTTGCTTGGACCCAATCGAAGGTGACATAGCCCTCAGATTGAAGCTTCACTTCTCTGAGCAAAGGTATGAGCTCTCTCCTTTTCCCGAGCTTCTGGAGATTCTCCATTTAGTTTGAGTCAATTTCAATGCATGTTTACCGTATGGATGTGTTCATCTCTTCAAGACGAATCCATAGAGCATAAGAAAACAAAAATCTGTTAAGAATCCAGTGAGAAATTAGGGTTAGAAGGTTGATGGTCACAGGTTCACACCAGTCGTAGACGATGATTGGGAGCCATCGGATCGCGCGTGTATCGAGCGGACGGTCAGGATCGCACTGGACGGAGCAACGGGACATGAACCACGGGCCGCGTGGCATCCCAGTCAGATGGCGGCTCCAAATCAAGAGGCAACGCATGGAGCTTCGGAAGCGCCGAGGTTGAGTCAGCGCCGCGTGGATAAGTAGGAAAATAGGGTATTTTTCTATTTATTTAATTACCAGAACTTCAAAAATTTATAACTTTGTGTAGAAAAATCCTAAAAATAAAATAAAATTACCCTCTTTCTCAGTAAATAGAGGAGAATAATGTGGAAAAGAAATCAATTAATTTCATTAAGTATTTTATTTTTAATGATTTATTTACTCTCTGCATTGTTGTAATTCTCCATTTGCATAGGCAATTCAACATGGCATGAGACCATAGGGCTTTTGAAGCCTCTGAACTTGGGAATATTCCCTGAATTTTCTAAGGTCAGAGGCCATCCCTATGAGAAGTTATTGATTTTCCAAATTCAAGTTACTGTTTTGAGTATTTTAATTCCAATAATTAGCATGTTAAGAAATAAATTCTAGGAAAATTTGGTGATGTTTCTTATGACCAGAGGAACCTAGGAAAAATAAGTTTTGAGTTAATTCACTTGGAACAACCCTAATTGGCCTAAATACCCAAAATTGAACTTTAATTAATTAGGGTTAACCACACATCAAATTAACTTAAAAACAATCCTTCACTGTCTTCTAGGGATAGGAAAACACCACATAAAAACTTGAAACCAATTGGACTTGGTTAACCCCACCAAATGGGTTGATTAAGCCTCTTAAGCAAAATGGGTAAAATTAAACTTAAAAAATTCATAACTCACAAAATACTTTTCAAAAATTCACAAAAATGGTTTTGGAGCTTCTCGATATCGGAGGAACTTAGGAAAATTAAAATTGTAATTTTCTCGAAAAATTGATTTTTATCATTATTTTAATATTTTTAATAATTAAAAAAAATAATAAAATCATAAAAATACTAAAAATCACCAAAAATGTCACATTTTGAATTCTAATCATTTAGGAACAAACCAAATATTTTTCTTAAGTCCCTAGGGTAAGATATTGAATTTTAAAAGCTTAATGTAATTTTTAATATTAAAATATGTATTTTCCAACCTTTTCACTAAAATAATTCTAATAAATCAAAGAAAAATCAGAAAAATATAAAATTTATTTCTCTAGACTCCTTGAGGTCAGAGAGATTTAAGAAAAATATAAAATTCATTTTTCAACTTTAATTTTATTTTAAAATTAATTAATGCTCCAAAATTTAAAATAATTCTAATAAATAAAATATAATTCAAAAAATCATCAAAATTGGTGCAAATGGTCCTCTGGTCATTAGGAACATCCCATAATTTTCTTTAGGACAGAAACATTTCCTTCGTCATGTTATTGAGTTTTCCTTGAAAACCCCTATTTTCTATTAAAAATAATTACACGAATAAATTAAATACAGAAAAATCACATTTTCTCCTCTAATGTCTTAATTGACATGTGAGTAAGGTTGTATAAAAATTTCAAGTTCATTTGAGCTTAATTTAGTGAGTTATAGAATTATTAAGCTTAAAGGGCAAAATGATAATTAAAAATTTCAACATTTGATTAAAATTTTAAGATTAATCAAAGGGGAGGGTAAAATATTTGATTTTAAACTGATTTTTGGATGATTGAAACTTAAATGATTGAGGGTAGAAACCTACTAACCATTTCAAATATGATTAAAATAAAACTTTAATTAATTAATTAATTGAAATTTTTGAAGAATAATAGAAGTTGGAATTATTAAAGTAGGGATATTATTTAAGAGGATATTTATTCTTTAATTTAAAAATCCCTAAATAAATCACTTTAATAATACTTAAATTTCAATTAAAAAAAATCATCAAAAGAAAAATCTCAATTAAATTAAAATTGAAATTAAATTAAATCAAATTAAATTAAATTAAATTAAAACTAAATTAAATTAAATTAAAATTAAATTAAATTAAATTAAATTAAAATTAAAATTAAATTAAATTAAAATTAAAAATTAAATTAAATTAAATTAAATTAAAATTAAATTAAATTAAAATCAAATCAAATTAAATTAAAAAAATTAAATTAAATTAAATTAAATTAAATTAAAATCATTTAATAACAAACCTAAATGAAATCATTAAGAATTAAATCTAAAATGACTTGAACACTATTTCAAACTTAAACTAAATATTATAATTATGTCAAAATTCAAATTAAATCATTAAAGTTTAAATTTAAATCATTAAAGTATTTAATAAGTTGATTTGCCCTTATAAAGCTTTTAGTGTTATAACTTTTAAATGAGGTATCAAGTGAAGTGTTACTTCACTCATGGGACATTCAAATGTCCTAGTTCACTGAGCAAGAGAACAAAACTTAAACTCCTGGATGATTAATTCACTTGCATAATTAAATTCTCTTGGACTTAAAACAATCCTAGAGGTATTGAAAAGATGTTTAAGACTCGTCTTAAGCACTTCCTCAATATGATAGGATGTTTATAAGAACAATTAAATTTAATCGTTTCTTTGATGAAGAAAATCGTCCTTAAACCAAAACACAAGAACCTAGACGTCATAGGAGATGACTAGCTATAGGATTAGGACTTTGGTAGACAACCAAAAATCTTTCCCTTAGCTTTACCTAGGTACTTGTTGGAATATTTAAATGCCTTAACATGTGTTTTAAGTGCAGCTTAGGATGACGGGAAGACCCCCAGGTACGCTTTTATTGTATTGCAATTTACTTTATTGCAATTTACTTACATGCACTGTTACTTTACTTTTCTTGCATGATAAACAACTGTTGCATGAAAACCAAAACCTTTAGGATAGTCCCTGAACTGAAACCAAAATTAAACTAAAAATTATTACAAGATAAAATTCACCGCCACAACATTTCAAAATATAAAACAACTCAAAATTTAATCACAAACAGAACAACAAAACTACAATTGCAACTAAATTAAAATGTTTCGTTGAATAATCAGGAATACCTCTGATGATGTAACCCACGTGTTGCTAATGGTATTTCTCACTGTCTAAATGAAAGTGTGGAACTCATTCAGTTGAGTTTAGCAAATTCATCTGGACTAAGTGAATTCGTTGAAAATAACGGTGCCGGGATGACGGAACCGTGGGTTCTTAATCGGTTCTGTTTAAACAACTTTAAGATTTGTTTTAATTAAAACATTAAAAACACTTGGATTTTAAGATTTTCTCTAAACCAAAACACTTCTCTCATCTCCTGGTTTATGACTTCTAAAACTAAACCTCTGCAACAACAAGGAGCTTGGAGCACGGTGAGTAGCACGGCCATCTTCATCAGCAAAACAACTCTACATCAGCTAAACATTCCTAGAATTAAACAACAAAGCCATAGGATTTCGAGGTAGTTTGGCTAGTGCAACATAAATCCTCAACTCTTCGTTAGGCATTCACATGATCATGTCATGTAAATTAAGCCCTAACCGGTCTTAGGACTCCAAGGTAGTCGTTTGGTACGACATAAACCCTCACATCTTCAAGGCTATTTGTATGATTTTATCATACAAATATAAGTCCAAATTAATTGAAATTGGAAAGATTGAAATATCAGATAATATTAGGATTTTCTTAAACTCGAAGCCAAATAATAGGATAGTTTGGGAAGTTGCCAAGATTCTTCTTGGATCCTCAGCTTCTCCTACTTCTCTTCCTTTGGACTCCTGAAAACAAACTGTTCCGAACTTGATCTAATCTCTTTTGAAATTTCAAAAATCCAATCCTTTGAAAACCTTAAACTTTGAAATTCTTGAGAGCAAAACCACTGATCATTATCGAGAGTTTTCTTAAATGATTCATTTCATTTAAGATGTAATTAACTATAGGGGCTTGCCCTTATAGGGAACTTTAAGAACCCAGGTAATATAAACCCTGCTTAATTCTTTCATATTAAGCAGGAGAACTTGTCGGCTTATAAAATTGGTTCGTAGACCAAACGGATGTCACAAATCTTCTAGTTTATTTAACCGAGCCCCATCATCAAGCAGTGTGTCTAATCTGCGGGATAGATATACGGTTTGTGGTGCGATGCCCGTTTATATAAACTATTTGGGATGTGAGATCAGTTTGATTTCATATCTTAAAATTTTCAAATTTAAAATTATTTTTAAAATCAAATACTACTTTTCAAATTATTTATTTAAATTAAATTAAAAATTCACCGACAATTTCTGTAGGCGACCTCTTTTCAAAAATACAACACATAACCTAAAAATATGCCGACACTTCTATTTTTCCTTAAATCTTGGATTTAATGTTATATTGACAAGTGGATTCATGGGATTTACTCAAAATGAAACACATGAAATGTGTGTAGTAGGATATATGAGTTACTTGATTTCAAGACATTGTGGAGCTCAAGGAGAATAAAGAGGGGAGTTTTTTTGTTGGGGGGATGGGGGGAGGGGAATGTTAGATGAGGGTTTTAATATAATCATATTTAAGTTAATTTTTTTTTACTAGTTAACAATTAATTAATATATTAACTTAACCTACTTATAATATAATAAATTTAATTACAATTAATATAGGCTTGATAATTAACTATTAATTCATATTGAATGAATAATTTTTTTATTATAAAGTATTATTTAATTAATTTTATAAAATTTCATGTAATCATTAATGAACTTAGTAAATAACTGATTAATAATTACTAAGTAAATATTAAAATACTGAGTAATGAATAAATATTTTAAAAATCTTTATTTGTCCCAAGATACATGTGGACCATGGATTATCTACTTTTAGAGTATCCAAATATACTGCTCCTACCTCCCATCCCTTAATGACTTATCAAATGTGTCCATCTAACCAAGGGGACTATCCTAAGAAAAATTTGCCTTACATAACTAACATTATTCACTCTATGGCCACCTTAGATGATGTCAGTCATTAATCCTACCACAACAACATAAGGGCCATATTTCAATGCTTATTTTCACACTAATTCCCCACATGCAAAAATTTTGGATGTCTATTATCACCCCATTTCCGAACAAACAACAATACATGACATATCTATCAAGAAAGGCTGAAGATTTGGAAGATTAAATGCATCATTTATGAGATTAACCCTCGCATGTCTTAAATAACTACACTATATGATATGAAGCCATAGAGCCACATAATGTCACATACATAAGTAGGGCATAAGTGCGTCATGTATTAGAGATCTTTGATGTATTTTTTACACTAATTTTTTCTTCTGATGTGAGATATAAGAAAATTTTCATTTATTGTATAAAGTTTTAAAGTTTCATTATTATTTATTATAGTTGTTTCAAATAATTCAAATAAAAATTTTCATATTAAGTTTTAAAGTAAACATAAATTAAATTAAATTTTTAGTAATCATTTCACTTTTTCTGGTGCTATTAGAATATTTAGAATAATTATTTTAACAACTTGAGAATTACTATCACTTAATTTAGATTATATTTTAAAAATATATTTATTTAAAACATGAATGTATGTTGATCACTAGAAAATATATTAAGAATTTCATACCAAATTTATATGAAATTGCACTTTAAAGAAATATATTTTCTTTATTTTATTATAGGAATGATGATTTATAAGTATTGAAAGCAAAAAGCACAAAAGAAGTGAATTTGGAGCAAAAAGAACTCAATTTGATAAAAATTGAACTGTCCCACCGACAGCTAGATTTAGGCCGCCGACGGTGAGTTTTTCCCGAAAGATTTTTAATATATTATAAGGAGCTCGCTGACGGTGAGATCGAGCCCGCCGACAGCGAGATCGGCGCTGTTAGCCCATCTTCTAGAAGCCCACCGACGGCGAGATCAAGCCGCCGACAGCGAGACAGTTGAAAAGAGCCAAAATACATTGAACCTGGACGCTTTTTGAAGAGGTGCTTAAGCAACCTTTAGAGATTTGACCCCTTCAATAAATAGAGACAAATTTTAGTCATTTGTGTGTCAATTTTGTGTCATTTTTGTGGAAGTTAAGTGTGATTTAAGAGTCTTTTGAGTGAGTAGATAAAGTGTTTAGCGTTTTAGTGTGTTGTACTGGAAGGAAGAGTCATAGGAACTTCAAGGAGTCTGCTTGGGGAGAAGAATTGAGATAAGTATATTTATTATTTGTTTGTTAACTTTAATGAAATCCATGCTTTGTGTTACTTTTCCCATGCATTCTGAGTAGTTTCCTTAGTCTTTCTCCTTGTTATCGAGTTTTCGTGAAATGATGAATTAAAGTAGTTGTGCCTAAAAATATGAAAATAGAAATTGTGCTAATCTTTTACTTAAATCTTAATTTACTTTCAATATGGCCAATTGATTTGTTAACATATGTTGAATAATCAACTACAATAAAGATTACATTCAAGATTCAGGGAAGTCAAAAGCCTTAGAAGGAGGGTGCAAAAAAATAGGGAAATGTTAACTATCGGGCGTAAAATTGGACATTTTAATGTGACAGACTAAAATATTCAATTCAGTCTTATTGTTTGGGAGCTGAAGTGTAGATGTTAGCCCTCAGGCGAGGGGAACATGGGAGCTCTGAAGTGGCAGTCGGTATCCTCCCAGTCTAGCCACAGATTCAGTAATCAAACATAGGACTAGTCAATGTTCTTTGCACCTGGAACAAAGGGTTAAGAATATGAATGCTCCTATTTGGCACAATACAATTAAAAACTCATTTAATTCTTCATTCACTTAATTCTCTAAAACAAGGAGAAAGATACTTTTATGAAATCTTAAATTCAACCTTTAAGCATTAGTTTATTTTAGTCTAAGTATTCTTAATTTCCGTATACTAGATTAGTAAGTAAGTTTACTTTAATTTGTCTTTGAAATTCTCCAACTTCCCTGTGGAATCGATATCTAGGACTCCATTAGAGCCCTATATTACTTGATAACGATACGTATACTTGCGTAGCATCCACAATATAAATCATAAAATCTATAACATAATCATCATTATCTATATATATTCAGTGCGGGATCAAGTTTTCGGTGTCGTTGCCAACTTTTTATATCATAATTGTAAGTATAAATATCGAAAAGTGGTTTAAGTTTTTGGCGCCATTGCCGAGGAAGTAAAGTAAAGTAATTATTAAGGTAATTAATAGAATTATTAAAATAATTACTAGAGTAACGGACTATTTTAAATATTACTTAAAAATTGTCTGCATAAATTTGGAAATGAAAATTTAATACCTTACGATTCAGAATTAGAGCGCACAATTAAAAGAATTAGAAAACAAAAGAGAGAAATTATAAATTTAACATAAATGGCAAATAATCCAGAAATTGAAAATATAAACCATCAAAGACCATTAAGAGATTATGCCAACCCTACATTAGATGAAATTCACCTAACTATTCAAAACCCTGATGTAGCTACTAACTCATTCGAACTTAAACCTGAAATTATTCAAATGGTACAGAATAATCAATTTAGTGGTTAACATAATGAAGATCCTAATTTACATCTTGCTAGTTTTTGGGAACTATGTGCTACTTTTAAATATGAAGGAGTATCTAATGATGCTATTAGACTTAGGCTTTTTCCTTTTTCTTTAAGGGATAAGGCTAAGATGTGGTTAAATTCATTAGCACCTGGATCTATTAAAACTTGGGGAGAATTATCACAAAAATTTCTATCCAAATATTTTCCTCCTTCGAAAACTGCAAAACTTAGAAATGATATAACAACTTTTAGTCAGTTTGATGGAGAATCCATATATGAAGCTTGGGAGAGATTTAAAGAACTTCTTAGGAAATGCCCACATCATGCATTACGAGATTGGTTAATTATACAAATTTTTTACAATGGATTAGTAGGATCTCTTAGATCAATCATTGATGCTGCTGTTGGAGGTTCATTAATGTCAAAACCATTTGATGAAGCCTATGCATTAATCGAAGAAATGGCTACTAACAATTTTCGATAGCCTGCTTGAAAGAATAAATCCTAAAAAGATAGCTAGTGTTCATGAAAATGATGCAATATCTATGTTAGCTTCTCAAATTGCTTGCTATATCAAAGAAATTAGATCATTTTGGAATGAATTACTCTCCTAATATATTAGAAGAAAACTCATCTGGACAAATTATAGATTCTCAATTTCCTTATGAAACTATAAATGCTATTAATAATAGACCCAATAATCCTTATATGAATTATTATAATCCTGGTTGGAAGAATCATCCAAATTTTAATTGGAATAACAATACAGCTAATCAACAATGGATGAACAACTCTATAGAAAATCCACCTAATCAAGGAAATACAAATTATAAACCATCTTATCCACCTGGATTTAATAACAATCATTTTAAAGATAAGAAGTTATCTATAGAAGAATTAATATTGAGTATAGGTCAGCACTTGCAAAATCAAGGAAATCAATTACAAATTCAAGGAAATCAATTACAAAATCAAGGAACTGCTATTAAAAATATTGAAACTCAACTCAGACATATCGCTACCGCACTTAACAATAAAATTCCTGGAACTTTTCCTAGTAATGTGGAAATAAAACCTAAAGACCAAGGAAAAGAACAAATTAAAGCGATACAATTAAGAAGTGGAAAAGAGTTAGAAACTAAAATTCAGAAAGAAACAGAAAGTAAAAATGAGTAAGTGGAAATAGAAAAAGAAAAGGATCAGCAAGATCAAAATTTAGAATATCCATTGATACCTATGAAATATCTATAGAAAAATCACCACCACCATTTCCTCAACGACTAAAACAACATAAAAAAGATAAACAATTTGCTAAATTCCTTGAAATTTTAAAAAAATTAACGGTAAATATTCCTTTTGTAGAAGCATTAGAACAAATGTCTAATTATGTAAAATTTATGAAAGATATTTTAAATAAAAAAAATTCACAGATAATGAAACTGTTGCACTTAGCGAAGAGTGTAGTGCAATTATTCAGAAAAAGCTTCCTAAAAAATTAAAAGATCCTGGTAGTTTCACTATACCTTACACTATTGGAGAAAAATTTTATGGAAAAGCTTTGTGTGACTTAGGAGAAAGCATAAATCTAATGCCTCTATCAATTTTTAAAAGATTAGAATTAGGAGAAATTTTACCTACTTCAGTAACTCTTCAGTTAGCTGATCGTTTTGTGACTTATCCTAAGGGAGTTATTGAAGATGTGTTAGTAAAAGTGAATAAATTTATCTTCCCAGTAGATTTTGTTGTTCTAGATATGGAAGAAGACAAAGAAATTCCCATAAAATTAGGAAGACCCTTTTTAGCCACTGGAAAAGTTATGATTGATGTTCAGAAAGGAAAATTGACTATGAGAGTAAACAATCAAAAAGTAACTTTTAACATAGCAAAATCAATGAAATATCTCGCTTTAGAAAAAGAAGATGAATGTTTTCGAATGGAAATACTTGAACATTTGCAAAATGAACATTTTAAAGAATATTATGAAGAAAAGTTAGAAAAAGAAAATACTGAATTAATTGAAGAAGCAGATAATGAAAAACTGGATTATATACAGGAAAAATTTGAAATGTTGGATAATACTGAAAAAGCTGAAAAGAATATAGTTCCGTCAAATATTAGACCTCCTGAACTCGAATTAAAAATTTTAACTAATCATTTAAAATATGCTTACTTAGGTAACCATTCAACCCTACCAGTTATTATATCAGCTGAATTGAATGAATCACAAGAACAAAAATTGTTAAACACATTAAAAAAATATAAGAAAACTTTTGGTTAGACTTTAGCAGATATTAAAGGAATTAGTCTTTCAATCTGTATGCACAGAATTATTTTAGATAATGAACATAAGCCAAGAGTAGATCCTCAAAGGAGATTAAACCCAATAATGAAAGAAGTAGCCAAGAAAAACATATTAAAATGGTTAGATAATGGTATTATATATCCTATTTCGGACAGTTCTTGGGTTTGCCTGATTCACTGTGTTCCTAAGAAAGGAGGAGTGACTGTTAAAGCTAATGAAAATAATGATTTAATACCTATAAGACAAGTTACTGGATGGCGTATATGTATTGACTATAAAAAATTAAATGCAGCCACTAGGAAAGATCAGTTCACATTATCATTTATAGACCAAATGTTGGATAGATTAGCCAGACATAAATATTTTTATTTTTTAGATGGATATACCGGTTATTATCAGATATATATTTCTCCTGAGGATCAAGAGAAAACTACATTTATTATGTAATGCACCTGCAACATTCCAGAGATGTATGATGTCTATGTTTAGTAAATTAATTGATGATGGAATAGAAGTATTTATGGATGATTTCTCTGTATTTGGAATGTCATTTGATACATGCTTGAATCATCTTGAAAAAGTATTAGAAGTATGCGAGAAAACTAACTTAGTTATAAATTGGGAGAAATGTCAATTTATGGTTACAGGAGGAATTGTATTAGGGCATAAAATTTCAGAAAATGGCATGGAAGTAGACCTTGCAAAAATTCAAGTTATAGCTAAATTATCACCTCCAACTATAGTAAAAGGGTAAGAAGTTTTCTTGGACATGATGGATTCTACAGACGCTACATAAAAGATTTTTCAAAAATTACTAAACCTCTTTGCCAACTTTTAGAAAAGGACAAGAAATTTGAATTCACAACTGAATACCTAAATGCTTTTGAATTATTAAAAGATAAATTAATCACAACACCTATAATAGCTTCACCTGATTGGGAGAAACCATTTCAACTTATGTGTGATGCTAGTGATTATGCTTATAGGAGCGATACTTGGCAAAGATATGATAAAATTTTCAAAGTTATATACTATGCTAGTAAAACTCTTAATAATATTGAATTGAATTATACAGTTACTGAAAAAGATCTATTAGCAATTGTATATGCTTTTGATAAATTTAGGCCTTATCTAATTGGAACTAAATGTATTGTGCATACTGATCACTCTACTATTAAATATCTAATGCAAAAGAAAGATTCCAAACCAAGATTAATTAGATGGATATTACTAATGCAAGAATTTAATTTTGAAATCATTAATAAAAAAGGAACTGAAAATCAAATTGCAGATCATTTATCAAGGCTAGAATATAATGAATTATCTGACACTGATAATGAAATTACTGACAGTTTTCCTGATGAACAATTATATAATATAAATGAGTGGAAAATACCATGGTATGCTGACATAGTAAATTATATTGTAAGTGATATTTTACCACCTATGTTAACTTTACAATAACAGAAAAAATTCATTTTTGATGCTAAAACATATTTTTGGGATGAACCATATTTATATAAGCAATGTAAGGATCTTATAATTAGAAGATGTGTGCCTTATGAAGAAACAGAACAAATCATTCAGAACTGTCATGATTCTGATTTTGGAGGACATTTTAGAACAGATAAAAGTGCTTATAAAATTTTACAATCTGGATTTTATTGGCCTACTCTTTTTAGAGATGTTTATGGATATATCAGAACTTGCGATAGATGCCAATGAGTAGGTAATATATCTAGAAGAAATGAAATGCCTCTAAATTTTATATTAGAAGTTGAGATTTTTGATGTTTGGGGATTAGATTTTATGGGACCATTTGTTCCTTCATTTAGAAACTCATATATATTAGTTGTTGTTGATTATGTTTCTAAATGGATTGAAGCACAAGCTTTACCTCGATGTGATGCTAAGAGTGTTTCAAAGTTTCTAATGAAAAATATTTTTACTAGATTTGGAATGCCGAGAGTGATTATCATTGTCGGAGGTTCTCATTTTAGAAATAAATATATTCACAAACTAGTAGAAAAATTTAACATTATTCATAAGATATCAACTGCTTATCATCCACAAACCAGTGGATTAGCTGAAGTTTCTAATCGAGAAATTAAACGTATTTTAGAAAAGACTGTAAACCCTAATAGATTGGATTGGTCTATAAGACTAGACACTGTATTATGGGCATATAGGACTACTTATAAAACTCAGATTGGAATGACTCCTTACAGGCTTATTTATGGAAAGACTTGCCACTTACTAGTTGAATTAGAACATAAAGCTTATTGGGCAATTAAAGAATTTAATTACAATCTGAAAGAAGCTGGAGAGAAGAGATTATTGCATTTAAATGAATTAGATGAATTAAGAAATGAATCTTATCATAATGATAGAATTTATAAAGAAAAAATGAAATTATGGCATGATCGGAAGATTAACCTGAAAAATTTTGAGCCAGGACAAGAAGTTTTACTTTATAATACAATATTGAAATTATTTCCTGGGAAATTAAAATCACGATGGTTAGGGCCTTTCATTATAACTCAAATATTTTCATACAAAACTATAGAAATTGAAGATCCAAAAATTGGGCATAGATTTAAAGTAAACGGACACAGATTAAAACCTTATTTTGATGGGAGAAGATCAAATTTTAAAGAGGTTTTAATGCTCACTCAACCTGATTACTAACTAAATTAGGTCGGGCTGACGACGTTAAACCAAGCGCTTTATGGGAGGCAACCCATACTAATTATTAATTATGATCTATTTATTAAGGTTATTGAAAAATTAAAATATAGAATAAATTCTACTCATTGTACTTTTTAGAATCATCACAAATTTGAATCTATACGAAGAAATCAGAAAATATTCGGACCGGAGCAAAAATTGGGCAATTTACCTAATCTAGCCGACGGCGAGATCGATCCAACCGGCAGCGAGATCGGCACGCCCAAATTCAGTTTAAATTTATTAACTATCCCGCCGACTGTGAGATCGTTACCGCCAACGGTGCGATAGTTAAAAAGTGGTTTTTGTGAGTTATTTTGCTTTTTTGGACAGTTCTAAGGCCATTTCTCTATATAAAACGTTTAAAACTTCATTTTTATACTATCTTCTTCCTTTGAAATGATTAGAGTCCCTCCAAAACAATCTATTATGACCTCCAAACCACTTGAAACCACGAAATTCGAAGTTTTTAATCGGCGAAAGTTTGTCAGTTCTGAGGCTTGGCGACTATTCAACAAGGTTTTGATGAAAAATGCCTGATTAAAGAAAGAGGATTTGTAAACAGAGGAGCGGAGAATTCAATAACAACAATTTGAAGAAATGATTGTTCAGCGATGTTGGGAGGTATTCTGTTATACCACATCTACTATAGTCATTCCAGTAGTCAAGGAATTCTACTCTAATCTGCAAGCGATCCATAATGGATGTGTTTACATAAGAGATAGATGGGTAACTTTCACTCCTTCTTGAATAAATGAATTATACTCGATTGAAAATACCCCTGTTTGCTACTATTCAAATTTTGTTCCTACAAGATACAACATGAATGAGATCTACAGATATCTGACCGACGAACCTGATGATTGGGAATTACGAGAAGACGGGTACGTTAGTTTTTCTGCTTCACTTCTTAACCCCATCTCAAAGCATTTGCATTTCTTTATTTCATCAAAGTTATTACCCACTATGAGGGTAAACAAAGTCTCGAAGGAATGCACAATCTTAAATTAATGTATTCAATCTGGATTGCCTATTGATGTTGGATCTATCATTGTGAAGTCTGCATTAGGATTAATTGTGCATGGGTCTATTCATGGACTTGGACACCCATCAACTATATTTGCTTTATGTAGTCAATACCAAGTTTCCTATGAAGCTTGGGAAAAAGTGTTATTGCCTTGGAAACCACTAGATCTGACAGATATGTTTCCTACATTGGATAACAATGATGAAATAGTAATTACTTCTGATCAAGCATCCCAAAATAATCCTTTAGTTAAGTCCCTGACTGATAGAACAAACCTCATTTTAGGGAAACTTAAAGGATTGGAGAAGGAACTACATAATGTGATGAATTCTATTGATAATATCTATAATTTATTCGATCACATCGATTGGAGAATGAATGAGCACTTTGACCATACAGGACATCTGGAGATAAGTTTTATACGACTATTGAGACAGAAAGGGTGGATTGAAGAAGATTCTACTGCAGAATTCCCTTTCAGGCCTTTCTATAATTTGTTTGTGCACCTGTGTTCTATTGGAAACATCAGAGAAGAGATCAGTTCAGATTCCGATGAGTAGTAGAAATTTCTATTCATATTATATGTATGTGTGTTGATTTGAATTTAGTTTTTGATATAAATTGAACTTTACGTAGATAATCTCAGTTTATATGAGATTATATGTTGTTTGTTTAGTCTCAGCATTTAGAGTATCGTGGTGTGGATTGCAATGCTGAGTTAGATGTGTTTTGGTTAATTAGATAAGTCAATTATTAGTTTTGTAGTATTTGAAGTTTTTAAGTTCATGGATTTCATTTATAAAGTTATAATGTTTGTGTTGTATGAATTTATGTGTTAATATAGTATCTAATCGTAAATAAATATATATATATATATATATATAATTTAGTGACCGGAACAATGAACAAGGCTTAATCTAGATTGAAAACATTATAAATATTAAAAATATTAAAATTTTAGAAACCCCACCGAAAGCGAGAAAATCCCGCCGACAGCGAGGAAAAGTCCGCAGACAGTGAGAAAATCCCGCTGACGGCGAGATTTTCCCGAAACTTTGGCCTTGGTGAATTAATTATCTCGTCGACAGTGAGATCGCGAAATGTACTATATTTTGACTGATCAACCGACACTATTCATCGTCTCCTTCCTCAAAACTTCAAAAAACTGACTTAGGGCTTGTGGAATCTTGGATTTGAAGCGATTTCAACACATTTTGAAGCCGGATTTTATCTTCCCTTGGTAAGAGCTTCACTCATATGTAAAAATTTTTTATTCTCCCCATGAATTTCTTCTACATTGTGGATTTTGGAAAAATGTTGAAATGTGAAGAAAGAACTTGGAAGAAATTCATGGAATTTGATTTAGATTGATTTTAGTAACTATTGGAAGCCATCTTAGTAATATTTAGAAGTTTAGTTAAGATTTTTGTGAATTTCACAAATCGAAAAATGGCTCCACGTCAAAAGAGAAAAATGAATTACGACAAAACTCATTTTGTGAATGCAAGGGCACAATCAAGATATTTTCACAATATTCAAGCCAGAAAATGCATTCAGGATCGAGTTTTCAAAAATCCTGGAGGCAAAGTAGAGCGAAAAATTAAAGAAAGAGGATGGGAAAAATTTTGTTACATAACCAACAGAGCCGCTGTGGAAGTGGTAAAAGAATTCTATGCCAACCTGACGCAGGCTAAAGATGCACCGGTTAAGGTTAGAGGATTTTTTGTGGAATTCAGCACTGCAAAAATAAATGCTTATTACGAAGTGCAAGACCCCTACACCAATGAGTATGATACATTTGGCACTATGGAAGG
The DNA here is from genome assembly GCA_022702705.1 of Papilionanthe hookeriana x Papilionanthe teres. Lineage (NCBI taxonomy): Eukaryota > Viridiplantae > Streptophyta > Magnoliopsida > Asparagales > Orchidaceae > Papilionanthe > Papilionanthe hookeriana x Papilionanthe teres. Next base: position 181,142,620 of record CM040422.1, read on the forward strand.
CCCGCTCGAAGAGGTGATCGACTTTCTCACTGACGGGAATGGAGTTTGGAAAATGAAACATCGAGAACACGTAAACTTTCCTCTCTCAATGTTAAATGCATCATCTAAAGCCTGGCACTATTTTATTTGTTCTACCTTGTTACCTACTTACCACCATAGTGAAGTAACAAGAGATAGAGCAGTTCTGAATTTCTGTATTCAGAACCAAAGAAGCATTAATGTGGTAAGTATAATTTATAAGAATATATTAGCCACTGTAAGAAGTGAAAGTGGAGGAGGACTAGGACACCCTGGTCTGATTTATGCACTCTGCCAATTATCTGGGGTAGAGGCAAGAGATGATGAGGAATGGGTGGAGCCTATGAAACCCATTACTCCGGCTAATATTAAGAAATATGAATCCCACGAAGGATGGAGATCTGGGACTAGGAGCTATGTACCTTCTTCGAGTAGAGATATTCCCTCTACCAGTTATGACCCTCCTCCCTATAGTACTCCTACCCTTCAGGATTTGATGAATGAGATGACTCTACAGCGGAAAAGTTTTGAGAAAACTGAAGAAACACTAGAGCATATTGATCAGAGAATTGGAGGCTTAGAGAGAAGACATGATTATGACAGCGAGTATCTCCAAAGACATTCAGAGTATGAGATAGCCTATTATGATGCTGAGAATCGTTATAGGAGAGGAGAGCTCGATGTTGTATTTCCTGAGTGCCCCCGATATACTCATTACCAGCCTAATCCAGCTACTGATCATGGAAATGATGATATAGTTTGGGACTTTGATGTGGAAGATTAGATGTTATGTTTATTTGTTTAATTATAGATTCTGATGTTGTGATTGTTTGTTCGTTGTTTTACATTTTAGTATTGATGTTTTAGTTTATGAACTTGATTATGATGTAGTGTAGATTGTTTTAATATTTTTTGTTAAAGTTATATAGTTTTTAAATTTTTAATGTTTTCAGACTACTATTGTAACCTTGGATTGAATTAGTAAATGTATGTGGATGTAGTATAATATGTTAGTATAAAATGTGGTAGTATTGTGTTAAACTCCTTTACCCAGCACATTCTTTAATATTTTGTGTGTAGAAAAATACTAACAGTACAGGTTAATTAAATAATGGAAAAACCCTGCAGAACTTCAAAAATAAGAAATACCTAAAGCTCGAAGGTATGATTTAAATATTACAGTTTATTTCCTTTTCATCCTATATAGATAGATATAAAAATTTAAGTTTGGGGGAGGGAAAAATATAAATTTAATTATTAAATTGTTCTCAATTTACATTTTCAAAATTATTATAAAAATGAATTTCTGTAGTAATTTTAATTCAGTAACTAGAATTAATTTATCTAATTATTTTAAAAGTTGAATAAAATATTTCTAGTAATTAAACTAATTTTATAGATTAAGAAATTTAGTTTAAAAGTATAAGAATATAGTTAACTATTTAAAGTAAGGAAAACTATATTTTCAAATATGAAATTCTTGAGTATTTAGCTGAGAAAGAAAAGATTGAAACTCAATAAAGTAAAAACTTTGAAATATATATAAGAGAAGTAAATGTTTCCAGTTTCAAATTTAGGAAGAGGAAAATGAAGTTCAAAATTATTAACAGGCTAACCAAAAATAGTGATCATCACTTAAAAAAGTAAAGAAAAAGGGATTAAAAATCAATCCAGAGAAAAAAAAAAAGAAAAAGAATATATATATATATGATGGCGGCTAAGGAGGGAGGTGCTCAGCTAGGGTTTGGCCCCTGGCTATGGCGGCTGTGAGGTTGGAAGGAGCTGGTGGCTCTTTTTATGGTGGCTTCAAGGTTTGTTCTCAGGTGTGGCCTGGCTTCTGGGCCCTTTGGTGTCTTTCCCTTCCTTTTTGGTTTTCCCGGGCTGGTGTTTTTTCAAATTTCTGGTGGAGGCTACTATTCCATTGTGCTGCTCCTTTGGGCTTTATCTTGGCTTTTACTTCTGGTGTTTTTCTGCTTCTGCTGCTGACCAGTTCACTTCTGTCCTGGTCTGTTTTGTTTGCTTTATTCCTTTGTCGGTATTTCTGACTTCTCTCCTGGGTTTCGAGGTGAGGTGTTATGGACTCTCCTGCTGCCAAATCCTTCCCTATTGACCCCAACACTAATGTTATGTGGGCTAAGGCCACCTATGCTGGTGTGGTGGGAAAGGGCCAACCTTCTCATAAAAACTTTGATCACCTTGTGTTCCCACAAGCAATGCATGACACTGCTGCAGGCAAAGGGAACTGCCCTTACATTAGACCTGTATGCAGCAAAGATGGCCAACCTGCTGTTCTTTTTTCTAAAAAGGATATGAAATCTTTGAATGAGGCAGTCAAGTATTGTCTTATTGGAAAGTTCCAATTGGGACACCCAAAAATGGAGTATGTTAGGAAATGTTTTGAAGATCTTAAGTTGGTGGGAAGCTGGAAATTAGGCTTGATGGATGGGAGGCATTTACTTATTCAACTCTCCAATGAAGAAGATTATGCAAAAACTTTTGGAAAGCAAACAATCTTGATTGTTGGCACATCCATGAAGATATTGAAATGGACCCCAGATTTTGATCCCCTAAAGGAGCCCCCAATTATCCCCATGTGGTTCAAGTTCCCTGAATTGCCTATACAACTATATAACCACAATGCTCTAGACAATATCAGCTAAGCCTTGGGATTACCTTTAAAGACAGATACCCACACCTTTGATATGGCTAGACCAGCTGCTGCCAGGGTGTTGGTAGAAAGGGATATAACATTACCTGATGTGCAGAAAATATGGATCAGAACTGATGAAGATATCCCTGATGAAGGCTTCTGGCAAGCTATTGAAGTTGAATTTAAACCTCACTACTGCAAACACTGCAGAATGTTTGGACACCTCATGGAGCAATGCTACAGGCTGCAACCCCCATCCAGAAATAAATATTCTGGGCCAAATAAGGGGATAAACAATCCCCCGCCAATTCCTAAAGTGGAGCAGATCAATTTGGAATTACATTCTGAAGCAGAAATCCATCTGGCACCTCAGAGTAATCATATGCTGAATGAAGCTGCTGATACAAATCTGACTAAAACTCGGGATGAGCTTCGGCCACTATTGGGGATGGAGCTCACCTTGTCGATGAAGCCGGTAAGTTAAAACCAATTCAGTCTATTCCTGATTCAGTTGAAGGGCTAGATATTTCTGCTGAAACAATCCAAGTTGTGACTGAAGATAAGACTGAAGAATGGCAAACACAAAAAAGTAACAAGAGAAAAAAGGGTAAATCTGAATTACAAGGGCTACTTGATGCTCAGGCCTCAGGGGATCCACCAGATAAATCTACACCCTCTCCTCTCCCTAGAACTAGGGGGAAAGGAAAAACTTCTTCTCAAGGATGAATTTTATGTGCTGGAATATTAGGGGGGCTGCTCATCCAACCTCCCTTAGTAGAATTAAACATCTTGTTAAGTTTCATAATTTGTGGTGTTTTGCTCTTTTGGAACCTTTGGTTCACAAAAATATTGATAAAATTATCAAGCCTTTCAAGATATTCTCTTATTTTGCTAATCATAACAATAAAATCTGGGTGTTTGTTAGAAGAGAACTAAAAGGGTCCATAATGGTAGATAATCCCCAGTTCCTCCATATGCACTTCTATGTAGGTAACCAGGTGGGATTTGCAACTTTTATCTATGCCAGCTGCAGTTTCATTCAGCAGCAGAATTTGTGGAATGATCTCAACACCATTGCTACTAGTATGAATTCATGTTGGTTATTGGGAGGTGATTTTAACTGCATTACCACAGCAGCTGAAAACAAAGGGGGCATTGCTCCTAATAGGATTTCCATGGACAGGTTCAACCAGTTTATTGATAAGACAAGTGTCTTTGATTTGGGCTTCACTGGTCCATCACTCACATGGAGGAGAGGTAACACTTGGGAGAGACTGGATAGAGTCATGGTTAACTCTCTATGGCTACAAACACTTCCATTTACCTTTGTCAAACATTTGTCTATGGTCTGCTCTGATCATAGACCACTCCTAATCTCTATTAGAAACTCTGATGGCAAGGCTGGTGGTCACTTCAGATTCCAAAACATGTGGACATCTCACCCTGATTTCTTGACTGAGCTGGAGAAGGTGTGGCACCCTATTATGGGCCATACCCCTTGGGGCAATCTTTGGACTCTCCAAAAACTGACTGCCAAGCACTTTAAACAATGGAACTGGGATACATTTGGGAATATTCATGTGAATCTTCAACAAGCTGAAGCTAATGTGGCTACAATTGAGGAGAGTTTCTCTAATGGGGAATACAATGAATCTGAGTTATTATCTGCTTCTGAACACTTCTCACACAGGTCAAATACCAGGATCAATTTTACAAGCAAAAGGCCATTTCAGCTAAATTTATTGATGGGGACAGAAATACTACATACTATCATGCTTTTATCAATTTCAGAAGAATTGCAATATGATTCTAAGTATTACTAATGCTGATGGAGTCACCCTTACTGCTGCTGAGGACATTGCCAGAGATGTTGTGAACCAATTCAAAAATCTCTTTAATCAGGTTCACACTTCTACTGCTCCCATTAAAAATGATTTATTTCTGGATCAATTCCATTTTATGCAGGAGCTAAATTTAACTGATATGCCTGATGATTCTGAAATCAAAGCTGCTCTAAATTCCATTGATGGCAAAAAAGTTGCTGGTCCTGATGGTTTCACATCCACTTTCTACAAATGCAGCTGGGCCAAAGTTGGGATGGATGTCATACATGCTGTCCAATCTTTCTTCCAAGGATTTGATCCTCCAAAATACTTTTCAGCATCCACTATTGTCCTCCTGCCCAAAAATAAGATTAGGAAGACTTGGGGTGACTACAGACCTATGCTTTTAACCACTGCTATGTCTAAATTGCTGAGCAAAATTCTTGTTACTAGACTTCAACCCTACCTGAACACTCTAATTGTGGATAACCAAGCAGCATTTGTTAAGAATAGAACCATTTCAGATAATATACTCTTGGCCCAAGAACTAATGCTGGACTTGGATAGAAAATGCAGAGGATATAATATCATTTTCAAACTTGATATTAAGAAGGCATATGACTCTATTAGCTGGGATTTCATCCTTAAAGTCTTAAGTGCCAGGGGCTTTCAACCAAACTTCATTCAGCTCATTCACAGATGGCTTAAAAGTAATGTTCACTCAGTATTAGTGAATGGGGAGTGACATGGCTTCTTCAGTGCAACTAGGGGCATTAAACAAGGTGACCCACTATCTCCCACTATATTCATCCTAGCCATTGACTATCTCTCTAGACTTCGGAGCAAGCTTTCTTACAAGCTCCTCACATCAACTATCACCATAAGTCCAGCATCAGAGTAAGTCACCTTGCTTATGCTGATGACTTTATCATCTTCTCTAGGGCCTCTAAGGCTGCTGTTAAGACTGTACATAAAATCTTACAGCATTTCATTGAGGTCTCTGGGATGGAATTAAACCTCCAAAAATGCCAATTCTTTCCTAGTAAACATCTTAGTTGCAGTCTCAAAAGGTGGATCTCCGATTACACAGGCTTCCACTCAGCTTCTTGTCCCATTCACTATCTTGGTGTTCAACTTATTAAAGACAGATGTAAACAAACTCAATTCCAGGAGTGCATTGAGAAAATCCAGGCCCAGATTTCCAACTGGTTAAACTCTTTCCTTTCTAATGGTGGAAGGATTACACTTCTCAAAAGCATCTTAAATTCCCTCCCCTCTTATGCACTGCAAATGTTCACTATGAAGAAAAGCACTAAACAACTAATTAGCAGGATGTTTAATAGATTCTTGTGGGCAGGTCAACATAAGCAAATTCACTGGCTTCCTTGGCAGCAGGTTTATAAACCCCTCCAGGCAGGGGGTCTTGGCTTCAAGTGTTTTGATCACTTGGGCCTCATCAACCTATGCAAGCTATGGATAAGATTCAGAGCCAACAGTTGTCTATGGGATAAATTCCTACATGGCAGATATTGTAAGGCTCAGCAACCAACTGTGGTTTTGCCTAAATTGGGGGATTCTAGACTATGGAAAGCTATGCTGAAAGTTAAAAATAAGGCTGAAAAAATGTTTATTTGGGAGCTGGGTGAAGGTCAGCTAAACTTTTGGCTGGATCAATGGACTTGGGAATGTAAGAAGTTGGCTACTGGTACCCCCACACCCATGCCTAATAGCTGTGTAAATACATTCTGGATTGAAAATCAATGGAACTACAGACTGCTTAGGAACCTGCTCTCTTCTGATCAGCTCCAGCAGATTATGCTTACCAGAATTCATCCTGAGCAAAAGGACAAATTGATTTTCAAGAACCATAGCTCTCAAAAAGTGTCCTCTTTTATTTATCAGCAACTGTACCCAGTAGGTAATTTTTCTTGGGGTTCTGAACTGTGGGGTAAGCTACTTTCTCCCTCAATGTCATTTCTTTATTGGAGAGTTTGACATCTTCTAATTCCCACTGATGACATTCTCAAACTCAAAGGCCTTAGGGGCCTTTCCTGTTGCCTGTTATGTAGAACTGCTGAAGAGTCGATCAACCATCTTTTCTTCCATTGTCCCTTTTCCCAGGAAGTATGGAATGCACTGATTTGTAGACTGAATCTGGATACTTTTAACTTAAGTTGGCTACAATTATTTCAATGCTGGAAGGACTGGAACAATGCAAATCTCTTTGTGATTCCATGTGTAGTGGTTTGGTTCATTTGGATGAACAGGAATAAAGCTAAGTTCAATGGAAACCATTTATCTGCACCGCAGGTGGCTGCTCACTGTTTAACATATATCCAAAAGCTAATCAAATTCCACAATTTTAAGGATATCTGCAATGTGAATCTGCCAGCCCCTAGGAAGAAGTTTACTACTGTTAACTGGAATCCCCCTCTTGGTCATTGGGTGAAGGTCAACACTGATGGGAGCTATCACCAACTAATTGTTGGAATTGGTGGTATTTTCAGAGACTGTAGGGAAAAATGTATTTTATTCTTCCACTCCCCCACTGCTGCAATGGATGCCTTAGAAGCTGAGATGGCTGCCATCTTTTGGCTATTAAGATTGCACACACATGTCACATTACAAAGCTGCAAGTTGAATTTGACTCCAACAGCTGCGTCCAATACATCAACAACTATGACATTGCTCCATGGTACATTAATAGATGGATACAGAGAATGACAAGGTTCACTATAGGAATGAATGTAATTTTTAATTTAATTGCTAGGGAGGGTAATTCACCAGCCCACTGGCTTGCCTCCCAGGGCTGGTATAGGGAGTCGGTTAATGTCAGCTCTCACCCCCCCACCCCTCTTTCCTTTTTGATACATGGAGATATGTTAAAACTCCCATATGTAAAAAGCTAAGGATGTTACTTTGGTAATGTTATTGTACCCGCCCTTTGGGTAGGTATATTTTTGGACTATATATATATATATATATATATATATATATATATATATATATATATATATATATATATATATATAAAGTGAGGAGAAGCTTGAGGAGATGTCTTATCAAAAATTGGCTTCATTTGAATCAACCTAAAGGGTAAACTTCAATTACATTTTTGAACTTATATATATGGATTAGTATTTTACTAAGTAGTGTTTTCATTAACTTCTTATCATCTGAATATTTTGAGTAATTTAATATTTTAAATATAGTCATTCTTGAAATAAATAGAAGACTAAAAATCTTATACTTGATGACTAAATAGCCTTATATCTATAAAATTAATTTAAATATCTAAAAATATTTCTATTAAAATTTACTATAATACTTATTTAAATCAAATTCATAGTATTTCTGAATTAAAACTTTACTACAAATAATCATTTACTTTTATTTAGTATCTAAATTACTTGAGGATAAGTAATAGTTAAGTTTGGGGGAATTTGATCACTAGAAAATATATTAAGAATTTCATACCAATTTTATATGAAATTTCACTTTAAAGAAAAGGTATTTTCTTTGTTTTATTGCATGAATGAAGATTTATAAGTACTGAAAGCAAAAAGCACAAAAGAAGCGAATTTGGAGCAAAAAGGACTCAAATTGATAAAAATTGAACTGTCCTGCCGAAGGCGAGATTTAGGCCGCCGACGGCGAGTTTTTCCTGAAAGATTTTTTAATATATTATAAGGAGCCCGTTGACGCCGAGATCGAGCCCGCCGACAGTGAGATGGGCGCGGTTAGCACATCTTCTAGAAGCCCGCAGACGGCGAGACAGTTGAAAAGAGCCAAAATACATTGAACCTAGATGCTTTTTGAAGAGGTGCTTAAGCAACCTTTGGAGATTTGACCCCTTCTATAAATAGAGACGAATTTTAGTCATTTGTGTGTTAGTTTTGTGTCATTTGTGTGGAAGTTAAGTGTAATTTAAGAGTCTTTTGAGTGAGTAGATAAAGTGTTTAGCGTTTTGGTGTGCTGTACTGGAAGGAAGAGTCCAAGGAAATTCAAGGAGTCTGCTTGGGGAGAAGAATTGAGATAAGTATATTTGTTATTTGTTAGTTAACTTTAATGAAATCCATGCTTTGTTTTACTTTTCCCATGCATTCTAAGTAGTTTCCTTAGTCTTTCTCATTGTTATCGAGATTTCGTGAAATGATGAATTAAAGTAGTTGTGCCTAAAAATATGAAAGTAAAAATTGTGCTAATCTTTTACTTAAATCTTACTTTACTTTCAATCTGGCCAATTGATTTGTTAACATATGTTAAATTATCAACTATAGTAAAGATTACATTCAAGATTCAGGGAAGTCAAAAGCCTTGGAAGAAGGGTGCAAATAAATAGGGAAATATTAACTATCGGGCGTAGAATTGGACATTTTAGTGTGACAGACTAAAATATTCTATTCAGTCTTATTGTTTGGGAGCTGAAGTGTAGATGTTAGCCCTCAGGAGAGGGGAACGTGGGAGCTCTGAAGTGGCAGTCGGTATCCTCCCAGCCTAGCCGCAGATTCAGTAATCAAACATAAGACTAGTCAATGTTCTTTGCACCTGGACCAAAGGGTAAAGAATAGGAATGCTCCTATTTGGCACAATAAAATTAAAAACTCATTTAATTCTTCATTCACTTAATTCTCTAAAACAAGGAGAAAGATACTATTCTGAAATCTTAAATTCAACCTTTAAGCATTAGTTTATTTTAGTCTAAGTGTTCTTAATTTCCGTATACTAGATTAGTAAGTAAGTTTACTTTAATTTGTCTTTGAAATTCTCTAACTTTCCTGTGGGATCGATATCTAGGACTCCATTAGAGCCTTATATTACTTGATAACGATACGTATACTTGCGTAGTATTCACAATATAAATCATAAAATCCATAACAAAATCATCAGTATCTATATATAGTCAGTGTGGGATCAAGTTTTTGGTGTCGTTGCCAATGTCGGCATTATTTTTTTTAGGTTGTGTGTTTTATTTTGAAAAGGGGGTCGCCTAAAGGAAATTGTGCGGCGAATTTTTAATTTAATTTAAATAAATAATTTGAAAAGTAGTATTTGATTTTGAAAATAATTTTAAATTTGAAGATTTTAAGATATGAAATCAAACCGATCTCACATCCCAAATAGTTTATATCAACGAGCACCGCACCACAAACCGTGTATCTATCCCTAAGGATAGACACACTGCTTGATGGTGGGGCTCGATTAAACAAACTAAAAGATTTGTGACATCCGTTTGGTCTGTGAACCAATTTTATAAGCCAACAAATTCCCCTGCTTAATATGAAAGCATTAAACAGGGTTTATATTACCTGGGTTCTTTAAAATTCCCTTTAAGGGCAAGCCCCTATAGTTAATTACATCTTAAGTGACAGGAATCACCTAAGAAAACTCTCGATAATAATCAATAGTTCTACTCTTAAGAATTTCAAAGTTTAAGTTTTCAAGGGATTGAATTTTGGAATTTCAATAAAGAATGGATCAAATTTGGAACATTTTGTTTTGGGAATTCAAAGGAAGAAAGGTAGGAGAAATCACAGATTTGAAGCAAACTTCGGTAATTTCCCGACTATTCTATTGTTTGGCTTGAATTTAGGAAAGACCTAATGTTTATTTAGTATTTCAATCTTCGCAATTTTAATTAATTTGGACTTATATTTGTATGATAAAATCATACAAATAGCCTTGAAGATGTGAGGGTTTATGTCGTATCGGACGACTACCTCGGAATCCTAAGACCGGTTAGGGCTTAATTTGCATGACAAGAACATGCAAATGCCTAACGAAGAGTTGAGGATTTATGTTGCACTAGGCAAACTACCTCGAAATCCTATGGCTTAGTTATTTAATTCTAGGAAAGTTTCGTTGAAGTAGACTCGGGTTTTGCCGATGACGATGGCCGTGCTTGCCCACCATGCTCCGAGCTCCTTGTTGTTGCAGAGGTTTAGTTTTAGAAGTCATAAATCAGGAGATGAGAAAAGTGTTTTGGTTTAGAGAAAATCTTAATTTCCAAGTGTTTTCAATATTTTAATTAAAACAAATCTTAAAGTTGATTATAACAACACCGGTTAAGATCTCATGGTTCCATCCTTCCGGCATCGTTATTTTTATCGGATTCACTTAGTCCAGATGAATTTGCTAAACTCAATCGAATGAGTTCCACACTTTCATTTAGACCGTGGGAAATCCCGTTAGCAACACGTAGGTTACATCATCCGAGGTATTCCCGATCATCCAACAGGACGTTTTAATTTAGTTGTAATTGTAGTTTTGTGTTCTGTTTGTGATTAAATTTTGAGTTGTTTTATATTTTGAAATGTTGTGGCGGTGAATTTTATCTTGCAATGACTTTTAATTTAGTTTTGTTTTCAGTTTTAGGGACTATCCTAAAGGTGTGGGTTTTCATGCAACAGTTGTTTATCATGCAAGAAAAGTAAGTGCGATGCGATTAAATAAATTGCAATAAAATAAAAGCGTACCTGGAGGGTCTTCCCGTCATCCCAAGCTGCACTTAAAACACAATTAGAATATTTAAGCAAGTTCCTAGGTAAAGCTAAGGGAAGGGTTATGGTTTTCTACCAAACTCCTAATCCTATAGCTAGTCATTTCCTATGACGTCTAGGTCCTTGTGTTTTAGTTTGAGGACGATTTTCTTCATCAAAGAATAATTAATTTCAGTTGTTCTTATAAATATCCTATCATATCGAGGAAGTGCTTAAGAAGAATCTTAAACATCTTTTCAATATTTCTAGGATTATTTTAAGTCCAAGAGAATTTAATTATACAAATGAATTAATCGTCCGGGAGTTCAAGTTTTGTTATTATCTTGCTCAGTGAACTAGGACATTTGAATATCTTATAAGTGAAGTGACATTTCATTTAACGTTCTGTTTAGGAGTTATGATAACCAAAGCTCTCGAGGGCAAATTGGTGTTCAAATGGTTTATGATTTAGTTTAACTTCAATTAACGAGTTTAAATTTGGAATAGTGTTCAAGTTGCTTTATATTTAATTTCTTTATGTTTTAGGTGATGTTATTTAATTCAATTTAATTTAACTTTAATTTAATTTAATTTGGTTTAGTTTTAATTTTAATTTTGATTTAATTCAATTTAGTTTGATTTGATGTTAAATTAATTTAGTTTAATTTGATTTAATTTCCTTTAATTTAATTTAATCTGATTTAATTTTAATTTAATTTAATTTAATTTAATTTAATTTAATATGTTTTGATTTAATTTAATTTAATTTAATTTAATATTTTTTAATTTAATTTAGTTTAATTTAACTTAATTTAATTTATTTATTTAATTTAATTTAATTTAATTTATTTATTTATTTTAATTTAATTTATTTAATTTGTTTGATTTAATTTAATTTAATCTTTAATTTAATTTTATTTTTTAATTTTAATTTAATTGAAAATTTAAAAAGAGTTTAATAATTTAACTTTTTAATTTAATTTAACGATTAAGTCTTTTAACATCTTAAATCATTTTAATTAAGAATTAAATATTATTGAGATGATTAATTTAGGGATTTTCAAATTAAAAAATAAATTTCTTCCTAATAATATCCCTATTTTAATAATTCCAATTTTATTATTCTTCCAAATTTAATCAATTATTTAATTAAGGTTTATTTTAATTATCTTCAAATTGTTTAATAGGTTTCTACCCTTTAATTATTTAAATTTCAATCATCCAAATCAGATTAAGATCAAATATTTTATTTGTTAATTTTATTAAACCTAAAGTTTTAATTAAGGGTTAAAATTTTTTAATTACCATTTTGCCCTTCAAGCTTAATAATTTCATAACTCACTAAATTGAGCTTAAATGAACTTGAAATTTTTATGTGACTTCACTCATATGCCAATAAACACATGAGAGGAGAAAATGTGATTTTTCCGTATTTAATTTATTTATGTAATTATTTTTGGTGGAAAATAGGAATTTCCAAGGAAAATTTAATAATATGACCAAGGGAAGTTTCTGTCCTTAAGAAAATTATGGGACATTCTTAATGACCGGAGGACCACTTGGACCAATTTTGGTGATTTTTCGAATTATATTATTTTTATTATAATTATTTTAAGTTTTGGAGTATTAACTAATTTAAAAATAAAATAAAGGTTGAAAAATAAATTTTATATTTTTTCAAAAATCTCTCTGATATCAAGGAAATCA